>WBMV01005154.1:862573-1026359 GCA_013396655.1 Campylorhamphus procurvoides
CTTGGGAAGTGGTCAGCGGGATGTTTCCCAGGGTTCATTTTTTGCTGATGCACTACACCTTTGATCTCCCTCTGCCTCAGCGCCCAGACACTGCTTGCTGGGCTGGCAGCAGCACTGGGAGAGGGGTCCTGGCTGATGCCGATTCTGTGTGTCCTGTGCTGTTCTCCTGCGAGGACAACCACCACTGCTGGGAGTCACTATGGCCCCATCAAGGGCCCAGCACCATCTGCTCAGGAGCTTCTAATCCCCGCAACACTTTCAGACAGAAGACAATGGGAGGGTCCTTGTGCTGCCCACGGGNTTTTGCCCCTTGCCAACACAGCAGTTTGGGGTTTGGGAGCCAGGAGATGGCTTGTTGAAGTTCACCTCTCTCACTACCTGCTCCCAGGGCCAGCTGTCTAAAACCTACACAAAGAGATAGCCAATAGCTTTGCATTCCAATGTGATGGCTGGCGAGACGATTGAGTGAGGTGTTTTTCTTTTTCTGGGGGGAGGTCTTCACTCTTTCCCTGTCTTGGGAAGTGGTCAGCGGGATGTTTCCCAGGGTTCATTTTTTGCTGATGCACTACACCTTTGATCTCCCTCTGCCTCAGCGCCCAGACACTGCTTGCTGGGCTGGCAGCAGCACTGGGAGAGGGGTCCTGGCTGATGCCGATTCTGTGTGTCCTGTGCTGTTCTCCTGCGAGGACAACCACCACTGCTGGGAGTCACTATGGCCCCATCAAGGGCCCAGCACCATCTGCTCAGGAGCTTCTAATCCCCGCAACACTTTCAGACAGAAGACAATGGGAGGGTCCTTGTGCTGCCCACGGGAAAGGCTCCACCCCTCCCTTGCGGCCACCATTCCCACGGGAGCTCTGGAACTGGCACCTCCTCCCATGCCTGCCATTCCCATTGGAGCTCTGGAACTGGCACCTCCTCCCATGCCTGCCATTCCCATTGGAGCTCTGGAACTGGCACCTCCTCCCACACCTCCCACTGGAGTTCTGGAACTGTGCCTTTGCTTCAGCAAGCCCGACAGCGCTCCCTAGTGGCCATGACTGTGTCACCGCAGTCGCCCGAGGTGAGGCATCGCCTCCCGCTGCCTGCAAATACAACTGCACCGAAGGGACAGAGAGAGGACTTGATTTGTTTGAAAGTTTTGGTTACGGGGTTGCTGCTTGTTCTGTTCTGGTTTTGGTTATACATACACATATATATAAATACATATTTGTAGTAAACAGCTGTTATCCTCTTTTCTAATTTTTTCTGATTAAAGCCTCTTAATTTCAAAGGTTGTGGTGGCTTGAGGAGAGGGAGGCCCCCTTCCTAGTCCGGAAGGATTCCTCAAGAAACCATAGTTACTATATAAAGTGGTGATTTCTATGCCCCCAAATGCAGTCTTTATATTCAGGGGAGCTCTCAATTTAGTTCTGAGTATTCAGGCACTACTGGAGTAGACACAGAAAACAAAATGTTCCTGCTTTTAGTTCTAATTTGCTTTATAGTATTTACAGTCTATTTAATTTTGTAGCTATATTTAATACTGAAAGTGTCTCAGGATGTATTTTTTAATAAAACACTGTATAAAATGTTGCACTGGTATTATATCACTTATAGTTTAGACTAATTATATGTTAATGCTCCATTTCTGTTGAATGCATTGGCACGTGTCATTAACACAAAAGCCCAGTTCTTGTACCACACAACTTTCATGCTAAAGTATCACATTGAGCTGACCACCATGAAGTCACTCCTTATTTGCAAGATGATTGTGTAAAGAAACAAAACTCTCATGTAAACCCAAGGGATGTAGACATCTGCCAGCTGAAGAGAACTTAATGAAAATACCATGTAGCTTTTTTATTTTTTCCTCCCTTTCATTTTTTTAATATTTCTAAAAAAATTAAAATTATCTGAATGACTGAAAGTTTAAGGAAAAAAGGTTCTCATATACTCTAACAGGGTGTATGAATAAGGGTGCTAAGGCAAGGATAATGGAAAGATTAAAGAAGAAAAGAAAGTGGGCAGAGAGACTTGGGTTAACCAAGTCAGACAAAACAAAGAGGATATGGCCATAATAAGGCAGAGATATGCAGTTTTGAAAGGACAAGTCAAATGCTGTGCCGCAAATCCAAGACTTCCACATTAGAGCAAACAATCAGAATAGGGTTGGTAACACGCATTTTATCTTAATGTCAGAGATAATTTTTTCCATCCTTTGAACTTTTTTAGTGAGCTTTGCTAATTTATCAAAAAAAGGCTATTTGGATAATAAACATGAATATTAAACAAAAAGAAGTATGGTTTATAGAAGTTCACTGCCCAAATGTCTAAGCACTCTTTTGTGAAGCACAAGTATTCATCTACTCTTTCAATTGCTTGGTTAAAATGCTAAATTATTCCTGTTGCTTCATAGCAGATCAGTTAACATTACTTTTAGTTTTATTCAGACAGCATGTTCTAGTTTTTCTTTGTATACAGGGCACTGGCAGCTTGACCTTCCTGTTTATTCCTTTATAAGACCATTATCATCAAAGTCCTGTGGCAGACAATTCACAATTTTCAAATGTTAATGTTAAAAGAGCTAGATTTCTGACTGCCGTCAAGCTTTATTTACACATTTGGAAAAGAGAGAAAAAAAGTTTCTTATCACACTTGGAATGAATAAGCTCTAGATAAGCAGTGAAATACAGAGTGAAAGTTTCATTATCATATTTTTGAGAAAAACAAGATCAGAACAGATGCTATCCAGTTTCTCTGCTAGGGAATAGAATTTAGATAATATACATGTTGGGAATCCATTCTCCAAGAGCCAAATGACAGTACATTTTAATTTTTTTCTTAATGTAAAGCTACTTGAAGGCAGGCTTAAAAAGTTCCATTGAAGGACTCTTCAAAAGCAGTGCCTCTTTCTATGGATTCAGATCCTAGCTTCACATGCAGCGCTAGTGGTGCTAACCAGACTGAGCAAACAATTAGTGAAAAACAACTCAGCTGATGAATTCAGCCTTTTATGCTCCTGTAATATATGTGAGTAGGAAATAATTATTTAAAACGTACAGCAAATTCCATGGCTATAATACTAGTCCAGTGTAGGTAAAGTGTGTTCTCTGGGGGTCTTCTGTACGCACGGCTTTGGCATATACCTGTGATGGCTAGGAGTTATGTCCTCATGCCAGCACCCAGCCACTGCTTCTCGTGACAGTGGTAGAGGAGCCACCTTCAGCTCAGGACAGGGAGGAGAAGCAACAGCAAAGTTTTATTAGCAATGTGGAGTTTATTGTTCCCAGCACTCTGTCAAAGAGATAGTTATATCAATTCGTACACTATTAAAATCTGCACAGTTTGTGTATGTTATTCTGTTTCCATGTTTAATGCAAGTAATTTGACAGTGGAGCGTTCCATAAAAATAACCTGGTTGGCATATCTAGGGACCAGAATTATATTGACTGACTTGTGGCACAAACTAAAAGCTAAAGAGGTAGATGCTGACTTTAAAAAATTGTATGCAGTGCAGAGCTGACAACACAACCCTTATTTACCACACCATATATTCAGCTTTAATTTTTTGTTGTTTATCCTTTTTCTCTACAAGCTGCAGCACTTGTGCTGAATATAACAGTGAAATAGTAGGCAGATAGGCAGTGTTATTCAGTTTTGCTGGCTGTTCTTAGTGATGAAACTATAATTCTCTGGGTGATAGATAACAGAAGGTAATTTTATGGTTACTAAGAATGAGTTTGCATTTGTTGGGATAGTTACTACATAAATTTATAGATCTATTTTGTATGTACTGCATTTTAAATTTTAGTGGCAGCCCAAGGAACAGTATGAGAGTAACACAAGTAGACCTGTCATGAACTCCTAGTTTAGCAGCCACTTGTAAAGGTATACTGTAATTCAACATGAAATAGCTTCAGAATGTTCTTACAATCTTGTTATAAATCATGGTCTTTGGAAGGGAAGGCGCTATTAAGTTTGTTTTTTGATTTTCTTTTGCCCTTCCTCCATCATCTTGTCTAGGGGAAGTGTTGAAAGGTAGGAAAGGCAATTCTGTACAGGGGGTCCTTTTAGGTGCTGGATTTAAGTGCTCTTTCAGGATTTAGCACGTTTCTAAGCTTAACTGACAGGTCACTTTGCCCCTTGTTATCTGGACAGATAGACCCTGAGACCCTACAAAGACAATAAGATTAATTGTGGGGCAGGCAGTAGGATACTACAGCTTCAGATCACAAAATTCAGACAGGGCTCAACACCTGTCAAGCTATTATGACATTTACATTCAATAAATATAATGTCTCCAGAGAACCAGAACTGGTTTTGTTTAAACATGGAGATTGGCCCCAGGGAAGCCATTTTGTTAAACATGCCATTCTGTGGTGAAGAAATACCAGCTTTTGTCAAAGATTTAATTGTTGGAAGAGCCATTTAGATTTCAGTTCAGGTTACAAATCTGAAGGAAGCCTAGACTGACATAGGGGTGCTTGATTTGATGATCATGGGAGCAGAAGAGGAATGGTGGTGGTAGATGTGTTAAATTTGCATTTAAAAAGCTCACCTAGGAACATAGCAATTAGACTTTTAAATATAAAAATATAACTTCGGAATATCCCAGAAGTATTCCAAAGTACTGAATTATGTAATGGCCAAACCAAGGACGTTCCTTGAAAGTTAGGTTATCTGCAAAGTACTGCAACAGAAAGTGTCAAAATTCTGAAAAATGCATATATGATCTTCAGGAGTTCAAATGGAAGTTTTATTCCCTTTATAAAATTGAAAATGGGAAGAGTTGAGAAATTATTTTTCTTAAGTGAATTAAGGTGATTTCTTGAACCATGTTTCAAAAGAAAATTATTTTATTCAAATATTCCCTCAAACAACAGGAATACATCTGGAAAAAGGCAGAACAGTTAGGGGAGGAAATTGAGTGCTATTCAATAGAGAAGTTATTCCAAATCCTCCTTTACTGAAACAAATTGAAATAATTTCCTTGTCTGGTATAGCTTACCCTATACAGTATTAAGTATAGTGATCATCAGAATTTTTGGTAAGCACCTGTAGACCTGGCAATAATGCAGAAAGTGTACAGCAAGATGTGCTTTAGTGACTCAGAAACAGCACAAAGGAGCTGGATGCAACACTTGCTTTCAGCTCCTAAAAATACTCAGTTGTTTTTCTCCTTTTGAGAACAGTGGGAATGCACTCTGCATTTTTATCCTAATTGTAAAAGTGAAGGAAGCCAATTTATCAAATTATTTGCCCAGACTATTTGATATTTACAAGTCAGAACTTGTCATTGAGCTTCTTTGTTCTTCTGGTTGCCTCCCAGTCTGTGTTACAGTAGTCATATATGAAAGCAGAGGGTAAATAAACAGTGAGTAAAAAGTCACTTTGGGAAATACCTACAGGAGCACACATTGATGGAGAAAATTAATAGAAATAAAGTCAGTGCTGGATCCTTCAAGGTCTACACTCCCAACACCCACAGCTGAATGACTGGAAGACTGTGAGTGCGACCTGCTGCCTTACTGAAGTGTGTAGATAGTGGTGACGGGAAGATCCAGAGGCAGCTCCTTACTCTGAGAAAGATTTCACGGTCTGCTTCATTTCAGCATTTAATCAACCACAAAAAGTTTACTGCTGTGTATACTCCAGTGCCAGAAACATTATCGCCTAATTAAATTGTTTCATTGTTTTGTTATATCTAGCAACATGTCTCTTTAAGTCTGTTTTATTTAGCAGTGAGTTTGCTTTAATGCACTCAGAATGGGATATTAAATTGAAGGGGTGGCTGTTTGGACTCAAGTTCAAATCAATAATACAGGTGGCCTTTTGCTGCCAAATTCTTTCTAACTTAGGGCTTTTCACTTTGCTATGTTTGCATATGATTTATGACTACTCCTGTTGGTGGGACATATTTTTCAAGGCCTTTTCACCATTTAAGCTTCCTGTAATCAGTAGATTTTCTCTCTTCTGCAGTTCTTCCGGTTTTACTGCCATGCTCAGTTTCATTATTAATTTCCAGTGTCAAAAAAGCAAATATTTACATATGCCTGGCCCTCACAAAAAATGAAATTCTAAATACACACCCTAAAGCCCCTCTAAATAGTGAATTTATTATAAATAGCCCAGATTAGCTTTGTGTTTGTCCTTTATTAGTTTTAAGAGTGCTAAATGGATGATACTTAAGTGTTCAAATGCCCTCAAGGTTATTCCAGATATTCTGAGATGGTTCAAGCCTTAAGGTTCTCATTCTTGCAACTATAAATCATTAGCTATGTTACATTGCTGCTATTTTATTATTTCATTTGCATAATGAAAATTACTATATAAATAACATTAGCAAAAAGCTTTATATCACAGTATAAATAATTATTAGCTATTTAAAGGGAAGAGAAATAGAACTATGTCACCTGATGGCTCCTAAAAAATGTTGTAATTCCCCTGTTCATAGTTGAAAAGATTATTGTGTCTAGTAAAATTTAGAGTTACAAAGATGAAAGAAAAGGAGGAAGTACATAAAGTTGTTTGTCAAGGACTTTTATTAGGGAGATTATTTTAGTAAGAGAATGCATGCTAATGTATGACTGGTCCAAACGCTGGCTTTGAGCTGAAGTGTGGCGTGTTTTCAGAAAAGACATCTTTAACTTCTGCCAGTAAGCCCAGAAATTGAGGGATTCAGGATCCCTGTCAGAAATGCAGCAGACTAGCCTTGAGCTCAGCATCATCCAGTTTGGGAGGTATGCCATATGCCACGTTGGTCTCCCCTCCCTTAGCAGACAGACACCTATGGCAATGATGCTTGTTCTGGGCTACAATGTCTATCTTGCATATTGGAGGGCATCTTCAGCAAGCACAAGTACCCCTTTCGGGTGTACAGAAATTTGTATTATATCCATATTTAAATTTACTTATCATTTCATCATATCTTCATATTAACTGATAAAAGTTAAATGATAAAATTTTGCTTTCTGCTTGTAATCCTTAGAAAAGGTAATTGTTTCCCCTGTCCTTGTCACTGAGTATTCACTTCTCCCCCATTAAAGAAATAAAAAATATGCTTTATTGTAATTTCTTTCAAACACACCTATTATGTCTTCTTTATTTTTCCATAACCATAAACCAACTATCCTGTTTTCTAGAACCTAAGAACTGTGGCTTGGAGATAGTCCATTCACTTTCCAAATGCACAAAACTTATAAAAATAACCTCACATCTAAATTCTCTATGTTTTTCTTCAAATATTTAAGTATTAAAGGTAGGTTTTGGCCTTGAACTCCCAGAAATAGGAGCAAGATGCAAAAGTTTTATGAGAATCCCAGCTGTACCTGAATTGTATAGGTGCTGTAATGTAACCTTCTCTACAAATGTAAAGCAAATATTGAAAAGGGGAATCCAAAGTCAACAGAAAATAAAGTGGTTTCAATCACACATAACATTGTTTCCTTTTTTAAATAATTTTTTATGCCAAACAATGGTTGCAGGACAGTTTTTATAGCTGTTGAGCAGACTAAATAAACAGTCAGATCTGATTTGATAACAACACTGTTAACATATATCAATCATCATAATTTTGTAAACCAAAAATAGTATCTTCAAATGGATGTTGACAAAACAGAGAGTGTAAATAAAGGAATTAAAGCAACAGCAAGTAGTGGAAGTTTGTAGCTCCCTCTTATCCAAGACAGTGCTAAGTGAGGATCACAACCTAAAATAAAGTACTTTTAAAGAAAGAGTTGCTTATCAGTAACTCTTCAGTCTGGTATTCGAACATTCAATAGCTAGAAGGTTAAACCAGAAATTCTGACATGAAATTTCTACCTACAGGTAAGAATTTTGGAGTAAATTTCTACAGTAAGGGTGGTTAATTGTCCACTGATAGTTTGAATGGATTCTGCTTAAACAGACATTGAAACTTGGGTTAAAGTCAGCTTAGGGGCAGGAGAGGAGAGGAGAGGAGAGGAGGAGGAGAAAAATTCCAAGGTTTTTATCAGAGAAGGGTATCACAATGGTCTCACTGGATTTTCAAGCGAGAGGAAGCAATAGTTCAATACGCTGTGATAATGTAATAAAATCATGTTAAAATGCATAAAATTTATCTCATGATTTTTAAAATGATTTTGATAGAGGACTTAATCTTTAAAGAAAATATCGCCTCATTTAAAAATAGGACATAATCACACAACTTAGCTGTGTACTGGATGAGCTAAGCCTCACCTACTTCAACTGACAAATAAAAGGAAAAAATGTTTAAAAAGCATACTGAATGAAAAACATAGAATCCTTGTTTTATGACTGAAAAAAGACTCACGAGTCTCTATTTCTTGTATTTCAGAACTTCTATTTGTAAGGAAGGGAAATAACCTTTACTGTATTGTTGGAATAAAAGGAACTAGATGATTCATCTCTGTGAATCTGCTTGTTGAATTTGATGGATCATTCTTAAAAGCGACGTTGCTAATCTTCAGGTTTTCTTTTTTAGGTTATTCACAGATCAGTGGGTTTTCCGGCTAATACAGGTCCTGATGCTCTTCTGTCTTCACACATGGTATTCATCATATCTTGACAAGAAAAGACCTTCAGTCTACAAATAACCTTCACTGAAGTAAGACATGTAAGTGGGTTTCTATATGAAAGATAGATTTTATGGGTGAATAAAAAATAACTGTAGTTAAAAAGTGTCATTGCATGGCCTTATTTGAAGATTTTTTTTCACAAAAGAACTTTTAGTGTTTGTTGTTAGAGATCTCTAATAGACAAAAAAAATTATTTTATCATTAGTCGCAAATTCAACAGGAAAGGGAGATCAGTTGAGTATTTTATCATTCTGAAATGTGCAGCCTTTAAAATATTTAAGTATCCACATTAGTTCTTGTCAAACTAGCACAAAGCAGTGCATAACATGACCCATGTATAAAAGAAGAACAGGATAAGAGGCTTTGGTAAGGGTGAAATATTTGCAGTATGGCTTCTTTGTACAACAGTTAATAATTTGGTTTCCTAATACTGTATTTATATTGTTGTTATTTTTGTTATTGTTATTAAAATCTTGAACAAGGTGACAAAACTAAAACATTTCTTTCTCTATTAGGCAATTCAGCATCTAAACTGCTAAAAATAATTAATGCTTGTCAGCAAGAGCAAACTTCAGCACAACAGAAATCTGATTAAATTTCATTATCCCATACTGCAGAATCAATTTAGCTTTTTATCAGAAGGATTGGTCAAATTCTATTTGCCACATTGCCATAACCCTAGTGAAGTGAAGAGATCTCTGATATCACAGTTTAGAACTAGGTCTTCCTCGAGTGATTTGCGGATTTCACAGGTCATACGAGGAAAGTCTTAGTTTCTCTTCAAAGAAAACATTAAAAAAAAATTAAAATCCAAAAAACAGTCCAAACAGAAGTAAATCTAATGAAATTTAATTTCTAACATCTGTCACATACTGGTTCTATGAGGTGTACTAATGGATGCTTTGTTAGTTTTTTTCCTCATTAGGAAAGTTTTCCTCATTAGGAAAATTTTCCTCATGTCCTGATGAGGAAGACTAAGGTCTGCCTTCTTTGAGAAACACTCTTTTCATGGAGAATGTAGAAGCTTAATATCTTGGTAACATCCATTCCTAACAAGTCAGCTGCAAAGTAGTCACTGATTTCCAAGAAGGCATTGCTGGGTGGGAGAGAATGCAGGTAGGGAGACTTGTTGATGCAGGATAATCTGTCTGAAACTCTCTCCTGCAAACGCATAGCTAGGAATTCCACTTTAAGCAGCACACTTGAGCTATGATCGTACCAGAGCATAAAGTTTTTATTTTTATGCTGAGTAAATAATGAAATAAAATAGCAACAAAAAAGTTAAGACACACTCCTTCAAGAGCTAAATTCAATATTAACATATAATTGAGTAAATTGGGGTGTAGGAAAGTAAAATACAACAAAATAAAACCTGACAAACCTAAGATCATATATTTTGATTATTTTCGCAAGGACTTTGATATTATTTCTTTGTTGTAAATATCTCAAAAAGTGTAAGTGAATGAAAGCAACATTTCTAAAGTGTTCTAAAAAAAAAAAAAAGGCTGTGTTATAGCATGACAGTTTCTAAGAACGAACAGCAAGCATTGATCTCTAAATGCCTCAAGATACAAGTGCAAATCTAACTGGGATCAAAACAGTGTAGAAGCGGTTATAAACATAATGCATTCACATAGTAGTATGTAACCCAATAGATCTGATGTTTTATTTTGTCTGTTTTCTTGTTTTGTTGTTTAAATTATTGGATATATATATATATATATATATGTTTGCATCTATTTGATTTGAAAAATTCTATTTCCTATGCCCTCAAATATCCTGATAGGGAACTTGTAATTATACAAAATACTAGAACTTCTCTATCCAAAACAGAGAATGGTTTAAAAATATTTTAAGGTCTTGATGTATAAACAATTGAAAATATTTAACAAATTCAAACATATATAAGTTTTTGAGCAAAATCCTCATATAGTAGTTAACTCCGGTTGGCAAGAGAAGAACCTCATGGACTTAGAAATTTTAATTCCTTCACAAAATGAAACCTTTCTCAGGAAATCTCTAATGATGGGATGCCATTTCGGACTTCAGAACCAAAGAGTTAAAATATGAAAAATGCATTCCTTCTATGAATTCTGTGTGATTTTTATTCTATTTCTTTGAGTTTTTTAAAGAAACAAAAATGTTGAATCACATTTTAAATTCACTATCTTAAATTTCAAGGCAAAAGTCATATTTTAGTGATGACTGATTGAAATGTCTAAAGAACCAAACAGTATACTCTCTCCCTCTAGAAAACTAAAGTAAAACTCAATAGTCAGTGTTAGTGGTATCAGAGACTTGGAATGTTATCTGTGTATTTCTTCACTATATATGTATTTTTTAATTTAGAATTTATTTACAACAAAACAGAAAAACAATAAGACTCCAAAGTAAATTTGATAGTAGTGTGTTGCAAATTTAGCACAAAATTATTTTCTCATCAAAAACGCAACAAAAACATAACCATTTACTGCACTGGAGCACAAGCCCAGCACATGCTATTACAGTAAAAGCTAGGCATTATTTCCATCTGGCTTTGCACACACAGGATGTTGTATAAACTACCAGAAGAGCTCTATTTCATTGTAATTAAAATTTAGTGTTACACTTAAGCAATAAGGCAACTCCAGGAGATGCGATTATCATGAGATAATGACCTTGGGGTGTTACAAGGCAAGGAAGCAACCAAATGCTTCTAATCCTCCAGGGGGTATGATTATTTCGGAATAACCACACCCCCCTGAGGTTGTGTGATTAGTATCAGAGACAAAGTCTGTACCGAGAATACAAATATGATTTTGTAGGGAAATGTTGGGGGGCTGGTCTGTGTAAAGTTGCTAATGAGGAGTGCTGAAACAGCAGTTTTGGATGAGTCGTGTTGTTCGCGTGCTAATTCTGAAATGTCTTTAAGAACTCTCTGGACACATATAGAGCTGACAGTGATGTCATACCTGTATAAGTAATCCTCCATAAATGCACAGATCTAATCTTTTCATCCTATTTTGGTTTCATAATTTCCATTTCATAATAGCAATAAACTGTGGTAAGCAATGCATTTCTGGGGGATTATTCCACTTCTCAGGTGACTGAAGTCACTCAACCTTTAGCCTCATATCTTTCAAGACATCTGAGAAGTGCAATAATTCCCCAGAAATGTGCTGCCTGTCATGTCTTATTGCTTAATTACTTTGTACTTATCAAGTAGTTGCTCTTTAAATGAATGCAGAAGCACAGTATGTTTTACAATTATGTGTGTATAGGAGCAGTATAACACTGTTATGGCAAAACATAAAATAAGTCATTGTTACAGCAGAAGTACAAACTAAGGCTGCAGTACAAAGTATGGTACAAACTATGGTGTCTGTAGAACTCTTTACTATTCTCACAAGTATCTTGTGTACGGTTAAGTACTGTGGCAGGTTCAGCATTAATAAGGATGCAAAACAAGGACCAGAAGGAAAAGATACAACAGATAATCCAAAACTAAACTCTTATTACAGAGTTTATGTTCCTTTTGCTATTGATAGCTTTGGGAATATGTTAATGTTTCTGAAACTAATAAAATCATATGAGTGGTGATTCTAGCATGGAAAAAAAAAATTAAATGGGCATATGAGCAACAATGAGGAGAGCCCACATTTTGCTATTGATCTTCCAGAAAAGTAAGTGCCTAAGAATGGGACATGGTGAATAAAATCCAGTTTTTACTTGCAGTAAAAGGAAATCCTTTTAGATTTTTTTTAATAAATACTTAAAACTAAGATGCTATTCAAAGTTGTGGGCAACAGGAAAGGATGTGGAAATGAAAAACTCCATTTGCACAATTCCTATGAGAACTATTGTTGAAACCGTCAGAGGTAGTCACTCTAAGATCTCATTTCAGTTTCTTACTGGTTTCCATCCTTCCTTTCCTATGGCTAAAAGAGGGTTCTCTGGAAGTAGGTGTTTATCTTAATGAGTTAAAAAAAGAGAAGCCAAAAGAAAGCTGCTCAGACATCAAAGGCTAGATTTTATGTGTTTGACTATCTACATAAGTTCACAATCTACTTCTGAGCTGCAGAAGGTCAGAAATGAAAAAGTAAAAAAAAATAAAAATATTGGTAGCATGGGTATGGATATCGTGAGTTCAATATACTTTTAAAAACATCTATTTATGACAGAGACCACCTTCCCTTCCTGGTGGTGCTAAAAATAATGTCTATCTTTTTAAAAGCAGGAAACATAAGAACACACATAAAATCATTACAGGTTTTTCTATTGAGTTTGGAGCCTGAACTGTCTAGGAGGAGCCACACACAAAGATACAGCCAGCCCAGAAGTTTTGTTGCAGTATATAGTGCAGTAATTAAAACACGAGGAAATAACTTGACAGCTTTCATTCGAGAATACTAAACTGAAACACAGTTTTAATGGTTTGGAAATGCAAAAAGATACATCTAGCAATGCAACAAAATAATATTTGTTCACAACTGGTTTTATCTGTGTTGTCTGCACCATGTAAATGAACTTAGAGATAATAGAATATAGAGATTATAATTATATATATAATTATATATTATATAATTATAGAGAAGAGATATGATTGCTAATAGTGATTGTCTCATTTAAAAGTGGATTTTTATGCTAATGTAACATATTTCAGTAACAAAACTGTAATACTTCATTAAAGAAAAAATGGCTGAAATTGAATTTTACTTTACAGTTACCAAATATCTGTCTTACATTCCCTGATTTTGGCTTGTTGGCAAAATTGATGCTTGGGTCTGCTTAGAGAGATGTCCTTCCCCTTCAGAGGAGGCATCCCACTCAAATCAGCATTGCAGAAGTGAATGACTGACAGACATGCAACAGACACAAAGTACAACATCTCAGATGCAAGTACATCTCAATTTTTTCAGAGCAATTTTGCCTTTATATGGTACATCCAAGTTCCCCTTGGAGAAAAAAGACTGAATTTTGGTCAAAATGAAATCCAAAGCCCCTTCATTACCCTGATAATACATGACTCAAGGAAATCATAACGTCTAACACACATCATCTGTGAATCTGTAGTATGGAACTATGAACCTGAAAAAGAATAGACTTGAAAATGTCCACTAAATTTCCAAGCTAAAAACGTAGCACTCTCTCTGTCCATTACAGTATAAAGATAAAATTGTGTTCTAACAAGGTCCTTCACGTTCTGCTTTCACTTTGGTGCTAGGAACTTATCCCTTAATGCTGAATACTTGGACTTAGAAATTTTAATACTGTACCACAGTAGATTTCCCATGCTAGGATCCTAATTTTCTTGCTAGTTACTGTCACTGAAAGCCTTAATTTAGAGCACAGAAGTGACACAATGGTAAATTACGGCACTCCTCGAAAACTTCACCTTCCAACCCCAGCACTGTGTGTCAGAAATTGAAAGATGAAGAAAAGTTTATTTCTCAGTGAGTGTGATGTCACATTGAGCAAGAAGGAATACATGAAGTGAAGAGATTTGCAGCACCAGTGTACTAGTTCAGAGTTTGTCACTCACATCTGAAGTTCTCAGTCATTGTTCTTGGCAATTTTTAAAACTTGCCACTTCAAACCTTCTTGAAAACAGTTAATAAGGGTGGTGCACAATGTAGGTATAATGCTGAATGTCATTTAGGTGTAGATATATTTGCTTGATCTATTTAGACATAATCTGGTTTGATTTACAAAAAGATATGTCAAAGAAAGAATCCTACATATGAAATGGCAGTAAGAAGGAATTTTCTTCCTAACTGATAAGGGATTTATTTTCAATTGATGTTACCTGGATGGCGATAGCTTTTCATGACTTGGGCCAAGATACAGAAGGTCAGAGTTGAAGCTACATAAAAGCTACAAGTTGTTTTTCGAAGAACAAGATAAAAATTGTCAAAATTCCTCATGAATATTTTTCAATCAGCAAATTCCAAAGATATTTAAAATCCAGTCTGGCACCATGCATAAAGGCAGTCACAGAGCCAAAGAAGCATGATGTATTATCCCAGAGGTTGGCATCATTTGTATGTTCTCTGTGGACCTGAAAGGTCTTGTAACCCCCAGTATGAAAATGTTTAATTAATTGACCTACCTGGATTCATCTCAGCTAGAGCCAAGACTTTAATATACAGCCTGGGAATGACATAGACTATATTAAACCAAGGAAATTCAGAAGCAAGTACCCTAGGCTACCTTCTGACTGAGACATGACTGCCCCTTTCTGATTCTTGGTCCCCAGGAATACAGAAAGGGGATTCATTGCTCTCTCAGAGAAAAAAAATGCCAGTGTGAGTGAAGGGGATCAAGGCTTTGGCTTGCATAGCAGCACATTTCTGCAAACAGATTGAGACTGTCACACAGCACTAGCATTTTTTATTTGCCTGTCAATGGCAGATCAGTTTTTTTGGTCTACCTGGCAGTTGGGAACCAAGAGGCAGGCAGGGGAACAGACCAAAGGGGTCTTCAGCCTGCCCAGTTTGTGGGCTAGAGACAGAACTGGAGAAAGGAGGCAAACACTGTCTCCAGAGTATTGCAGGAGCAAAAAAAGGTGACGTGCATTGAAGTGGAAGAAGCCAGGGATATCTGGGAGATATCTTGTTGACATGGGGTCACTCAGGGTACTAAGATAAGACAAGTTTAGAGGGAACCAGGGACTATAAGGGCCAAGCAAAGCACTAGGTTGAGCAGCAGGTGTACAGGAGGTGGACAAACTGAACCCTTTAACAGCTCAGTTGAAAACATGTGTTGCTGCCAGGACTCACACCATTTTAACACTACTGATATGAATTTTAGAGGAAAAAAAAATTGTCTGCATACAAAAGTATTATTTCCAGCATGGTTTCTGTAATATCTTTCCAAGGAGAGGGAGCAATTTCTTCTTATTTTTTTCCATGCAAATGCTGAATGGAACTACCTCTGATCAAAAGCATGATCTAGATGAAGAAAGGCACAGTCTAATTTTTTATAAAAACAACTAACAAAACAAACAAAAAAATCCCACAGATGCAACTGAGGCAACAGAAAAAGACAAGGGAAAAGCTGAATCAAATCAAGTATTGAAGTATTCATGAAAGATAAATAAATGAAGACTAAAAATTGTACCTTGAGGAATTTGCTACAATGGGGTATTTCATACAATCAAAAGCCCTCTACTGCAAATTGGAATATCCTTCATCTCATTTTTGGGGCTTTCTACAGAAATTGTATTTAACTCTTCCCTCATAAATTCAGTTCAGCCTTTGTAAGCAATACATTGCAAAAAATGATCTTGTTGCATTGTAAAATAATTATGCCAGTCCAAAAATCAGAGGATGGTAGTTTTTGTTTTCTTAATGGTAGCTAGCAAAAAAATCTTGCTAAAATATTCTGTATGTAAGAGTAAAAACCTATTATCATTCTTGATGCTTCTAACCCAGTGGAATTCATGTTTTATAAATGAAATGTTAGATCTTATTTCTTTATTGACTGACAAAAACCTGGTAAATCCCAGAAGAATACCTACACTGGATCTTTTCTGACATGGGGCAATTGGCTGTTTCATTACAGGGAAATCAAACCAGATGTAACTTGATTCTTTATTACCTTCTTGTAAGGGAGAAATGGATCAATCTTTGGAAACCAGTATGGACAATAATTTAGATGATAACTTGAAGAAAGCATATTTTAGTGTTTAAGGCCAGACAAAATCACGAAATTTTGCTTTAGACCATTCATAACTTAGTCAAAAGCACTGCTGCACTTAAAATAGAGGGACATTTTGTCAGTACTTGTAAAATAAATTTTTAAAACATTTTATTTTGTTATTACTTTTAAAACACTTCATGGCATGAGGGCTGGAGAATATTTAAACTTGTATACAGGACTGTTATATAATGTGTAAATTCATGTGTATTTTATACATGTTAGAAAAGAGTGACAATATCCCCAGGTCCCCTCATTGGGGTGACTGCTTCTCATTTCCCTGTAGCTGACAAATCTAAACTGCTCTTGCAAATTCCATCTGTAGTCAGTCAAGAACAATACAGTACCCAGATGGCGAGTCAACATGTGGTTTAGATGCATTTCTATGGGTGGAATGAAGCCTGCTTTGGAGAACTTCCTTTTTCATACTCCTTCCCTAGGTAGACTTACCAAAGTTTATAGTTAAGCTTGAAAATTGGACTGTATAAAAAACTTGAACCAGTGAATTTAAATGAGAAATAACCCAACTTTACAGACTAATTTCTAATTACCTAAATACGTAAATGCATAAAGAAAATACCTGAAATTATATTTACTATGTACTTGACTGATCCAACACAGCAGTATACAAGTGAAATGTGACATATCAACAGTTGGATTAGGTGCATAAGGTTAATCATTACTAAAACATAATAAACTTTGCTAAAAGGGGTCTCAAGAAGTTCAACAAAAGGAAATGCAAAGTCTTACACTGGGCAGGAATAATACCATGCACCAGCAATAACACTAACAAGTAGCTGGAAAGTAGCTTGGCAGAGAAGGATCTGGAGGTCCTGGCAGGCACAAGCTGACTCTAAGCCAGCAATATGTCTTTGCAACAAGAACCAAGAACATCCCGGGTCTCCTTAGGAAGACTGCTGCCAGTATGTTAAGGCAGGTTATGGTTTGTTTCAGTTCAGCTGTGGTGAGAAGCATCTGGAGTGATGGAACTGGTTCTGGGCCCTGCAGCGTAAGACCAGAGCATGAACTTACTGAAGTGCAGGAGGCGATGAGCACAAACTGAAACATGAGAAATTCCACTCAAACATCTTTTTTTTTGTTTTTTTTTCTGCAGAGGTGGTCAAACACATTGCCTAGAGAGACTATGGAGTCTCCATCCCTGGAGATATTGAAAACCTGTTTATACACAATCCCGGACACCTGCTCTAGCCTGACCCTGAACTAGATGATCTCCAGAGGTGCCTTCCAACCACAGCCATTCTTTGATTCTGTGTTATAAAACCTGAATATAATCATTCTCTTCCATGACCTGCAAAGATGTGAAAAAGAACCAAGTCATAGCAAAACTTGAAAAAGAATACATTGTCTCATTGAGTAGCCTGATCTCCATACGTAATAACCACAGTCAAGTTACACAGTCATTATCAAATATATATCTTACACATTATTGTCAAAGCTCTTCTATGACCCAAGCAGTAAAGGAATAAAGATGGCATCCAGTAGATGAGCCTCTTCTGCAAGGGATTTGGCAACACTCACTAAACAATGTTATTAACCATTATCAAGTGCCACAAAACATATGCTTTGTAACCAAATTATGCTAAAAAAAATAAACTTATTTTGACTGGAAAATGCCATTAAATACAGAACAGGAAAGAGTTAGGATTTCATCTAGTCCTTTCTTTTCCTCTGAGACACGGTAAAGACCATACTTGCCAGAAATCTGTTTAATTTATTCTTGAAAATATCCAGGTAAGGGAATTGCAGACTACCCATATGCAATTTGTTCCAAATAGTTTCAGTAGCTTTAGATCTGGAAAACTTTTTCCTGATACCCATGTTCACTTGGCCAATGAGCAAGGAGAACTCTTTACAGTATTCTTATATATTGGTGAGCAGTTATGATAGACATAACCACTCAATAGTCTTTGTCTTAAAACAAACATCCCAAACACCCAACCATTTTTCCCGGTGTAATATTTTTCAGCAGAGCTGTCATCAGGCAATCTTCTGGCAGTTTACAGCATGCTAGGCATCATGCATGTATGATTTAGATATTGCAATAAGAAGGGAAGACAATAGACAAATGACTTCTAAGTCACAAAAAAGCATGTAGATGCCTTGGGATACAATCTTAAAAACATAATCAAAACAAGTTAAGTGAAAAATCAGGGAAGAACATAGTTGCAATTTTTGAGGTAGTTTTTATTGTGCAGCTTGTCTTGATAACAGGAAATGCAAGATCTAAAAACTGTAACACTACTAACTTTTCCTGGCTTTACTCCGTCTTTTCTAATAGCTAAAGGTCATCCAAGATTTATGAGTCCCAAAATAAAAAGCTAGGTTGTTAAAACTAGAAGTAGCTAATGTAGGCAGGCCCTGTAAGCCTGTTTTTTTCAGTTCATTTAACAGAAGTCATGAATCCCATCTAAAATGAACTAAACAAAAAAACAAACAAGAATTTTGTGTCTTTTAGGGGAATGCAGGATAGCATTAGATGTACACTGCCCTTCAATATTTGAAACCTGAATTTTGCATTAAAGTTCGTAACAGCTAGATTCTTCAATCTTTTATGAATGGAAAATTTTCATTTTAAAAGTAAGATGTAGACATATGTTCAACATATAAATTAGTAGACATCTGAATAGTTTACTTCAGAATAGACTCAGGTATTTCCAGTATCTTTTTTCTTTTATTTTCCTTTTTTTTGCTGTTGTTTTTGGTTTTTTTGGTTGGTTGGTTGGTTGATTGGGGTTTTTTTGTTTTTTTTTTTTTTTAACAAATCACAATAGAAATGAAGTCAGCATTTTGCTAATTGCTGCAAAGAACACAAAGAACAGTTATTTCTCTATGATATTTTTCTTGGACCAGCAATCTCATATTCTTCCTGTCAACATGAAAACCCTTAGTGTGATATTGAATTAAGAGCTACCTTTTGACAGCCATCTTTATGTAATATCCAAATCCTACTTCACCATCACAGGTACAGTACATGCCTGAGATCTCTGAAAAAAAGTGGAGAAGGTGATTCATACCTTTGTCATGTCTAGGTAGGGCTACTGAAATTCATAATTTTCTGTAAGGCAAGCTAAAATGCCTGCTACAATGCAATTCCAATTTTGTTAAAACACCAATTGCTACAAATCTACCGAAACTCAATGTTGTTTACCAATCCACTGCTATAAATGGTTCCATTTACTCTGAGTAAAATATCACATTTATTTTAAAGGAAATATTTCATTTAGTCTTGATAACTTGCGTGTTTATTTAATATACTAAATTTTGAAAGGGATTTTCAAGAATGTAGTCATACGCATTCACACATGTAATAGAGTTTATGCTTGCAAAGACCATTTTGACAAAAGGGATTCGCTTCAAAAATTCTATCCTGTGTGTAGGAAAGTGCTAGATCCATCATACACATGCAGAGATGACAATGTTTTAAAATATATAAACATATAGAAAAAAGTATTGAGTACACCGATGGAGTCAGGAATTTAAGAATTTGGCCTAGATTTAAAGTGGATTTTCTCTGGGAGATACCAGCATTCTTCTGGAGAAACTGACTGTTCATGGTTTGGATGGATGCCTTAGTCACTGTGTAAAAAATGGGCTGGATGGTCAAGCCCAGAGTGGTGGAGAACAGAACTGAATGCAGGTGGCAGCTTGCACTGTAAGCAAGCAATAAGTGGCTCCGTACTGGGGTCAGTCCTGTTTGACATCTTTATCCATGATCTAGGCAGGGGACCAAGTACACCCTCAGTAAGCAGATGACACCAAGTCAGGTAGGAGTGTTGATCTGCTGGAGGATAGGAAGGCTTTGCAGGGGGATCTGTACAGGCTTGATGGATGGGTGAAGGCTAGTGACAAAAGGTTCAATAAGGCCAAGTGCTGAGTACTGCATCTGGATCACAAGAATCCCATGAAACGCTACAGGGTGGGGGAAGAGTAACTGGAAAGTTGCCTGTCAGAAAAGAACATTGGGGTGATGGTTGACCACAACTGACCATGAGCCAGTAGTGTGCCCAGGTGGCCAAGAAGGGCACTGGCATCCTGGCTTGTGTCAGAACTCATACCCAGCAGGATCAGGGCAGTGATTGTCCCCCTGTACTTGATACTAGTGAGTCTGCACCTCAAGTGCTGTGTTCATTTCTGGGCCACTCACTACAAGAACACTGAGGTGCTGGAGTGTGTCCAGAGAACGGCAACGAAGCTGGTGAAGGGTCTGGAGCACTTGTCTTATGAGGAGTATCTGAGGGAGATGAGGTAGTTTAACCTAGAGAAAAGGAGGCTTGGCTGGGGGGAGACTCTACCATTGGCTGAATAGGAGGTTTTAGTGAGGTGATGATCGGTCTCTTCCCCCAAATAACAAGCAGGATGAGAGGAAACAGCCTCAAGTTGCCCCATGGGAGGTTTAGTTTAAACATTAGGGAAAAATTCTTTGTGAAAGATATTGTCAAACATTGAAGAGGCTGCACAGGGGGCAGTGGTGGAGTCCCCATCCCTGGAGGTATTTAATAGTTGTGTAGATATGACCCTCAGGGACACGTTTATTGGTATACTTGGCAGTGCTGGGTTAACATCTCAATGATCCTAGAGGCCTTTTCCAATCCTAACAATTCCATTATTCTGTGATTGTTAAAGCAGCAATTTCAGGACAATGCTGTTACAGCTCACTTCCTGTTTCAGTGGTTTTGAGAGAAACAATCTGGTAGTTTGTCTCAATTATTTTTTTTTCATAACCTTACTTAACATAAATTGCCAAAAACAGAAGTGGAAACTATGCTAATCTCAACCAATTTTCTGCATGAAAACTGTAGATTTCTCCTCCTTATTTGTGCATATAACCTAATAAAATGTTATTGAAATAGATTGTTTCTTTTAGAAAGACACCTGACATTGATAAAAGGACTCCAAGTGATGAGGAATTTACCATATTCTTCACTAATCCATTGCAAAGCTGATTGCCCTCACTGTTATAAATGTGTATCTTGCATCTACTCTTTCAACTGAAATCCCTTGCGACTGCACATTGGTTCAAGTAAGATGCCATGACTTGTGTAAGAGCTTAATACATCAATGACTGCTTCAAGTGCTGACAATACAAAATGAGTGAGCTTTCTCCAACCATCAGATCAGATACAATAATCTTGTTACAGAACATTTATGCTTAAATTTAAATTTATAAAGCATTGCACAGGATTTTAACCATGCTATTTCACTGACCATAATGGAAATTGTCTGACTGCATGCCCTACAAGCTGCTGATAAAATGTATGTGTTAGACACTAAGAGCAAGATATATGAAATGAATTGGGTGCTGCTGTGCTGGGATTTGTAATGCCTAAACTTTTAAGCTGCTTGACTTCCTTTCTGCTATCAAGGTCCTGGATTAGATGGCCAAGACTCAGTGGGAATAACAGCATAAATCAGTGGGAGCACATAGCTGCCTCACAGCAGCCAGCAAGTTCTGTAGGGGGCCTCTTTATCCTATTAATGATAAAGCTTTAGGTATTGCTAAGGAGGAAATATATATTGAATCACATTTCTGGCCATGGTTTAGCAGCTTACTCTGGAATTAGAAGGTACTGAAGACACTTTCTGTACTTCCAAATCATGTGTCCAAGATGTAGATACACTTATCCCCTTCTGTGTGACGGGATGTGGCAAAAGAAACACTTCAAGAGAAGGTAGTAAGGGTGGTTGTTCTTTTACACAAAAGGACCTAAGTTAAACCTCCTTTCCAGATGTGTGAAATTAGAACTCAGCTCCTTCCTATGCCTGAAATAATTTTATTCTTACAACCCAAAAGATTAATCTAAGCACAGCAGACATCATCCAATTATTTTCTGAACTGCACAACAAAATTGCATGCAGCCATCACCGTTCAAATTTATTTCCTAAGTGAGGTCACCAGCATGATGTTCCTGGCACCCCCATTCTCTAACCTTGCATTCCCAAATAAAAATTTAAATCCCACATTCTACATGCCTTTCAAGAATTACTAAATGGTTGACACTGGAAGGGAGCTCTGGAAGTTATCTAGTTTAAATTCCCACTGCTCAACCAGGGTCACCCAGAACTGGTTGCCCAGGACCATGTCTAGATAGTTTTTGAATATCTTCCAGGAGAGACATTCCACAGCCTCTCTGGGCAACCTCTCTCAATGCTCAGTCACACAGGGAGAGAGTGCTTCCTAATATTCAGAAGGAATCTCCTGTGTTTCCATTTGTACCCATTGCCCCTGGTCCTGTCACTGGGTACCACTGAAAAAGAGCCTGGCTCCGTACTTTTTTCACCCTCCCTGCAGATATTTATATACACTGACAAGTTCCTTCCTGAACCTTCTCTTCTCCAAACTGATCAGTCCCAGCTCTCTCAGATTTTCCTCATAGGAATGATGCTCCAGACCCTTCATCATCTCATGGCCCTTTGCTGGACTCTCTCCAGCATGTCTAAAGAATTGTTCAGTACTGTCCAGTACTGAGAAGTCCAGAACTGGAGACAGTACTACAGGACTGTCCTCACTAGGGCTGAATAGAGGGGAAGGATCATCTCCCTTGCTCTGGTGACAACCAAATGAAGCAATCCAGGATGGTGTTGGCCTTCTTTATGTCAAGGGCACACAGCTCCTTCATGTTGATCTTGTTGTCCACCAGTACGTCCAGATCCTATTCTGCAAAGGTGGGCAGTCCCCAGCATAAATTGGTGGATTTTACACTTTCCATAGTTTCCATAGTTCCTGTTTCTCAAACTCCTACATCATGAACAAGTAAGATGTTCTCTGGTCCTTGTTGCCTGAAGCCTTACTTCTGAACTGTAGTATTACAGGAGGCAGCAGCAGAACCACAACATCTCAGAGCAAGGGCTACCTGTTTGGTTAAGGTGAGACAAAGTGGAGAAAAGAACTGGGCAGGGGGAAAGACAGAAATACAAAAATAATGAATCCACTCCATTCAGCTGGATTGTCGGACAGGGAGACACAACTTCTGCATTTCACATAAGTCACCAGGGCTACAAGTAATTTCATGCTCTTATATAAAAGACCTCACCATTAAGTGTCACAGTTCTGTTGCATTTAAACTCCTTAATTCCACTGTCAAATTTAATGCCAGATGATTCTATAGAAAAGAATATCCAAAATATGTCAAGTTATTTATTTATGATATAATGATTTTTTGTCTTAAAAAAAAATCAAACATTGCTGAAGCATTGATCATTGCAGGGATCAAAAATTATGTTTACTCCTTTCACCACTCACAAAGAGAGCAAATTCTTCAAGAAAAGCCAGTGATCTGTACCCAGATTTATATTATAAACACAGGGCTGTAACAGGGTACTTCAAGGTTTGATTCACACAAAGGTAAACAATTACAGTCCTGAGACAGAGACAGTGTTTTAAGTCCCTTGTCCCATGCCCCTAGTGTCTCATTTAGTATTACAGTTTTAACATTAGTCATTCAGTTAAATTATAATTCAAAAGTGTGATCTAGTTAGGAGCAACCAGGGCAAAAGTTAGGTGACCTATTTGCTATTTCAAATTCCACCCTTTCTTTCCCAGTGAGCAAATCCCCAAATATGTTTGTCTCAGGAATAGAATTATGTATATCTATTTTTATTAATAAATGAAGGTATTATGTGGTCATTAATTTACTAGTTATTAATACTGTTGGTATTAGCAGGAAAACAAGACATATCCTGACTGCATGATTTACATTTCATGATAATCCTTTACATGACTTCATTGTACCGAGTGTTTAACAAAGTAGCATTCGGAGTGCACTACAACGTACATGGTAGTAGTTTATGATCTGTTGGCATGAACTGAATAATACATATCTTATATAACGCTGGTCTAAAATATAATACATATGCCCTTGAATCATGCATTTGCAGGCTGTTCTGCTAAACCACTGGCTGGAGCTCTAGAAGTTTAAACACAAATCTCATTGTCACCTTATAGATCTTTGCTGTTGTATGCAAAAGCTTATCTTGTCCTTCTGTTTTGAACTTAAGTAAAAAAGGCTGAAATATGTCAGCTTTTCTTGCTTTCATCCTGTCTGGAGTGTGACTTTCACCCTTGCAAGCAGGGAAGGAGATTCAGGTAGTGTTTAGCTCTGAGTAACTTTACCAATTCTCTTACCTTTCATAACATGAAAAAACTTGTTCACTCAAGACTGATGTGCTGATGACAGAGAGGTACCTTCTGAGGTATGTGGTTTTCAGAATGGCTGCTTCTCTTTTTGCAGAATCTTGAGATTGTAAGAAGTCCTCATGGGATATGGCAAAGGAAAAACTAAAGATTCCCAAACTAACTCTATAAAAGTACATGAAAAGCTTAATAAATCATGTAGGCTGTACTATGGAGCAACAAATTCTAACATACCTGTGGGACGAGGGACCTCAAACAGCATCTGCAAAATCTATCATTAAGCTCAGCTTTATATCACAATTTTACACACCAGCCGAAGGAACTCTTTCTCCCTGTTTGTTAGTAATCAAACAAAGCATTTTTGTGTCTCTCAGCATTTAACAGTCAATTTGTTAAATGTCACAGAAGAAAAGCAAAATGAAAAGACATCCGTTAATAACGTATTCTTTAAACTTTCATCATCCCATGACTCTGTTTCTCCATGTTGACCTAATTTGCCATGACAGGAACATGGTCCTTTTTTCAGAACATTCCAAGTGTAGAAATTACTAAATCTTAGTGAGAATTGTATGCTAGCTTAGCAAACAGAGGCACCTTTATTGACATTATTTTAACAGTTCATAGTAAATATATATCATTAAGGAGACACAGCTGTACTAAGTGAAACATGATTTGTTTAGGTACGTAATATTTTAACTGTCCCAGTTAGTGGTTGATTCTTCCTCATATGGCACTCTGACATTCTTTCTACATCAGAGCTCAGTGTAGTTAGTTGCTATCTTTCCAGATTAGCTATAAATACAGATTTTGTTAGGACTGCCTGACAGTCTAAACAAATCTCACGATATAAAAACTTCAACTGGAAATGGACAAGTAAGCTAGAAGGTTGGAATAATAATATGCCTTCCATCTATTGGTAATGTATTTAAATCCATCCTTATCTATTATCAATGAAAATCGTTATGCATTGACAGGAGTGGCTACTGCAGGAGTTTCAGTTGTGGTATACAAAAGACCACATCATAAAACCTTAATACAAGTAGTCTAATACTGTAGCCTTTAAAAATCTTAAGTGAGAAAATAAGAACTGAAAATGTTGATAAAATTAAGGTTCTCTTTCACCATCAAGGCAGCCATCCTAAAACAAGATTGAGGCAATATTTTGAGTAAGGTTCTATTTCCATGTTTGATTATCCTGCAAATACAAAAGGGTCTATAGCAGTAATTGCTATTAGGTGCCAACTCATAAATTCGAGAATTCAGAAAATGGAGGATAAAGATGAGCAAAGTAGTGAAGATTTAGGTTAGATGTCAGATTGGAACATTCTGTTGAAATTATTGCAAAATACTTGCTGGCAGAGAGAATAATAAATCTGACCAACCACATTTATTAAAAGTATTCTCTATGCATTATTTATTTACAAATAATCACCTTCTAGATATTTAAGTATTAGAGAGACTCTGTTTTTCCCTAGAAACTTAATTAATTTAGCTATCCCAGTATAACACATTTATCCAATTTATCTACTTTTTTATTCTACAAGCTACCCGTAATTTGAGCTGTCACATTAATATATAGTGATTCCAGTGCACTTAATCAGGACAACTCTAAAATGAAAAAATAGAGGAAAATGCATAAACATTTACAAGGTCATCTGCAAGCATATAATTTCGCGAGGAAAAGTATCCTACGAGGCACACTTTAACCTTAAAAGACAAGGTCAACATGAGTATATTTATTTGTTTATTTCTACACACATGGGTTTCATGTATGCTACTTCGTATCTACCATTCCTGTGAGATAATTATACTAGAAATTAATAGCTACAAATGCAGCCCCACAAAAACAGTAAACTTAGATAAACATTTTATCTTTCATGTTTGCTACCAGTTTTACACTTATGATCTCAAATTAGTTTTGGCAACTCACACGGATTATTGCATACTCTCACTTCTGAACATTTTATATTGATTCAGAATAATGGATTAATTCCCACTAGTTGTGTTGTCAGAAGCTTGGAAATTACTTTGGATACACTTTCCACAGTATTCCTTTTCCTTCTGGTGTACACCCAGCTATGATGGAACTTAAGAAGAGTTTGGGCTGGGTTCCTTGATCTGTTGATGTTCCAGAAAGTTTTCACAGCCAAGAACATTTGTGTGAGGGAAGTTAAATAAATTTGACCTAGCAAGGGAAACATAGGCTTTTTTAGAATCAAAAAGGCTTGTAAAAACATAAAACAGATTTGAAGAAATTTGTTTAAACTTATCACAGGCAGATAGAAGTACATCTCTAAATGTAAGGAAGAGAAACCATTCCTTCCAACAAAGATCAGAAGTGAAAAAACAGATAGCCAAAGCAGAGGAAAAATCCACAGCAATTTATGGATTATATTCATCTACTAGTGTTCTTTATTTCTGTCACTATTATCCTAAACATGTCATTATGACATAGCCTGCAGTCCATTCATCTGCTTTTTCTAGATGATAAGGGATAGGAAGCAAGTGTGGGACAGTGAAGTTTGGTGATTTTCATCAATGCCCTCTCAATGTCAAACAAGATAATATCACTCCACTCCAAGAAACTTTAAATTCTAGTTACAGACAATGGAGAGGACCAGGAACTTCTAGGGCTTCTTTTAGATATCTATTTCTGCTGCATTCAATCACATCTTGAAAATACCTAGCACTCAACACTGTACAGGGACATTGTACTGGGTTGACCCTTGCTGGATGCCAGATACTCACCAAAGCTGCTCTATCACTCCCCTCCAGAAGTGGACAGGAGACAAAATATAATGAAAGGTTCATGAGTTAAGGACTGGGAGAGATCACTCACCAGTTACTCTCATGGGTGAAACAGACTCAGCATGTGTATTAATTGAATACATTACTAACAGAATCAGAACAGGATAATGAGAAATAAAATAAATCTTAAAAACGACTTCACCCCACCTCCCTCTCCATCACAAGCTCTACATCTTTCCCACTGCAATGCAATGAGATGGAAAATGGTGGTTATGGTCAGTCCATCGCAGGTTGATTCTGACACTTCTCAGGGAGAGGAATCCTTCTCCTGCTTTAGTGTGGGGTCCCTCTCACAGGAAACAGTCCTCCAAGAACTTCTCCATGGGTCACTTTTCCACAGGGTGCAGTCCTTCAGGCACAGACTACTCCAGCGTGGGTTCTACACAGAGTTGCAAGCCTTAACAGGAAACCTGTTCCAAGGCTTCTCTCTTCATTGTTCAGCATGTCTCTGCCAGGAGCCTGCTCCAGCACAGGCGTCCCATGGGGTCACAGCCCCTTCAGGCATCCAGCTGCTCTGGCGTGGGCTCCTCCACAGGCTCCAGGTGGATCTCTGCATCCCTCTGGATGTTCACAGGCTTGCAGGGGCACAGCTGACTCACCATGGTCTTCACTGTGGGCTGAAGGGAAACCTCAACTCTGGCAACTGGAGAACCTCCTCCCCCTCCTTCTCTGCTGACCTTGGTGCCTGCAGAGTTGTTCCTCTCACATATTCTCACTCTGCTCTTCTTTGGCTACAGTTACTGCCACGCAAAACCCTTTTTTTTCTTTTTAAATATGTTATCACAGGGGTGTTACTATCATTCCTGATTGACTTGGCCTTGACCAGATCCAGGTCTGTCCTGAAGCCATCTGGCATTGGCTCTGGGAGAAACTTCTGGCAGCTTCTCACACAAACTACTCCTGCAGCTTTTCTGCTACCAAAACCTGGCCGTGCAAACCCAATGCAGCCATCTAGAAAGCTAATTCACCTGTGGAAAAGGTAGATGTATATGTTTGGTCAAAACCCATGCTATATTTCTGATTACTTTAGAACATTTCTCATTTGGGAAAGGCAGCAAGAAGCCTTATGAGTGACTACCTTCACTGATATCTGTATTCCGCAACTCACTCAATGAGTTTGATGATTTATAATGGTAGATATGTGATGTTATCTGAATATTTAATTCATATTCAATAAGTTTCAGACACTGCTGTGCCCTTCTGGCCAGTAGCCTTTTCCGCTGAAACATCAGATCAGATTTATGTCTCTGCAAAGCTTTCACTTAGGTCTCTGTTTTCTGAGGGGTAAAAGAGGACAGCACTGAAACCCCTGTACACTGAGCATGCATTCATAGTGAAAGGATCTCTGGCAACAGTTTCCTTCATTCAGGCAAGACAGAGAACCACCAGGAAAACTCATGCCATGGCATACCTAAGATATTGACAACATTCAGCTCCCTATTTTCTTCTTTTTTTTTAACTTAAAATTTCAAGTTCAGTTAAGCAATAAGGAGACCAATGTGTGCATTGGTGGATTTATGGAATAGAGATGATAGAAATTAAGAGCAATATTTAAAGAAAGCAAAAGTATAAAGAACCAGTCACCTATTACTGTTCTTTCGGGAGACAAAGGTTACCAACACAAGGCATATCATTAGATTCCTGGCTACTTCAAGGATTAATCAGTATCACTTCCAGCCAAAAGAGATCTTTTTTTACTCAAGACTTTCACTTAAGATGTTCACATCTTAGTTCTTTAGGATTAAGGCCTTCGTCTAGTAACCCAGGGCTTTATCACTTCCAGATTTAATCATGGTATATGACAGTGCTCAGAGCTACCCAAACAAGAACCTGGTGACCCCCCTTATTGAATAACATACCTGAGAGAATAGATGAACCTTGGCTGCACTAGCTGTAAAATGATCAGAACAAAGTTTGCAGCAGTCACTTGGAACCATAAAACTAACAAATAATAATAAATTGATATATTTCTGAGAGATCTCTTATCCCTCGCTCTCTGATATCACTGTGGCAAATCTAATCACAAGTGTTTGCACTTATGCTGCTGTGCCATTAACAATAGCAACAGTTTCTCTTGGGAATTTATCTATACTTGATTTCAAAAAAAAACAAAGAAACAAACAAACTAACAAAACCAAAGTGTTACTATGTTACCAGTTAATGTTTCTAATTAATAGACTATTGATAATACAGACTTTAGTTCCTTAGACTCTTCAATGTTAGGCGACAGACCAAACTTTAGCATCACAAGGAACAAGCTCCTCTTTAAGGCAAAGTTTATAATTGCTTTAGTTAAAAGTGCAGATGTAGATGTACTTTGAGATCTACTTTGCTCTGGGAGTTCCTCTCTCTTGATTACACAGGATCTTGTTATCTTCAAACATCTATTCTTGCAGGCTTTTTTAAGCAGATTGCTCATGGAACTGTGTTTAACAGGAAATAAGAGACATATTTTTTGGCATTAAAAGGATTCATCAGAGTTACTCTTTTCAATCCTTTTATGTGTATTTCTGTAAGACAGAGTTCTAAAATTATGTTGTGTTTGGAGTATGAGTGTTTATGTGGAAAACTCTTTAACATATAAAGAAATATAAATAATATGTGAAAGCTAAGTAATTCCATATCTCGATAGGGTAGTTTCACGCTGCAGATGCAGTCCCAGCTAGTAAATCAGTTGTAGTGTAATACTACAATTGCCATAATTCACAACTACCATTTTTAACTAAGGTAAGTTTAAAAAGCTTTTTACAGCTATAAACCAAACATTGATATTTACCATGAAGTCTCTCCATGCTGTGTTTCATTCCATTTTGTCAATCAATACCTAATACTGTCAATCTAATTATATGCATACAATGTAATTATACGTAGACTATAGTTATATTGTAAGTAGAAATCTTCCTATTAAACATAACAATGCTTTAGGCAGGGTAGACTAAAGAAACAAAGCTCAAAGAGTTGTGTACTATTATTATCCAAACAAAGAGCTGAAATGTCATATGAAGATGGAGCACAATAAAAGAGATTGATATGTCATTTTTTGTATTAGTTATGATATTGTAGGCTAACTACTTCACAATGCACTCTAGATACAGAAAAGTGTGTCATAGTGCTGGCTGAAGACATATATATTTCTGTTATTGATTTAACCTGTTTAAATTACTATTGTTTTCAAGGAAAGCTTATAATCCTTTTTAGATGAGTGACATGTTTTCTTTTTAGCTTTAGTGCTTTACAGAAAAAAAGTTGAAGTAGAAAAAGCATCAGATCTAGGAAGCATGTGCATCAGCTATTACCAGTCACCTAGCTCATACTTGTGTCATTGATGTGGTTTCAGAAGAAGGTCAGACCTGTAGCAGACGTATTACTCAGGTGACAACAGGAACATCAGCACTGATGCATATCGCTCACAGAAGTAAAACCTCTCTGCTTAGGCCATTGCTGCCAAATCAGAACATCATTGCAATGAATAAATTGTTACACTTAATCTCATAGAAGTATAGGAAAAAGAACTGCCATCAGTGTATTTCCTTGAGATCTACAGAACAGATCTCCTCAGATTCAGACTTCTGCAAGGAAAAACATGTATATATTCTCTAATCTGGTCATACCATATGGGAAGAAAACTACAAGGCTGGCACATTTCAAAAGCATGATTTAGACAACAATGAACATGGTGGATCCTCAAGACACACTTAGTGCAGGGTGCAAAACCCAAACTAATTGTCAAAATGTCAGTACCCATATGTAAGTTAAGAGTCTATGTTTCTGTGTTGGGTTGACCTTGGCTGGACACCAGGTGCCCACTGAGCGAGTTACTCTATCATCTCCCTTCTCAGCTAGACGGGGGGGAGAAAATAAGATGGAAAACAAATTGCAGGTTGAGATAAGGCAGTTTAGTAAAGCAAAACCAAAATGCACAAGAAAAGAAAAAAAATCCAAAGATATTATTCTTTAGTTTCCATCAGCACACAACGCTTGACCATTTCCCAGAAGGCAGGGCTTTAGCACATGTAGTGGTTGCTCCGAAAGGCAAACACTGTAAACAATTAATGTCCCCCTTCCTATTCCTTTCCTTAGCTTTTATATCTGAGCTGACATCATATGCTATGGAATATCCCTTTGGTCAGTTTGGATCAGTTGGCTTAGTTGTGTCCCCTCCCAAGGTCTTGCCCACAACCATCCTACTGGTGGAGTGCAGAATGTTGGAGAGACAATGCTGATGCTGTGCCAGCACTGCCAGCCAAAACACTGGTGTGTTATTAACAACTTTCCATCTACCAACACAAAGCACAGCACTGCGAGGGCTGCTGTGGGGAAAATTGCCTCCACCTCAGCCAGGCTCAGTGCAGTTCCCATTATTGAATGTTAGTCAATACAAGCAAGAAGGCTGTACCTCTGACTAAATATCCTGAGCTACTTTGGGGTGATTTTAAGAACTCAGCATCAATTATTTTTGAGTAGATGAAAGCTTAGATATTTAACTCACAGGTTGGTGCTTGCATTTAGAAACCTGAATGCAGATTTTCAGAATCCAAAGCTGGTGATCTCTAGAGGTACCTTCAGTCATCCTGTGACCTTGTGAGTCAGTTTCATGTGCCTAGTTAACAGAAGATTATGAAACAATCAAAGATTTTGAAGAGCTTTCAACCTTCTGAAAACTTTGAAATCATAATCATTTCCACATATTTTGCAAGACTGCTTAGAATTCTCCTTTGCAAACAGAAGTTTAGCATAAGCACAGAAACATTTAACCTTGATAACCACAAATCAGATTTTATATAATTAGTGACTTTCATGTTCATTGCCCCTTTTTGATCTCTTTAAGCTTTAATTTCTTAGTAGTTTTTATATATATATATTATTATTAAATTTTTTAAAAAAGCGTGTTCAAGATGAGTAACTGAATCCTTTTGTATGTGTCATAGTTGCCAGTTCATAGTGACCAGTGAAAGGAGTTATCCATTAGCAAAGTAATGTTAACCTACTAGTTTAATGGACCTCACCCATCTACAAAGCACACTCAGAAAGCTGTGATCACTTCTAACCCATCATACACAGCTCTCAGTATGGGGTGCACTCCCTTTTCTCCACTTTCATTTATATCTTCAGCTCTCTGCTCCCTTTGAGGGTATGCAGCATTTCTGCAGGTGCACAAAACAGCTTATATCGAAGTCACCTACTGAATACATTGAAGTGCTGCTTTGAAAACATATGCTTGTATTTTAAAGTGTAGTGAATTTTCATTTACAACTGAAGCAAGATTTAGAAGAGATCAATGAAGTTTTCCTTAGCTGATACACAAAACAGATTTTGTAGACTCTAGAATAATCAAAGAGTTAATGTAGTTTCATTCCTTCATGACTAAAACTCACAGGTAGGCTTTTATTATGTTAATTTTCCAAACTTGCAAAGCAAAAATCTCAGTAAACTGAAGGTAACCAAAGGGGCTACTTGGTAGAGACAGAAATGAACTGTGTCTTTTGAAGTGTTCCAGAGAAAATGTGTTCAGAATATTTAAGTCTCAAGTGAGTTACCAAAGGTTATTCATTCACAAGTGAGATAAATTCATACCTGTCAAATTGTCTGGATCCTCTGTGTGATCACTAGGGCCTCAAATCATTTATTTTTTTCCCCAGTGAAAGTTCAATATTTTCACATATCCAAATTTAGTAGCATTTCCTGTGTCTGAAAGTAAATGAATTCATTTTCCTTTCATCTCACTTTCCACTTTTACAAGACAAGTGTGGAGGAAAAAAACCATCCAGGTTGGCTGGCACAAACTGTTTTTAAGTACCATTTCACAGTATAGTCTGCAACCTCCTTACGACAGACACTATACTTGTAAACAGTCTTTTTAGAAAAATCCTATGGCTGGCTGTGATTTAAAATGAGTATGTAAAATATTGTATTTCAAACCAATTCAAGACTTCCAGAGTCCTTGAAGACTTTTCCACTGCTTAAACTCTTGGATGTGCAAAAGAAGTGTATCTGAACACCAAAACTTTCCTTCTTCTCCACTTCGATACTTGATCCAAAAGGAATTATTATAATCAGCCTAAACTTCCATTATTGTAAAAACATGAATTGCTGTTTCTGTCATGCAAAGTCTGGAGTGTATTTGATATCAATCCTGTGGATTGATGAATGGACCAGGGTTAAAAAATGCAAGCAAGAATAGCAGAAACCTTACCAATTAAAAAAGAAATGGCCCAGGCAGGCACTAGAGAAACAGTTTGTTCATGAGGCCAGAACTGCAAAAATAGTGTACAGAAGAAGTAGTCACATCACTGAGAGACACAAAAAGAGACAGAGACCGATACTGTGGATATTTCCTATATTTTCCTATCTCTTCTTATTACTAACTGCACATGATAGCAATTCAAAAGGCAGATGAGTTCAAGGTCACACTGCTTGCATAGCCTAATTTTTGTAAAAGAATATTTATATCCTGCATTTCTGACTGCATGGCAAATAGCTTAATTTTATTTAGTTTCACAGCAATAAAATGAGGAAACAAGCTCCATATATTTTTCACATGCTTTATGCTAAGTCAACATTAAAAAACATCTTCAGAATATAGCTTCTCTAATAGCAACTATAGTTTATTTTTTTTATATTCCGTACTTTTAACTTTTTCTGGTTTTGTTGGTGAAGTTCTATGTTTCACAGCATTTATGTCCTACCTTTTGCTGCATTTGGCATCTCAGTGTAATGAAATTAGATGAAATTTTGAATAAGGCAGTAGGACAAAAATTTCGGAGACCTTTCTCCTGCCCAGGTAAGCAATTTCAGAATTCTTACTTTTCCTTATAGTATCACTAGATCTAATAATATATCTTTATTCTATTCAATTTATATCTTTCTGGATAAAATTTTAAATTCTCCCATCCAGTCACATTGATGTGGTTGACATTGTTTATGGGTTTTGTGGTTATTGTTGTTGTTTTTAATCCATGAATAAACTTTATTTTCAAATCAGTGCTTTACTCCTTACTTAGGATATGTTGGTTCTGAAAATCAAGTGAAATACAAGTGAAATATAAAAGAAATATTATATTATTGAAACGAATTATTATCATTATTACTACTAGTATTATTATTAATTTGAGTATCTATTGTATGTATAGAATACTGCAAAAAATAATTTCAAGGGTTCTGATAGTGCTATTACTGTATTGCTATATTGTTTCAATCTACTATTGTAAAATGTACAAAGCTGACATATTTTGATGCTACCAAGAGGAGAATCTGGCCCAGTGGGGTCAGAGAAGAATGTAGCAGCATATGTATATTGTATAAATACAAATAAAATAGATCACAAGGTACTCAGAAAATGACAGATACTTTAATTCTTAAAAAGCTTAGACTTTCAACCCCTTTAGAAATTATGAAATAAAGAATAACAAAAAAACAACCCCCCATTATTATCCAAGCAGAAGTGGTATAAGATCATTTATCTTGATGGATGTCACCTTAGAGCACATATTATCCCTATCTCTCAAAGTGTTTTTTCCCCCTTATTTCATCTCTGACATTCATTGTAAATTTAATGATCCACATACGATTTGCTGGTGTCTCAGTCTGGTGTTTTGAATCATGAAACTAGTACTAAATTTATGACACTGCAGTACCACTTAGTGAATCATTAAGCAGTACAGTGATTTTAACGATTTGGATCATACTGGACCTCATCACTGTATAATGAGGTTCCATTTAGTGTAAATTTTATGTAAAAATTCAATTTGCAAACCAACAACATGAAACTACAACATTTTTTCTAACCTGACATCGCATTTGTTTATCGTGATTTCCATCAGTGTTTCATGTGGGGAAAGAAAATGCTACCTCATTACTAAAATAATATTTTACAGTCCTTGCACCACTGAAAAATATATACTTTCAGACTGGTATTTTTGTAGTAATCTATTCTAAAACATAAGCCTCCAGAGAGCTTAGATGTGGTTATTAGACTATGTTGACTTAGACTGCAGAATTACGGATGTAGCTAAGCACTTGGAGAAGTGATTGTTCAAAGGGCTCCCAAACCCTTCTCTACTGTCCAAGAGGATCCACCAACACAGAGGTGGAATATTTATTACTGCCCAGCTTGATAACACTGGGTCACCCCATTACAGTTTATATTATAAACCCTATTTCTCAAACCAAAGACTTACAATGCTGTATGTTTGTAAATTGCTTCTTTAAAATGCACTGAACAAACTAAGTAGATATAGGCAACCAACACAAATACAGATTCCCCACTACAGTTTTTGAACTGCAGAAAGTGTACTAGGTACAATGAAGATAATGTACTATTAGAATAACTAGAAGTTCCTATAGAAAGTTTTCCATTTGCAAACTAGTAAATTTTCACATTGTTTTCAGCAAAGCTTGCTTCTCAAGTGAATTTTCCCTCTAACAAAAGCAACAGATAATACTTAGATCATCTTCTAGCACCATTTCACCAAACCTTTTGGTTACTAATATGGTCAGACCAGAGTCCTAAAACAGAAGAACCCTAAGGGGAAGAAAGTACAGTTCTTGAAAAAACTGATTTTTTTTTCAGTTCTTTTGGTCCAGATGATGTGCCTTGAAGAAACTTGAGTTGTAGTTAAATAAGTTATTGAAGCACTGCAGTATTTTTGAGATGGTGTAAAACAATGGGAATATACTAAAAACCCTTACATTAATTGATCAGTTGGTTCAAAAGCACATGACAGCTCAGACTCTCTAAGTACTTTACAGATACCAAAGGTAACAAAAGATGTAAGTAGGGTGAAACAGGAACCTTTTCTTCCTCCAAAGGAAAAATGAAATCAATGAGTGATAGTCACCATGCAGAAAATCAAATCATATAACTGGGAAATAAGCAAAGTAGCACAATGATTCTACCAAAGTCTTCAAGAAATGCTTGTGTTACAAAACATCCTAGAATCATGCACACACTTTTCTACATGACTTCCCTTTTCAGATGCCCATTTCTGGACATGAAACACAGTAGCTTCCTGATAAACAGCACCAATGGCTAAGCAGTATGTGATACTACTTACCAGTGCACTTTTTAAATGGGCAGGAATATATCAGAGATAGAAGCCCCTCTCAGCCTTTTAGCTTCTTTTCAATGGTGCAGTTGTAGACATAATATTTTATGGAATTGGGATCATTCCATAATCAAACTTGAGCAACAGTAAATCTTGCTATATAGAGTTATGTAGTTGCTGTGAAGTTAGAAAAAATAGGAGATGAAATGCAACATAAGATCTCTAGCAAATGAAATACATATTTTTTAATAATTTATAGTTGAATCCATACTTGTAACAGTGTTTAGGAAATAGCAAAGCTTGCTTTCATCTAGCTGAAGGAATATACATACACACACTCTCTCATATAAAAGGTTCAATAGCACTTTCATTCATAGGTTATCAAGTACCAGAGCTAAACAAGCTGAGTTTCCTATGGATTAGTGCGTCACAGTTGACACCCACACTGTTACAGATGCTGTGTTTCCAGTGAGCATTTATGCTCACAGAAAACACATCTATTCTGTGTAGATTCTCTGATGTCTAGCAATGGTTGAACAGTGGTTGCAATATTTTCTTCAGCTGGGTAACTAACAGGGTCCTTCTCTCCAACTCTGCCATCTACATCACACATTTCCACTGATTCATGTGTAAGTGCAAATATCCTTTCTGGAGGATTTATAGAGAGAAGGTTAGGGCTTGTTTTGCTTAGGAATGCTTTCCTGCTTAAGAAGAAGTACCTTTTTCAGAGGTAGTTGGATGTTTTTTTCCTCCTGCATTTCAGAGGAAGATTTCAGTCTCTTTCTCTGGTACGAAGAGGGATAAATGCTCATAGAGGTTATGAGCCTTCACGTTGGGGAGGGCCTAGGGAGAGGCCAGCGAAGAGAAAAGCCTTGAAGACAACAGGAGACGTGCCTTTCTCAGGCTCAGTGTTCAAGCACTGTTAGGAATTTTCCTTTGTAAATCTAGCATTCTTGATTTTGGAATGAATTTTCCTGAAGTCCTCTCATTGCCTGGCATTTCAGGGATACCTGCATGTTGCCTTACTTTACATACGAAACATATACTCTGCTGTGAAATTTGCTCAAAACTAACTAAAGGGTATTAAGAGGAGAGGTTGAGGGAAATAATCAAATAGACCTAGACCAAGAAAGTAGAAATTTCCTTTGTAATCAAGATAAAATAACTAGAAATTGGGTTAGAAGTTTCCTCAAAGATTGTCTTTTGTTTAAATTAAATGGAACATTTTAATTTGTTCTTGACATGATCTCAAAACTTCATCACAACAAGATTTTTTAACATCAACCCAACACAGTCAGAGCATTCAAATGAATTGGTGTGCAATTTTTCTTTCAAGTGGGTGCAACAAAACCACAAAAAGGCTTTGGAATCTCAAAAGGCTACTTTTGTTATAGCATGAGCCGTAACAAAGAGTTTTTAAAAGGGAAAAAAATCTGATCTGCCAGGTGAGACAGAGCAAACTACGAGGGCTGGCAAAGACACCCCAACATTCACCTCTGCTTGACACATTCTGCAATTACCAACTGCTTGTAGTGGTTTCCTAATGAAAAAAAGGGGGTTGTGTGTGAATAAAAGTCTACTCATTCATCAGTCCCAGTCATCTCCTGTTGTTGACAAAACTGGTGAATTTTAGCCAAGCCTGATAAAACAATAGAAGAGCCACAGCTCTTGGAACTTGGAACTTGTGCAGCCTGGAGTCAGTGAGTCCTCTGTGGCCACTTGCCCAGTTAGGAGTTCCAGTGTATGGAACAGAGGGCACTACAGCAAGAGAGGAGGAACTTAAAGGAGGCATGAAAAAGAATTGAAGGTGGCGCAGTAGCAAATTAAATTAGTTTATTAATTTAGAAGATGTAAGATTCACATCCATGAGTGGCTAAAAATCTCCACAATTCAATAAAAAAGTATTTCCTCTCATTCTAACGTCTTTCTTCTAATTCATAGTTAGTGAACAAGTGATAGCATACCCTTTGGAAAACAGGAACTAATGGTAGCATCAGCACCAGTTATTTTATTACGAGGACTTTCTCAGATCATTTAGATTATCCAAGGCCTCTAAGCCTGTCTCAGTTTGAGACAATTGGGAGGGGCAAAGACCTTTGACAGAAGTGTCCTGCCTCAGATTCAATACCCCTGGTTTCTCTAGCGCAGAGAGAGAGACCAAGTACACCCAAAAGTAAGTGAAAAAATAACTTTTTACCAAGAAGAATGCTAATAACAATACTGATAAAACTGGGTTAAACCAACTGATGAGGAGAAATTTCTCAAGCCCTGTGAACCAGAACAGATTGAGATGGTGGCTGCCTCCACCACTCAGAATAAAACCAGACATGGTCACAGGACAGAGACAAGATAGCCATCTTTCTGTATGGCTCACCTCCTCCATGCCCAGTAAACCTGGCAGGAATGGTTGGAGAGTCAGTGCTGGCAGGAAACAGAAGATAGCCATGACTTGATACTGGCAGACACTTGTGTGGTGCTGGAGTTAGGCTGCAGTGCTGGTACAGGCAGCCAGAACAGGGCTGTGCACCCCCCAGGTAACGGGAAGGACCAACAATACACCTGTTGGATCCAGAGACAGGACTTGGTTGTTACAATTCCAATGTTCACTGATTGAAGTGGTGGTTGTAGTCATGTTGAAGGGGTGGTCACAGTGTGAATCCATCGAGGTGGTGGTGGAAGCCCTGGTGGAGAGGGAAGCCCTGAAACTTAGAGTTTATGCTCAGGTTGAGGTGGGAACACCTCTGGTACCTCCCCAAGAACAGGGAGTTTTACACTGAATGATGTAATACTGTGAGTCACAAGTTACCTCAGGAGTCTTTGACACTTTCTAAGATGTTGTATCTGAGTCTGTTATAGCCTATTATGGCACATCAACAGCTTATCATCTATGTAAGGAAAAGATACACTACCTCTACTCGCAGGAGTTGACTCTTGCCTGATCTTGTTTAACACCCAACTTGTCACCTGAGATGTTGGATGTGCACACCTTCAGCATCTGGTGTGGGTGGTCACTCTGCACATTGTTAGCAAAGCACTTTGCTGATTGAGCCATGAGCACCAATAGTCCAGTCTCTTACAGCACCTGGGCAGTGGCTGAAGGTGGTCAAATGTTTGAGGCATTAATCAACAGTTCAATTTCTTTCAGGAAAGCAAAACACCAAAAAAACCCAAAAAGGTATATTTGGAGAAAAGTGTATACCACAATGTTTGTGTAATCCAGGACAGCACTTGTGGTGGTTTAGTGTGACCAAGCAGTGTGACCAATACAAGCAGCATTTGTGATAAATAATACTTTTAACAATATATTTATTTAACAATAAATAATACTTTTAACAATTTCTCAGCAAAGGTTAGCTAGCTGACAGGCTAGCAGGAGGAAAGCTTCTTGCTGGTTTCCTGTACAGAATTAATCCAGCTCATATGGAGCACTCAGTACATCCAACACAGAGATTAGATATCTAAATACATACCAAATAAAACTTCAAAGAAGATAACATGGCACTACTCAGAAAAAAAATGTTGTTGTAGCAGTTGGACTAGGAAAATGTAATGGTGTTCAGAAAAAAACCCTTTCCACTATTGTCAAAGGTGACTTGTGATACTGGCCACAAAACATCTCAAAGGTTAATACGTGTTTCAGAATATTTCATGTAAAATAGAAATTTTAAAGGCAGTTTCAATTATTCACCTGATAAATCAGCATTTTTTTAATGTTGGTTGGAATCTGTCTCATTTGAGTTATTTCTGTTATGAAATATAAACTAGTCATGTACAGTCTTTATTTTAAGGGTAAGAGGAAAGCTAAAAAGTTTCAAAAATGTAGTTTCTAAATGTGAAAATATAATTTTTGTAGCAGCGATTTGCAAAAAAAGAAAAAAAAGAAAAAAGAAAAGAAAGAAAAAAGTACCCATGCTAACTCTGAGGAAAAAAAAAAAAAAGACACTCCTCTCTCTACACACACACACACGCAAATCCAAGGTTTGTCACAGAGGAGCTGAGGGATGAATACGATTTGAATACTTAAAAGTCTGTGTACTCTTTGATTTCAGACAGCTTTGTTTTCCAACTGCATTTTCAAGCATTCAGAAAAAAATAATAGACACAACTAACTTGTTTTTGGCATCTTACCCACAATATGACTAGATAAACTTGCATTTGTCTAAGTTTTTATTCAGTCATTTGTTGTAATAACAAGTAATTCTTCTGCTTAAAATTTAAGTTGTACGCTGCTGAGTGTTTAAAATGCTGTGTAATGTTTTGCAGTTTAGTTATCTGGGACTGTCTATGTATCAGGGCATTGTCGCCTCCAACATCAGCTCAATGTGTTTTATTCTTGATGTGTGTGGCATGATATGATCTATTTAGTAATTTTTAATTTGACATTTAATTCCTTTGTAATAAAAAAATCTATATAATAAAAATGAAAGAAAATGTTCCCATGGATAGAATTTCTATTTTTTGGTCACTTTCCTTTTTTCAGGATTTTTCTCTTTTCCATACACCAAGGCACCACCTTCTTTACTCACAGTGCTATCTCTCATTATATGATCTTAATATTATGGTTTGGTAGCAACTACCCCTATGAAAACAAATAACAAGCAGGCATTTGTTTGACAATGGTGTGACTAATATCATAAGAAAACCTGAATGGAAATAAAAACAAAAAGGATCCTGCTAAAGAATATCACCATCAGCCTAGTAATCCATGGAGGTTTGGCTACAGCAAGATAACTAGAGGTCTTATTTTTGAGAACACGTGGACTGCAAAAGAAATACTAACTTTACTAATTCTCTGACTATAAATTATTTTCCTGTACTTAAAGACCTTATATTTTTCCATTTACAGATATGTGGTTTTCACCAGGTTTTTAGTTCAGGCATTTCTGCTACCTTCTTTCTCTGTGCATCCTCCATGATATTAATGAAATGTTTAAATAGTTTCGGTGTACAGGTGTTTGCATTTAGTTTACTATGTTGACACTTTTGGAGATAGTCATTTTTATGAAACCCTCAAGAAGCCTTAACTTAATGAACAAAATAATATAGTTATAGAAATAATTTTCTATAGTGCTGCTAGTTATTTACTTTGATAGTGAGTACTAAAATATTCTTTTTAACATTAAGAAACCTGAGATACAGGATGATTTATTTCAAACCTCTGGAATTTATTGGTAGCCCATTGTTGATCTTATCGTTCAGATCTTAAAATATCTGATAAGGGATTTTTTCTGCTCCAACAGTTTTAATTTTGCAAGCCACTGGACCTTAATGTGAGTTAATCTCTTTACCTATTTTGAAGGGGGGTTGGAAATCCAAGTAGGCTTTTTTGCTTAAAATAACGACTTTATGTGCATGCACAGCAATTACTGACATTTCATAAAGTTCATACTGCTGTTCTCTACATCTCAAATGTTTGTATCAGGGCACAAAAAAGGGAAGAAAACACTTTGAAAACAGAGCACGAATGAGACACTAAGTTAATAAAGGAGCAAGTCCATTATAATAGTACAATTTTTGCTTTATTGCATTGTATTTTGAAAGGACTTGAACATTATTGGTTTCCATTTTTCTTGAATTTACATTAATATAGTGTGTCATAGCTTAGCCCCAGCCAGCAACTAATCACCAAAGTGCTGCTTGATAACTCCACCACCAATAGGATCATGGAGAGAACCAGAAGTATAAAAGCCAGAAAACTCATGGTTTGTGATAAAGACAGTTTAATAGGGAAAGAAGAAGGCACACACACAAGCAAAGAAAAAGAAGGAAATAATTCACTGTTTCCTATGGGCAGGCAGGTGTTCAGCTGCCTCCATCACGTGTAATGGTGACCCAGGAAGACAAACATCCCCACTCCAAACTTCTCCCGATTTCTCCTTCTTCTTCCCACTTTGTATACTGAGCATGATGTCATATGGTATAGAACATCCCCAGCTGGGGTCACCTGTCCTGGCAGTGTTTCCTCCCACTCTCCCATGCACCCTGAACTTTCTCACCAGCGTGGCAGTATGGGGAGCAGAAAAGGCCTTGGCTCTGTGTAAGCCCTGCTCAGCAATAACAAAAACATCTCCATATTATCAACCCTGTGTTCAGCACAAATCCAAAACACAGCCCCATAGCAGCCACTGTGAACAAAATTGACGCTACCCCAGCCAAAACCAGCACACTGTGCTAAGGATATTCTACCATGGAACATAAACATTCTTTCTTGTACCACATACAGAAACTATAGGAAGAGTTACATTAGGAGAAAAAGTGATATAAATTCTAGGAATCCTTAAAATAACAGGAAGATAGGTGGATCTATGCCTATAAAGCAGCTGTATAACAGAGAAAAGTAAAAGTAGCAAGTGTAGAAATATTCCAGAAAACGATGGTCTTAATGTGTGGTATATTTTATATATATATATATATATATATATATGTACAGAGTATCAGACTGTGTCTACTTAGATACAGATTTTCTACTTAGCTCTGACTTCTATACATCTGTCTGATAAGTTCTTGATGGTTACACTTGAGCTCTGTGCAGTGTTAACATAGGCATCACCTGGATTGGTCGCATTATGGTACTTTGGACCATAAAGGACTGCATTGGTTTCCATGTTTTGTTTAACACTGACTACTCAGTCAGTACTTAATGATGAACCAAAATGTATCTAATGGGCATCAAGTGAGAAATCTGAAATTGAGAAATAAGAATAAATTTGAAAAATAAGAAAAAGTGCTGTAAAATAATAATAATTATAATAACAACAGTAATAACAGAAAAATCCTCAAGCCTGGATTGTAAGCTGCCATTCCCTTTCACAGGATCTTCAAAGTTTGAAATCACAATTTGAAATGCCATCTTATATATTCTACTGATATATTCTAATATATTTGATATATTCAAATTGTGGGGCCATCAGAAAGGGAAATGTTCAACTATTTATAAATTTAATTAACCAAGTTGCGCTTTATCCACCTTCATGATTTTGTGATTTTCAACTGAATCACCCTCAGCCTTTTCCTTTACAAACTGAGGAACCCAAGCTTTTTAAGTTTCTCCTCCTACTCTGCCTGCTACTCTGCCTCCTAATTCTCTATAGTCCTAAAATTCATTATGTCTATCTATGGAGCGGTCAGGACTATCCACAATATTCAAGATGTTGACCTAACAATGTCCTAGCCAGTAGGAAAATGAGAGCTTGTGTTTTGCTCTTTCATTCCTTTCTTTGAGATTTCCAGCACTGTCTTTGGACTTCCCTTCTCGCACTGAAGATTTCAGGACTGACTTTTTCCATGCACGTGATTTCCAAGTTTGTGTTCAACATCCAAAAGATATAGTTTAAACTTTTTTTTTTCTCTAGATGCTTTACACTTATCTGCATTAAACTTCATTTGCTATGTTGTTTCCCACTGACTCAGATTTTTTTTTGTTATTCTGGAATTCCTTTTGTTCAGTGTAACATTTTATTGAAGAGGGTAATGTCTACAAACTAAGAGATTTCTTGGTCTAGTCCCTAGTTGGGTCATTAATGGAAATGTTCAATAAAACTGATCCAAACAACTATCCCTGTAGTACTTCAGTATGGATTTATCTCTCTTCTAAAAAGGGGCTGTCCTTTGTTTGATATCCTTTAGGTAACTTTCATAAAGGAACATTTCTTCCCATCCTGTGTCAACTGAGTTTCCTTAAATGGAAAAGAAAAAATGTGTCAGAAATGTTTAAATATAGAAAACTTTCAAGACCTCTCTAACAAAATGTATGTTCAATGTGAATAGCTCTAGCAAATTGCAGACATTTGAGGGTGTTTTCCAAATAATTTTTACCAAAAGATATAATTTTGGAAATTTTCCCAGAAAACCAAAATAGAGAAAAAAGTCTCCTACATTAAAAGCAGTTGCCACAAATAAAAGAAATGCATGGAATGTCATTCTTTTATTTTAAATGCACCACATGTCCTCTAATACCTAGGCACAATAGGGTGCAAGTTTAATGACTTGCTTTTTGTGCCCCTGTTGTAATTAGATATTAGAGGACATATGGCATGGTGAAGACTTAGCCGTGAATTTTCTTGGTTTGATTGTTTACTGCTACAGGCACAACATTACTTCAGTGATGATATCATTGAATGAATTAATTCACATGTTGACTTCTTGGTTTATAAACTGAAATTCCTTTCAGATTATACAAACCCCAGATATGTAACTAGGATGAACAAGTGAATAATCAATAAAAAAGAGTATAATCAGTTCAAAGGGTATGATTTTAGACAGCATTGTGAATGCTGCATTTATGCTTCAACTTACAGTCAGAGTTCAGCATTGGTGGAAGAGTGGCTACCTCTTTCCCTTTCCATATCTTCTCCTTTTACATGCATACATGCTCCCCAAGTGAGCCTCCAGCCTCACATTTTTCTTCCTCAGTTCTCCTTCTCTTACTCAAGTCCCTGAATTGTGTCACCTTCGTCTATTCTCTTTACTCAGTAAGTTTGACTGGGCACATGCATTTTTCATGCTCTATTACAGAAATTTGTGATTAGCTCTTTTTTGGTACAGGGATGATACAATCCATTTAAAAAAATTATTTTTTTATATATAAGAAAATCATATATGGATAAGATTAAAAATGTGGGGAAAAAATCAAGGTTATATAAATACATGAAAACGATTTGAATAAATGAAGTCAGATTCTTCCATATATGTCCTTTACTCTTGTAATGTAGTTCTTAACTTTTATATAAAATTTCTTGCTAAAGATGGCACACAAGCAATATAGAGGTTTCTTGCTTGGTTGGGGTTTTTTTCTTTATATGCCTGGTATCAGACAACACAACCAAGTGTTTTTAGTTGCCATTCTTCAGGCAAGATAAATTTGCCATGTGTTTTAGAGGACATATGGTATCTCAGTAATTCATACTGCACTAACCTCCTAAACAGATTAAAACATTTCTTCTTGCATGACAAAAGCTGACATTCTGTTTCCTCGGCTGGTAATCTAGGGGACATTACTAACACACAGCAGTAGGAAGCTATATCAGCAGCATGTGATATTTCACCAGTACACACAACAAGCATCAGTTTTGCCAAGAGTCACATTTTTATCATGAATCTTGCAATAGTTAATTTTTTACCTAAAGTACTCATTCTTGAACAGTGTAACTAGATTAGAACCTTAGAGTGCGTGTATTTTATAAATATGTCACTATCTTTTCCATGGGCATTGAAAACCTGTTCCTAATGCCTCTGAAAAGCTCAACATGCAGAGAGGAAGGAAAAAACACTGATTTTTTTATATCTATTTAATATCATCTTATTTACTATAGTTTAATATCTGTTGGAAGGAATGATACAAAATCTTTTCATTTGGTGACTGGCATCATGATAAATCATGGTGCTGCAAATCAATAGTATCTTAAAATTAAAAAAAAAGCATTGTTACTTCAAAATTATCATAAGATAATGTCATGGGAAAAGTCAAGGAAGAGAGAGCAAACACTGAAATCTGTAAAGTATTGTCACTGCTTCTTTTGATTGACGACACAGTTTCAAGAGTGGCATTAATGAATTTTTACCCATCTTTTCTGTATCCTTTTCAAGGGAAGTCTGCAAATAACTATGCTAAGGGGTATAGAAATATTAGAAAATTTACATTAAAAACTCTATATTAGTGTCCTACATTTGACATTGAACCTGTCAGGCAGAAGTTGCAGAATTGTTGGGTCAGCATTACATTTTTTGACTAAGAGGATATTATCCCGTCACGGAGAACTTTTCCAAGTCCCAATTCTTAGAAGCCTCTGTGGTTGCTTGCCCCTGTCCCAGTGAGCACTGGGACTAGATCAGTGTTGTGAGCCTCCCAAATGAGCCATGAAGATTGATAAAATGCAATCTCAAGTAGCTGCTGGCACCTCCCTGTCAAGCTTACTAATGAGTGCTGTGTTACTGCTAGAGTCAACTGTCACATTATCTCCAGGCTAATAAACGGATCCAGTGACAAACAATACACAAACAAAAAGGAGCTCATAGAAGATCTTTCCTTTTAATTCTATCTCCACATGTCCTTAGGACATAATCAAATTGTTGGCAGAGGTGATTTTCATGTTGTAGAAAGAAGTTTTTCATTGTTTGCTGATTTATGCATTTATTTAGTTTTAGTTATGAGCAACCGAAACCAGATAAGTAAAATAAAAGTTAAATCCAGTGAATATACAATACTTGAGAAAATCAGCTATTGCCAAACCCAATTTTCATGGTTCACCCTGTTTCCTCTTTGTATTGACTGGAAACAGATGTAACAAATCTCAGGACAAAAATCCAAGCTGAGGTATTCCCTGCACTAGAGAAAACAACAGAAAGGATAATTACCTGTAAAAATTGGGTCACAGAAAACATCAGTTCCTGAAGACTCATGTCAGATTTAAGGAATAGCAAGGTACCTCTGTAGCGTTAATTCAGCACCTTGATGAGGGCCATTAAAATAGTTGGAATGTCAGCAATTCCCAAAATTCTCCTCCTGATAATGCCTACCAATGAATGGACTTCTATAACATCAAGTATTAGAGGAAAAAAAAATTCAAGCAGCTGTTAATGTCACTTGCAAATTCTACATCTCCTGGATTTCAACAGTGCTAATTTTAGAAGTTATTATATCTAAGAAAACTGTATCATCTATTTCTTTGTGCACTTATTGTACACTAAAGAAGCCAAAAATTTATCGTTGACTAAGTATGCAATTTCCCAATTAAACAAACAAAAAAAAAGAAACAATTATAAAAAAAAAAAGAAAAAGAAAAAAAGGAAGAACTAATTAACAAAGTCAGGAAACACACCATAAAAGCTATGAAGGTGAAAGCAAAGTCTACTCCCTTGTGACCTAGACTCCAGAGGGAGTGAGATGCTTGTTTTCCAGTGGTGCAGCTGTGTGCCATACAACTGAAGGGTGTTGCATCTGAGCTACTCTGCTTATGGCTCTGGAGAAAAGTGGCTTTTGATGCTTTCAGGCTTATTCTTCCCCATTGTCTGTAATGCCTAGGCACACTTTGTCTTCTGTTTAGCCCATGCCAGTTCTTTCTCTCTTTATTGTTATCAATCTCTTCTTCCTTTGTCCACATCTGCATAGGTTCGCTCCAGCCTGTCCTTACCTAGTTCTCATTCATTCTCTTCTGCAGTGATTCAGACTGCTTCTGACATGTGAAAATGCTGGTGTATTTGTGAAAGAATTGATGTGACCTTCCATAAGGTTAACTTTAGATGTTAAATACAAGTTGAAAAGACCATCACTTTTTGTTACAGGTACCAGGAGTGGTCCCATATTCACTTAAGCACTAAAAGTAATGATGTTTGCTCTATCCCAAGGAACACCAATTCCTTTCCTATATATGTATTAAATATCGCTTTTGGGTACACATCACATGAAATACTGAATTGTCTCAAGACATTTTAGAATTCACACAGAGCAAGACGTAGAAGAATAATGGTTTCTTTATTTTTGTTTTCCATTGTCATTTGAGACGTACTGTAGCAATTACTTTAGGAAAATAAGTTCTCTCATTTAGTTGCAATTATCATGCATAAATTTTTGATAGTTTTATTCTTTTTAAAATCACTTTGACATTTCATACAACAGAGAAGAGGAATTTGAACAATAAGGTAGTTTGCCAAAGGTGCCAAAGGTACCAAAGATGTAAAAGAGTTTTTGCTACTGGAACCTCTTTATATTTATCACAGGAAGACAAGGTTAATACAGAAGAATAAATCAAATTCCTAAGTCTTGAAGTATATGCAGAAAACAGTATTAGCCCTTGAATTTGTATCATACAAATCTGGACAGAAACTCAAAACACAATTTAAACTTACAACACAATATGTCGTGTAAGTGACGCTTCATAAGCAACATTGTTGCCAGAGATATTTTAATGAGTGCACTTCAGTTCATGAACACTCATGTGTATCTACAAATGGCTCCCTCCCAAATCCAGGCCCTCCTCTATAAAAGGCCTAGTCAACTGTATTTTAAAACTAAATTAGAATAATGAATATTTGAATCACTCCTGTAGCAACATTGCACATATCCTTATGTACTTATGCTCAGTGTGTCAGGGGAAATCCCTTATGAAAAGGCAGGATTTTACTGCTGGTTTCTTCAGTTCATAAGGAACACTATTCCTTCAACATGTCTTCCATTTGTGCTATTATCACATATACCAGGTGTGAAATGGCCAAAAAAATGGTGCTGTTTATGCTGTCATATACTTCTTCACACTGATTACAGTAGAGACAAAATTCTTATAGTAGAGATAAGGGAAAGCTATTCTGCATAGTAATCATTACAATTCTGTATGTCTTTGTCCTTAGATACTGGAAGTTCAGGCTATTTATTTAGGTTACCTATAGATCTATGGACTTTGATAAATTTGTCTAAGCTTACTTGCATTTTGCCAGAGGTATACCATCAGCAGGTATCTGTTATAAACCTCCATCTGCAAGTCACCACTACACATCTATTCCCAAGCAGTAATTCCTGAAAGTAAATTCTTCTCTTACAGCTCTCAGATAGAAGTGTTAGCTACTAGTTCTCAATCCAGTTCCTACCAGCTATGTGAGAAAAGAGGTTGTCAGCGTGGTTCATTTTAAATTGTTTGCTGGAAATTTCAGCATGATAAAATTGGAAAAGAAAAAGTCACAATTTTTTTTCCCTGAAAAACGTTGTCCAAAATTGCAGTCAGGCACATTTTGCAACACAGTGGGTAACAGTACCATTGTTCTAGAAATTATTCTAACACTTCAGTTTTCAACAATTTAATGTTTTACAAAAAGTGTACATGCAATATAGCAAATAAATAGGTATCTACATAAATACTTGTGAACAGCAAATCTGAACTTTGAACACTTTCTGTCTGGAGAGTTTGCTTTTGTTTTATAAAAATCAGGCATGAAAGCCAGGCTCCTTCTGTAAGTCTGATGCCACAACAAATAGTACTGCTGGCTATCTCTGCTTTGTTTTTATGTCCTGCAGAGAATGACATCTGTGTGCAAATTAACAACAGATTTGTGTAAGCTAGCTGTGAATGCAATATTTGAGGGGAAAAAAATAAGGAAACATCTATAAAATAGTGAATATAATGATGATGTAATTTAATTAAATTTCAAAACACTTTTGTTACCTTCTAGATGTATACATTGTTAACAAATGAAAGTATGAAATCCTAATTTCAAGTTCTATATTTGCATTTATACTGGTTAAAGACACCCTTGCTTTGATCTGCACGCAACATCTTTAGAGCTAAATGGCTGGTACTAAGGACCTGACATACACAGAAATGTTTAGGGGGAGATTTACCGTGGATTTCTTCTCATCTGGTCCATGAGATGAACATAAATTGACAATTGGAGTTCCTTTGCTATCTTCTAGATTATATCCTTCATGTTAATTTCATCCAAAAGGGAATCCAGTTCATGCACTCAATATTGCTTTGCAATACCAACCACAAAGTGGAAAGTGGGAACAATTTGGATACTAAGTCTAAAAGTGTATTCCTCATCTGAATTAAAACATTAATGCAGTCACATCCACTGAAGCCAGACAACTCAAATCATAGCCCATCCCCAGACCCAGAAAAATTTTCTTCAAGAAATAAGACTGTGAATGTATTCTTCTCAACAACATTGATAATATTACAATTGTATTTTTAAAACTCCTGAAAGGCTGGAAATATAAGTTATTTCCAGCAGGGTGTCTAATTCTACTTGATATTAACATGAAATCATCTTGTCTTAAATACATAAATGGTATGTGAAGCAGGAGTTGGGAAGCAATTCCACTCTATTGCCCAGTTAATGCCCTGCTCATGACATCAGGGAATTTTTTTTCCTCTTCTGCTCAGTAAAAAAAGTCTTCATTTATATAATGCTGTAGACCTTCATCTAGAAAACTTGTATCACCTCTGCAAAGCCCATCATCTCACTCAGTCTCGAACAACCAAAAGCTAGGAATCTTTAGTGAGATTCAGCATTTGAAGGATTTCACAGGATCCAGGACTAGCAGGAGTAGCATAAGGATCATGGTAGACCTGTGTCCTACTGAAGCAGTAGACAGAGGGCTGAGTAGGATGTTTCTAGGCATCCAAAGTGACTCTAAATACCTGGGAACTATTTTAGCATGGCATGCCCTCACAGTCTCACTCAGCTATGAGAGGAACTAGGCAGTTAACTCAGAATGGCAGGCACGCAGTTTGCACTTTAATTTGCTATTGCCTAGTTGAGTGCTTTAATGCCTGAGCAAGTAAAATTATAGCAACAAATACACTAGCTACATTTTCAAAATAATGTGGGACAGCAGCTACTGCTGTGGTTTGGTAGACACTGAGCTTCATCTGTTAAAAGTGTCCACTGGCGCCATGTGCCTTGGAGAATATGGAGGGAGGAAAATTCAATTTAGTGATCCCAACAAAACTTAAATATGAAACAGCCAAAAGACAGCCAATTCTTCCAAAAGAGAAGCAACCAGAACCTGAACTGGAAGCATTAGCAGGCCTCTCCTGCCGAAGTCAAGGCACAAAAGTACTTCTAGGCAGCTATGAGTAGGAACAGGAGAATCAAGAGCTCTGGTTGAGCTGACTAACTTTCCAGTTGTTCATATTTCAGGTTTCCAAACTTAAGTAGCTTCTCATTTACTGTCAGTAACACTGGAGGTGTATGCAGGAATGTTGTAGATAACCATCCGGCTCTCAAACCTCATCTTTACTAAGCCTCGTACCCACAGCTTTATATGTTGTCCTGAGTTTAACTTGCTCACCTGTCCTGTTATGTTTCCTAACTATTTGTGTTTGATATTTTCACGATTAGCTGTGAACTAATAATTTAGACATGAGTTCTTTCTGAAAATGTACTTTCTGTTTAGAGTATCTAAGCCTTTGATAATTATTTATACACACACTTGCAGCAAGGCGATGCTTATTCACAATGGCATAGTACAGCTATTAATGATACTCAGAGGACTGAAAATTACCATTTCGGATGTGTCCAGAGCAGTAAACTGGTAAACAAGCCTGCAGTTAGTGCTATGGATGGTTTGAATCAACAAGGGTGAAAAGATTTGGTTACTCTGTGTATTAGTGTTAATAGGAATAGATTATAGAGGAATATTTGTGATGTGACCTTCTGTGCACTAATTGAAATAGTATTCAGAGTCAGCAGTGGAGTAATCAAGTTAAACACTGAATCATAAATCATCATGAAAAGTGCTGTCACAACTTAGCCATTAATGCCCTGTATTGCTGGGCAGCCTTACGAAAATATCTGCTATGCCGATCTCTAGGTTAATAGGAACAGAAATGGCATTTAAAGACTATTTGGATCAAATCTGCTCTGAGGTTGAAAGTGTTACTCTGTTAATTTACTGGTAATTTGAAGTGATGTAGTTAGGGTTAGAAGCAACACAGCTGAGCCCCGCATAGCTAAACAAAGGGTGCTAGGAATCTGTCTAATATTTAATTGCTATAAAATACCATACACAATTTTAATATATCTATATGTGTGTACCTTCCCTTTGTCCATCAGTTAGCATTTGCCATGGAGGTCAAAATCAAAACATAAAAATTTAACTTTGTGATATGCTTATGCTACTAAAGCAATCCAAGAAGGGACTTCTATGTATTTTATACATAGGTGGTAAAATCTGATTTTACTGTTATTATAAAAGCTGAGGGCCTTTTAACAAAGGATTTGTATAAGACAACGTACTTTGCATTATTTTTTTAAATGTAGAGCTTTTTAATCTTGTTAAGAAGGAGAAATAAAGCTTAGCCTCAGGAATCAGAGATAAATAGGGTTTCTAAAGGCAGTAAATTTCTTTAGAGTAATTTTATGATTTAGGTTTGATCAAAATAATAAGCATAAGAAATATCACAGTTGGAATGATGTATACTTTTTCTAATAAAGACCTATGTCTCAACACTGGCAAAGCTTGTGCTAATTTGATTCGTTACTCATCAGATTACTTAGACAACTAGATTCATAATGTTGGGGGGGGCACCTATTTATCATTATTTGCTTCAAATATTGTTAATTAACATTAACATAAATTACACCAGGCATCTGGTACAAAGGAACTAATTTTAAACAACAAACAAAGCCAGTCCTTTAAAAATTTCATAGATTTTTGCTTCAAGAAAGCATCAAAATGTGCATTCATATAAATATGTGCCAAATGCAGCTATGGAATATTGAAACCTAGAAGCAACAATGTTCTAGGCACAACTTTTTCATTAAAAAAATCCACAAGTATGATTATCTATAAAACATATCTATACATGAACAATGAAATACAATGGACAAAGTTTAACTCTAATAATAGACTGTAAAATGAACCCGTGTTTGACTAACTGCAGTTCATTTTTGTACATTTATTTTTTACTGGCATGTGCCTGTGAAGTTTTCCACATTATTGAGATTAAATTCTGTTCTCTAGTTTACTGTTGTAAATTAGATGAATGTTATCCCAGAATTTCCCTAAGTAAACTGACAGCAATATTTAGCTATAGAGTTCTAGGTGTTTGTCTTCTTAGTGATAAGTGATTTAAAAAAAAAAAAAAAAAGAAAAGAAGTTAATAATAGAGCTACAAATGAATAAAGACGTACAATGCATTTCTAAACAGAAAATGACTGGAAGCAACTGCTAAATAGAGCTGCCTCAAATCTGAGTTTGCAAGTACCTGACACTGTTTTGTGTGCAGCTCAAGGAGATTTTGAAAACTGATTGATGCTGAAGTGTCGAATGGTCTTGGAATTTTTGGTATATTTTCAACATTTGCTTAAGCATTTCCATTCTTTTCAAGTTCAGATCTCAGGTACAGTAAAATAATAGTAAAATAACACACAGATGCAACACCGTATTTACATCACTAAACTTTAGCTGACTGCCACGGATCTAACAGGATCTGACCTGAAGCTGATGGTGAGAAACAATCACTTCAAGGAAAAGATTCATTCACTTACTTTAAGATAGACCTAACTGTCCTACCAAAGGGCCTATATCTAGTACAAGTGGTCAGACAGGATAGACCTGTCCATCCTAAAATGTTAAATTTGTCATCCAGGACAGCGAGGGCCTGGTTGGGTTGCTTTAGCACAGAAACCTAATACCATTTGAGGGAGGATAACCCAAATGTCTGTGTCTGCCTGGGCCAAGAGTTGAGGTACATATATGACAATGTCTAGGATCGACAACAGGAGGGGGAGAAGGTAGCACATGGCATCTCACATGATGTTAGGCTCCTCTGAGTAGGCAACTAAATCATGCCCCTGCTCTGGTGTGATGAATTTCACCCAGAAATTTGCAACAGGCTTCCTGCAAACAGGTGTGATGGCATCCTACTTGGAGAATTAACTTAAAATTTATGGGAGGGTAAAATGTACTCTTTCTACTGACAAAATGATGAAATTCTGGTAAGTTAGGTACGGGTTCACAAGTCAAAAATCAGTCTTAAATTGCCCAGAATTAAAAGTGAAGATAAATTATATTTGTGTTCTTTCACTACATTATTATTTGCTTTGTTATATTCTTTCAAAAGTGACTTTTAACACATCTTAGCATCTTTTTTAGTACCTGGCCATGTGATGTAAAAAATGGAATGTTTATGTTTTGCATCATTTAACATGAAATCTTCCAGAATTTGCCTCCACAAATGCTTATAAAATTTTCCAAGGCATTGTCTAAAAAGCCAAACAGCTGTTCCCAATTTGGATACAGTGTATGCCTAAATAAAATTACCAGGAAGAGCTTCTTCCCTCATTGAAAGTAAATTTCAAAGCACTAGCTATATCTGAAACCCTTCTTGATGTTTTCAATATGCTTTCATTTAGTAGCAAAAGGTTTATTTCAATACAAAATTTTAACCACAAGAATGAAATTAAAAGCTCACTAAAATCTGTTCCTTAGGATAACCTTGCCGCAGAGAAGTACTTTCTTTATGATAGTAGCTCTGGTGGACAATGAGAAATCCATGTTTGGAATAATTTTGTAGGTCTGGGCCACACAAGCTCACCCCTTCATCCTGCAAGTCATCTCAACTGGCAAGTGAAACAATACTTGCCAGTGTATTACCACTTATGTTACCACAAGACAAACTTTGAAGTAAATTATCCTCTGTGGTCTTGAGTGATCTTAACATTATCCTGCAAGAATATTTTTGTTTCAGGATATGTTCTCTCCCACACAAAGAGTAATTTCTAGGTCCCTTACCATCTGGGTGATTCTAACAAATTATACCCAATACAGTACAATATCATTTTTTAGAACTTTAAGTAATAGGAGATTTCAAGCAATTTATTTCACTGAGTTTTATGAGAAATTGCAATTTATTACCTTTTCTGGATATGTTCATTTTTAGTTGCTATTGCCAAATTCAGCCTCAGTATAAAAGGGTATAATTCTATTGAAGTCAGTGGTGGTATATCAGTGCTGTATATTCCCTAGCTGGACAATGAAGCTGTAAATAACCAAATACATCAAAAATAAAAATTGATTAGTCTATTTTATAGTCTCTTAGAGTGAATAAGTTTATGATTTAAAGCTGTGTCATAATAAAACCATGCTGGGAGGAAATCAGAGAGAGAATGCAACATAATGTGCCAAATCTAGCATTCAACCAGAACAATTATATTAACTTCACAGAATTCTGCTCATTTGAGAGTTTATTTTGATTTAAAAAGAAGGGGAAAATATATCACTGATTTGCCTTCTTATTTGCCTATGAAATGGTATTCTGTATTTTCAATGGTATTCTGTATATGCCTTAAATTTAAACTTTGTTCCTAATCAAAATTAATTAATAAAAGAACAAGTTACAACAATAAATAATGTATTTCACACATTTTGTGCACTTGTAACAATCAGTATATTAGAAGTTCATACTTGTTTTAGGAACACTAAAATAATTAGACCTGTTTGCCAGAGAGAAGCCGTGGACAGAAAAAGCAAGTTGCATTTCCAGAATAACCAGCAAGTCTTCAGAGGTACAGGAAGTGAGGAACAGTCATTTGCTAAGAGCATTTGTCAACCCTAATTGTCTGTGGTGGCTCTTTATTCTTTGATTGAGATCTTTGATGAATATTGGTTTTACTAGTCTTCTCTTATTCTGACTCTGTAATCTGTTTATTTATTTATTATTGTGTTTATTTTATTTAATAATATTCACATTCTTTGTGTTTGCCTACGACTCCTTTGCCAGTACAACCTGTACCATCACACAGGTTCATCAGAACAAGAACCAGTGTCTGGTTCCAAAGACATTGAAAATTGCTCTAAATTATTCACACAGTTCTAACAGGAAATCACTCTTATATATTTATGCATACAAACTAGTGTGTATGTTTCTATATATAAATAAAAACAAAATAAATAAAAAGTCAATGAAATATAGATTACACAGTGTAGCTCGATGTTCTGCTTTGCTATAACCTTATATAAATCCAGCTTGTACAAATTTAGCAGGTGCTTTGAAATTTATATATAAAAATGTAAATCATGTATTATTATGCACACACAAATTACATTTTCATAGAGTGTGCAGTTTGCCTCATTTAATGCTGAAAAATATGTAATTTCATTCAAGGTAATGATAAAGTAAAGAAGGGAAAGGACGTATATGTTCACTTAAATTTTTTAAGCTGATTTTTTTAAGCCTGAATTAAAAGCCTACTGTAGTGACCCAGTCTTGTGCAGTATAATACCCTAAAACTTCTAAGTCACTCAATGATAAGAGGCCGATCTAAATGCTTCCACTGCATTAATCAAATACCAGGTCTAATTAAAAGAGCCATGCACAAAGCTTTTTCAAAATGTTGCTCAGGTATTGCAATAATTTCTGATCACCCAAGCCTGGAAGACAAATAATTAGAGCTGCCAGAGCATTCTGATGAGTGATGTCAGCATCTCCAAGTGACCTTCCCTCCACTAATTAATTTTCATCTTAAGAAAAGAGACCCTGTTGTTGCACATTATTAATTGAGTTCACTAAAAGATGCGCCTGATTAATTTTTGTTGATAATACTTGTCATTCTATGCAGCGGCTGTAATCATTCTATTGGGTTTTATTTTTTTAAGTTGATCTAGGTCTTTTACAATGTGACTGATACAGTATCTTCCATAAGGAATACGGTGCATAAGGGCATAGTCTATGATGTGAGTACACAGCTTTCATTGTTGCTGAAAGTTTAGGTCAAGTGGAACTTCATTGTCTAGTTTGCTAACTCATTTTCAGCTGAGTTGATAGTAAATTTTCCCTGCTACCTCCTGGGACTTCTTTCAGTTTCCTGGTTTAAGGCATTCTCACCTTTTTTCACATACTCCCCATCTCTTCCCTGCCTTGCCAGCCAAAGAGCATTGTGTTGCTGGCTCAGGAAAAATATCCAGGAACCCAGGTGGCCCAGGACAAAAGCTATGGTCAAAAGGATGACAGCAAATGGAGCCTGAGTGCATGGCTGAGCCTTATCCACAATGAATCATCCAAATCACAAGTTTGATCTGTCCCAATTAGACTTCTTCCAAGTAATTCTCACATCTGTTTGGTGAGGCCATGGACTTCATTACAAATATGGTCACCATGGGCTTTTGGGTATGGGGGGAGGGGGAAGAGGGGAGACATATATTGCCAGGGAGATAGCAATCATGATGCACCATCAACTACATTTGTTAATTTAGATGTGGCTGCAGACGGAGCAATGGATAGACTCTCCCAAAATAAGTGAATAACAAAGCTACAGATATATATCCATGTCTTCCATTTCCTCATTTAGATTTCACTGGCTACTCTAAAATTTGGATCTGTCAAACTCCTCTGAAACTTATCTAGTTTGTATAGTTAAACATCTGTAGGTCCAGGGAGAGATGAAAACAAGGACAACTTACAATTAACAGGTTTGTTTCACTTCCTTAGGTCATGCTTCCTAGGTTCATGCAGTCAGAGCAGACACATGCAATTCTGTACATAGAGAGACCCATACACCTGAACATGTTGGGGATCTTCAGGACTTGTGAATCCCATGCCTATAATGAACACAGCTAAGCATAATGATGTGTAATAATTTGCAGTACATTACTGAGGGTTTTTTCAGGACGTGAAACCTATTTCTTGTTAAATGATCTTAAAATGTATAGGCAATGCAAGCCATGAAAATATACATATTTTTCTTACTTTGAAGAGTACTTTAATCATGTTTTAATCAAGATAGCCATGATTACCAATTTATCAAATATCAATTTAACAACAAAGGTTATGGAAATTTTCCCCAAGCCAGCGAACAAAATATGATTAAAAGAGTACTTCAGAGCAATGTGATGAAAATATGCATAACTCTATTCTTCAGATATGTTCTAGCACATGAAGGGATCAACATATTGTAAAAGCAGTAGGCTGTCTAGATATAAAAAGAAAAAAAGGAGAGAGTTATAAGTTGCAGTAAAAATAATTATTTTACAACAGATTTGAAAGTCTCTTTTTGTATACATTCAAGCTTGGATTGCATTTTCTGTGCCTCAGACTGTGATGAAAGCAACACTGTACCTATATTTATTTTTGCAAATATTCTTCACCGAGAAGTGTGATTCCAAAGTTTGATTGACATGTAAGTAATAAAATTATCTTAATATGGAGAAATGTTTGTTATCTTGGAAATTTTCAAGTCCCCAAGTGTGCCCTTAAAAACTAGTTTTGAATTTTAAATCGGAGATTGTTCTTCCTAAAATATTTTCCAAAAAGAAGTATTCGTTTCTGCACTTTCCTTTTGTCCCCCCTAAAGCTCTTTTACTACAGCTATAATAGCAACTTTGATTTTTCATTAAAGAAGATATTGATACATAAGCGAAGACATTAGCAAAGAGCTATTGGCTTCATCTCACTTCCTTTGCTTTTTCCTTCTTTGGTTAAACGCACAAACACAGATCCCAATGATTAGATCCCTTTTGCTACATCAAATCACTCTTCTTTTATTCAGGATTTCTTTGATACTTTCTTCAAACAGATTAACAAAACACTTAAAAGACAAGGAAATCATCTTAACATAACTAAACTACTTGCCCCGAGATCTGGAAGAAAGATGAGGAAAAAATGGTTTGTTCTTTGTATTTTTAAATATTTTGCGTACTGCCAGAACGAGAATGAGATCCTGTGTAGAAAAGACAGCTTTACAGACCAGATTAAAAATACCATTTAACTACTAACATTTATTTTCTAATATATTATATTAGCTACTTCATTGAACTTTAAAGTGGTTAATAAAAAAAAGACATTTATTTTAAAATATTTGTCTTTGTAATACAGATATCTCATAATTTGATCACCAGGCAAAAGCAGTGCATTCAAGCATCCCCAGATTAATTCTGAAGTGCATACAATGCATGTGTACACATGTGCGCGCGCACACACACACACACACACAGATACTCTAGTCTATGTGGCAACCTGTGGAAAAATATATGTCTTCCTAAACATCTCCAAGAGGTTGTCATAAATATTGACTGTGTATAAAACAAAGAACAAATCTGGTAAAGTATACACAAAAGCAATAGATTTACCTAGGTGTTATAAGTTGTTTTCCCTCCGTTCCAATGCCTTTAGGCAAATGTTAACATTACAGTTATGCCAAATAAGCCCAAGCAGCTGCAGGAAAGTGCAGTTTCCTCTTCCTTCTTTTTGTTCACCTAGAGAAGCAAGCAGCTGCAGGATGAGTAGCTTCACTGCATGGTGTTCAAATGGAAAACAAACTGAAACATACAAAATTTGAAAAAAAAATACAGGTTCTTTTGTCCTCTCAGACTGTTGAACTAATTCATCTTGCTGGTACAGACATTTGATTCACTTAAATGAATACGGAGAAGCCCATGGCACAGTGAGGGCCCGGGAACAAGGACTGCCTGTTTCAGGGCAGCTTGACATTGCATTAGTTTACAACAGGAGATCACATCCTCAGCTTTACTGTAAATTTTGCCCATGTAAGTATCACACTACAATCACTTTCTGCTTTGGACTCCCTAGCTGGGAAATTTCCAAACCTGCTCCTAGCTCCAAGAAAACCAGTTGCCTGGTTTTCTGTAAAGAGATACCTGAGGTTGAAATCATATCCCAGCTGTAGACACGTAAATTAGGTATCTACATGTGAACTAGGTGTCAAAACTCCTAGTATATTCAGTGGAGGACAAGGATTTAATCGCTTTCTTAAACAAAGATGTTTGGAGACACCATGCAAAGCTCAAGATTACTGTTGGGACCAACAGATATGGCATAGGACTTATGAGAGACGTATACACTTGTGGATAGACAGCCAAAGACTAGTGAAATATTTTGAAGTGTCTCAAAAAGCTTTAGATATCATTATAGAGGCCACTGACTGTAGTGATAGTTTGGTTGATTGCAACAGGAGCTCAGATATATCACTTGTTTCACTATATTTAGCTATCAAGTTGTGAGCTAAATTCAACCACAGTTTGTCAGTTCTAAACTGGCAAATTTCTCCAAAAGCCTTTATTCTCCAAACACCTTCTATGGCATCTTTTCCAATCAAAACACAAAGTTAGCAGACTGTAAGCAAGTCATGCAATGCTGTCCCCATCTGGTCAAATTTTTGTATTTTACACCTCAAGGACTGATGGGTATAAAATTCTTACAAGTTACTGCTAGTTCTGCTTTGTTATTTCTTACCATCTTTAGCTACCTCTGGCTTCTGTCATCAAACCAGCTATTGGATATTTTTGTCTTTCACTATTGCTGGCTAATCAAAAGAATTTCAGCAGATACTATTCAGCTCTAGTTACTTCATTTTAGTAATAAGAAAACCTACCACTGTGAAGAGTCAAAGGGACCTATGAGAAACTGACTTGATGCCCTCAGAATCAGGTAGGCCAATACACAGGTCCTCCTTCTCCATTCCTCTGGCTTTACCTTATTTCCCCAAAATTAAAGCTGGAGTGTAAATGCCAACAGTCTGCTTTGGAGGACTTAAAGAAGCTACCTCATTAACTTGCAGAACGATTTATCAGCTGAGCTGTACATTTTCTTAGTCCCATACAAAGTGACATTACTTGAAGCCACTGCACCTCATCTTGACTTCCCACTGGAGGAACCTTTCATGCATTTCCACTAGAATTGAATGACAGAAGAAGACATTTTTACAGATCATAGAAAGACTTTACAGAATCAAGAGAAGTTCAATCTTGCCTACTGTGCTTTGCCAGTGTATGCCCAGCCTTGCAAAATGGAAAGTTTTCATTTCAATATCCAAAAGAACAGTCTATCTAATCTGTGTTTCAGCATGAGTTCTCACTCCTTGGACCCCTAGATGTTTGAAACCAACAACAGTTTCAATGAAATACAATCTGATAAGTTCCTAGAGTTTTTATGTAAGTGGAAAACAATCAGTATTACTACGTGCATTTGGGAGAAATTTATGAAAGGAAACTTATCTCCATTAAAAATTAAAGACCCCACACTGGAGACACCTGTATGAACTGCTCCAGCCATGAGTAAAGCAACTTCTATGTTGCTGGATCCCAAGGTATCCAGGCTGGATCCATAGGTCTGTAGAAGGCTGACTTTACCAGGTTTGTCCTGACTCCAGCTGCAGAGGTTTATAATGCTACACCTCAGCTGCCCTATTTGTGCAGTCCCTCTGATTGTGATGGGATCCCTCCTCGGAGGGTAAGGCCAGCAGAGTTTGGCTTACTGGTTATAGGGGGGTTTTGTGTGACCAGAAGAACAACATCAGCAATTTGCACATGATAACAGATATGCGTCAAGCGATAACTTTTGCCTGCATCTGACCTGAGCTGGTTGAAGCTATGAGTTATGGATGAGAGACTTTGCTGTCTATTGCAGATACCGAGAGTTTCTCAGTCCTTCAAATGCTCTCAACATTTGCATTATGCCAATGACACACAATGATAAAGTTTCATTGCTATAGTAAACTTTCCCAATTTAAACTATTCTCAGAGTGATCTTTGTGTGTAACTTTATGCCAGCTATGCTGTGGTGATTTGGTTTTCTTGGTTTTGGTCTAGGCCTTCCCTGGTAACAAGGTTATAACTAAGGAAGTATTCCACACCATTCCTTTACGTAATCAGGTGTATATAAGACAAGGAGGGGAGGTTCTTCTCTCTCTTCCTTTCGGGTGCTTGGAGGACAGAAGGTCTCAGTGTGTTGGCGTGGCTCTTATCTATGTGAGCTGAGGCCTCTCTGAGAAACCGCTGTCTGAAGCTGCACGAAGGTGGAGATTTCTGCTGTTTACTTGAGGGGAGTTGGTGAGAGTTCATTGCGTTAGTTGCTTTATTGAGCTATTCCCTGAGGTTTTTTGAGTGTATATATCTGTTTTGCTTTGTTTTTACCTGATTTGTGTCCTTTTTCCCCTTCCTTTTTTTCCCTTTAGGGGTTGTTTGGGTTTCTTGTTCTGTATATTCATAGTGTTTAATTATATATAACTGTAATATATGTGAATATATATATATATTTACTACAAATGTTCTTTTGGTACCTTTATTTTTTGTCTTTCGGGAGGGGGGAATCTGTGTGGCCAATGGCTGGGTTTGGCAGGGAGCCAAGCCAAACCTCCACAGTATGCACATACATACACACAGTATATGTGTAATTGTTTTGGATGATATAAGCTTCTATCAGAAAGAAGATAAGCTGAAATTAACAAGTGTGTTTTCTTCAATGACCTTCTATTAGGCTCAAGAGTCACTGGGTTAAATGTCAATGATCTGATATCTACCCTGCAGCAAAGCAATCTCTTTATTCACAGAGGATGTACTATTATACCATGTACAAATCAGAGCAACTGTTTTTTCCATTTATGAGATTTATATAGCCATTTAAAGAAATTTTTCTCTTGAAACCACTGATAATATCATCTCAATAGTAAAGTGAATGGTTTGAACCAAATGTCCTCCAAGCTTTGCACAGGTTTTGTGCATCAGCAGGAACTTTCAGAACACGCTAGCTTATAGAAATTAAGATAGATACAGGCATATTAAGCCTGTCTTTTTCCAAATCATGATTCAAATCCCTTTTCAAGGTTTCAGGATACCTTAGAGTAGGGAGAAGAAAAAAATAACACTAATACAACATACCTTGACATGTACACAAAAAAAACAACCAAACAAAATCTTCCAAAAATATGAACCCACCAAAAAAAAAACCCAAAAAAACCCCACAAGCTAAAGCAGTTCCACCAGAACTGAGGAAAGACTTTATGACCTCTTCATCCAGTCCCTTTTTTTTTTTTAGGACTATTATTACAAGGTCTTCAAGATGAAAGAGAAGGCCAGACCTCCTAGCAGACTGTGACATATTTCAACTGGCCAGTTGATGATTCCCGTTCCATCCAGAGCTGGTTCCCTTCCTCCTGCTGATCACTGCCTCACAACTATGAGGCTCCTGCTGCTCATTACTTCTACTCTCCTATTTAGAAATAAATAAATGTGCCCTGGCAAAGGCCTTTTGCACTTCTGCCTTTGCTTGCCTTCTAGCTGTGGGGTGTGCAACGGTCTTTGTGACCACTACTCTTTTTTTGTTTTCCTTCACCTCTCTCTCAAAGATGTTATAAGAAACAGAAAGCACAACATGTGTCTGACATCTTGAACTGCTTCTGCTCCTCTGCCTTTAAGGATCACTTTGTCAAGCCAACAATGGCTCTGCTGGCCTCTCTTTTGCTCCCTGGGATACGGCCCCATTTGAATTTCTTGCATTCATGAGCTTCCTATTACTTGCTCTATAAAGTTCATCATATACAAAACTCGTCCTCTTCTCTCTCTGGGAGATATTAATCTTATTTCCCAGAGTAAGTGACTTCACCCATTACCATATAATGTAGTCCCTAGCCCAGGCACAATAGAAAAATATTCCCAACATTTATTTTAAAGCTGACAATGAAAATATGTTAAGAGCAGAGTCACCTAACATTCAACAGCAGTCTCATTAAGGATCAAACTGAAGATGGAAAAGGAGGATAGTGAGAAAAAATGTTAAAAAACCTCCAAATATTAGTAAATAAAGGTTTCAGACAAGTCTCTTGTGCCATATAATACTTTGTCACTCATTATGATGCAATCATAAGCATGAGGAACAAGCTTGTCTACATAAACTGGGATTACAGCCATGAGAAGACAGGAAATTTAATTAGTTGCACTTTTAAATTCTAACTATAGCCCGTATAATAATTGAAGTATTCTATCTGTCTGTTATAAAAATGTATCTGCTCCTCCATACCTTCTGTTTCTATCCAGCATGCTAGGTGCTCACAGTGTTGGTTTTGTTGATGGTTTGAGTTTTTTTCCAGTCTCATTTCCCTATTGATTTCCATTTGTTTAATTTTCTTTTGACGTATCAGAAATCATCAATTACATAATTAAAAAGGAGCTGAAGAATCATGATTAATTACTATCTAGAGCAAAGGAATGTTAAATCTCTGCAACAATTGAGTATGTTCTGTGAAAGGCTGAATACCTCTTCAAGAAACTAGCTTAACTGGTTACATCAGCTTCACCCACTTGGGAGGCAATGTTTAGTGGGATGTTTTTCTTCTGATAAATTTCACTTCTGACCTACAAAGAGAAATCATCAAATGCCAAGAAATTAATCATAAAAAAGATATTGGTTTTTTTGTCATCTTTTTTTTAGTTAGCCCTTTATTATACAATTGCACAACATATTTCCATAGGAAAATTGTCACATTTTGACTACAAGATGGACAAGGGTTCATGAATGAGAGAGCTGTTCTTTGTTTCCTGCGAGCAACATATTTCAGAATACACTTCCATTTACCTTATTTACCAAGTAACATCAAATGGCGCTTTAACAATAAGTATCTTTTTCCTTGCTAGGATTTGTTTTTATGGCACTTCTAAGAGGTGTCAGAAAATCTCACAAACATTAATGGATACATGCATGCTTACAACACTTTGAGAGACAGAAGTGAAATCTGCATTTTCAATTGTTGGCTTTATTGAAACATTGTGTCTGGTTTTTTTCAGGTGGTCATTTCAATGCAACGCAAGGAAGAGCCTTCCCTCACAATGCTGTGGCTTCATTCTTCATGCCTGTAAATTTTTCAGTAGTCAAAGACTTAGCAGAACTTACAGACTTCTCCAGATACCGCACGTGTTTGCTATCACTAACATAGTATTTGTAGTAAATGAGAGATCTTTCTGTTAAAAAATTGGTGCATATGCAAGAAGTACATTTTGAAGATCCTAAGATGCCAGAAAATGTGACTTACTCCTTTCCAAAAGTCAGCTCCTAGTAATCACTTACTGACATAAGGCATCAGTCTAAAGAAAGTCTAAGACTGCATCTTAAGTAAATTTTTAAGGTATGATAAATAAAATCTTCACTATCTGGGTTATTAAAGATATCTGTAATTTTTCTGGTCTGACATCTCAGAAAAACTTGTTTCTGGGCAAAGGGTAGCCCAGCAAATTCAAGTCTGGTATAACAATCAACTGCAAATTGTAACTTAAAATTGGACAAAGATGAAATTTGGAAACAATAGGATTTGTTAGAGTGAAGCATAGGTTTAATAATGCCCATAAGTAACAACTTTGTCCAGTCTAGAGCCTTCTGTAAGGCATTTAATCTCCACAGATATTTGTGAAAATGTTCTCTGAACAGACTATTTAGCAAAGTTCATTCAGAAATGTAGGTCCAGTTACATTAAAATACAAAATCTCCAGAATGAACTAAGTGGCAGAGCCAGGACATAATGAATCGCCTCATCCCACAGTCCACGATGTGACATTAATTAGTATTTTCAGTCCACTGCCCATGGCAATGCTGTTAATTTTACAGGCTTTGGACTAACTCCTCTGCGTCAGTTCTGGATGGTACTGTATCTACCGGAGAGACACAGAGTTAAAAACTCTTTTGTAACCTAGAGTGTGCAGGAGAACCCAGTGCTCTCAGCTCAGAAGTCAGATTATCTTTTCAGTTTACAAATACTGAAACCACAGAACTAAAAGTAATGAAAGTGTGCCAAAGCAAACACAGATGTTTAGATCTGTGTTGAAGACACTTTTGCACTTTGAAGAAGCCAGAGGAGCACCAATTTCATACATGTGAAAAGTAGTAAATGCACTGAACTTCCTAGAGCATTAAAGAGATGGTTATGAAAAGGAAAACCAGTGAAAGGGTTTGACCAGCATGCTAAAAACCATTGCTACAGTTCCAGACATCCAATTCCATAACTGAGTGTTGATTTTTATATTGCCCCTTAAACAGACAAGTACAATGTAGGCAACTGAATTCACTTCCTCAGTTATCTGGAACCACTCTTTTTAAACTCAGTATATAAACTTAGTATATAAAACATTGCCCTAAAATATTCCCTAAGTAATACAACTTTTAATCTGTCACTATTACCTGAGTAGTGGTGTTCAAACTCACAAAATTATCTATATATTGACTATCATAGAATCTCCTATCACTGATTGTAATCCAGAGTAGTTTTATTAGATCTGAAGTCACCAATTTGGAAACATCATTTTATTTACCATCTTCTGCTCCAGACAATCCCAGTAAGGTTTCACTATCCTGGATGCATCTTATATTTTGATTTTTGGTAGATTCCTTGTTTGTAAATAGAAAATGGTAACATTTTTCATTGTTTGAACACCTGTAAGAAACAACAAACAAACAAAATTACTACCTAACTTCTTGAAAACATTGTATACAGACTTTCTTACAGTTATGCTGTAAACATGGATAATAGAAGAGGTCTGTATATCAGTAAATTACATTTTTTTCAAAATTTATTACCTTTTCAGTCTAATTTTTATATTTGTATGCATATTTTTAAGGTAATAATGAAAATCAAATGCCAGGTACTAATTTGAATTTTTTTATAAGCTAACTGGTAAAAAATTCTGTGAAATTTAAGGTCTTCTGCACATTTCTAATTGCAGCCTTAATGAACAAATTTATAATTAAATTTACATAATTTTATATATGTAATGACCTCTACTATTTGCTCCTGTTATGCATGTATAGTAATATTCTAGGATATTGTATTAACCTAATAATGTGATTTTTTTTCTCTTTTTTTGACTTTTGTGGACTGAAATTAAGATCTGCCTGTTAAAGGGTGGAGTGTGATTACAGTTACAGTGTTGTGAATTTGGGGCAATGATTTGAGTGACAGTGAAGTTTTACTGCTTAACTGGGGACCCAAAATAGTTGTAAGAAAAAAACCCCAATTACAATAATAAGACATACAATATAACTAAAACATGACAAGAGTTGAGACAAGCCCAGCTGCTTAAAACTCACTTCTCTTCTTTGTATGCAGGCAGATCACTAGAAAAGTCCAAGTCAGTGCCACCATTTTATCTCACACATCAACTCTCTGATTAAAACATATATGTGGGTTTTGTCATCTGAGTCAAATAAGGCTATTCTTGCACTCTCATAGATGGAACACAGACACCGTGTGGGTGAATATACAAGAGAGGATGAGAAATGACATGATTCCTCAATACAGGCAAGTGGAGCAAGGCTGTATAGCCTTAAATGAAAGGGTCACCGTAACTCTAAAAGTCCTATGTGGATCTCTGAGATGAGACACATCCGATACGCCATTTACTAGGGCAGCACTTGAAAGAATGCACTGCACAGGGTTCCTCATTATTCATTAGGGCTGAATCCTCATTCATTCTCCTTTATATGCCATCCTGAATCTGCCCTGCAGAGTCTTTTACAGGGAAATAACAATAAACTCTCTTATCAACAGCTTGTTGTAGCAGATACAATACATGGGGTACTGAGATCAAAAAGAGCATGAAAAGCATTTCTGCCAACATCGTACAAAATATTGAACATCTGCTATATCTGGGATCCTGGGAGTTGTAATTATAATTTTTGAAATCTGCACACTAGAGTTATAAATATTAGAACTGTAGCCTGTGAAAGCTATGAAATATTTAAGTTGTTTGGCAGGCTTAAGAAAAACTCATAAACTTAATTTAAGCAGCCAAACACTGTATTTTTACAGGTTTTACATCTTTCATGTCATTAGTCATATAAATTAAAGCAACCACAGAACAGCACAGAATTTGCAACAGCAAATCCTGTGCAAGAAAAAAAAAGGTCAGCTGGAGATTTAAGACTTTCACCAACACTTCACCTTTCCACTTACCCTGTATTTCAATTCTTGTATTGAATTTGTCATAGGTATTTTTAACGCATCCATTATCTTATTGTCTGCTAAATCTCAGTAGTGTGCTTGATACTGTATGCATGCATAAACATAGGGGGTCAGATTCACTGGTTATTTGGCATGAGTCTAGCAATGCAAAATTGCCCTTAGCCCACCCTATTTAAAACTTCTCTGGCAAAGTCAATGACTCCTCTAAGCTATTGGTGAGATGCTAAGAGTCTTGTCCACCCTTCCTGCTCTAAAGAAGTGGGAGACAAGTATAGGTCATCCAAACCGTGATCAAACCTTAAGGCAAGGCAGGTAGCTTACACAAATCAGTAATGAAAGGCACTGAGGAAGGAGCCTAGATAGCTTGGCATGAGACAAGTACTGCCACACCTGAAAGCGTATCATGAATCACAGCAATGATAGTGGAGGAGGAGGAGTAGGAAGAGGAGCAAGATACATAAAATTGTGAGGGGCGGGGAGGGCGGTGGGGGTGGTTAAGTTTGCAACAATCTTTCAAACTTGTTCAGACACATAAGACGTGCTGGACTAGGATGAGTAAAAAAAATAACCAAGTTTAAAATAGTAAATTAGTAAAAATTGCACCAGCCAGATTCACAGAAGCTAAAGTATGAAAAGAGCCAAAGGCAAATTCTCATTTGTACAGTGTCTGCTCCACCTGTTAGATAGCCATATGTTACTAGCAAAAATGTAGCTCTGCAAAAGGGTTTGGGGATCTCCAAGTGTGCCACCAAAAGTGAAACAAGAAGTTCACTTGAAAAGAAGTAAAGCAGAGAACGTAATAATGAGGACCCATATTTTGTTCTTCATAAATCCAGTATCCAGAAAAGAACACCACTCTCTGGACAAGAAAATCATCTGACATCAGAGATTTTACAATGGATTTAGTGCAGGGGAAACAAACTAGAACAGACCTCAGGGGGCAAAATATATACAATACATTCACAGATATTCTCCTTTGAACTACTGAACTGTGAGTAAACAGAAAAACACATTCCCTCTCTTGACTTATCTAATAAAACATGTATCTAAGTGCCAGATGACATAAGACAATGAGATATTAGGTTATCTATTAGTTAATTTAATGAACCTAATTATGATCTCACTTATACATATTTTACACCAGCATAATACAATTTGCTCAATTTGGGAAAGCCATTCATGAACTGCACCTTTGTGCTGCACTTGCCAGCAGATTCCCTTTCCAAAAGTACTGTATCCAGACTGAGATAGGTATACCATAATTAGACAGGTATCACTGTGATTTAGAGTCTCTCACCTAAACTCTTTTCCTAGATGCAATTTTAGGGTTAGAGGAAAGAAGTGTTCCTTGAATGTTCCCCATGATGCAAAGATGCCTCTTCTTTCAGATAGACAAGGTCTGAGAGGTTTTCTCATGTTACATAGAAGTCTAGCTACTTTAGCCAAAGAAAATAGCGGAGAAAATAGCCATAGAAAATAGGCACTCTGGAGTGCCTACCTCCCTTCATTGATAATAAGAAATCTGGTCTCTGAATAAGGTTTGGAATTTAGTGTAGATTTGCAAGTGAGTTTTACCCTGAAGAGGGACTCCTGTTGGCATGGTGTGGCTGTGAATCTGAACTTATAATTACATGCTCCACACAGAAAGCATTTTACAAGAATCTTGTTAAAACCAGATAGTTCAAAACACATAATTTCAACAGAAGTCATTATGTGTCCCATTTTTTCATAATACGCTCGTTAACAATAATATTTGCATTAGAGACTACAGCACAAGGAGTTTTCACTGTCCTCATTTTCAGATGGAGCACTGAAAGGAGATTTCCTGTTATCCTCAGCACAGGCAGTTTGAAGTACAGTCATACACTTAGTATACAGGTGTTTTAGAGGAATAGGCATGCCCTGTTTTCCTGATAGATAAGCATACAAACACATAATTCCATTCAAAGATGAAAACATCAGTCAGAAGTCAACCACTCTATTGTCATCTTCATCCTCTCTTCTTCAGTCTTTCTTCCAGTAACTGGGATTTTTAGCCCGTCCCATAGATGTGCAGTTGCAGATGAGCTGAGAGAACATTTGAGGGGAGTTTATGTTTTCTTCTGTTCTACTTCTTCCTTCAATTTTTTTGGCATCTGCAGGAAAGAGGAATAAAAATCCAGGAAAGCTAGTGCTTATCAGAAAGGAAAAGCTAGAGAAGACTCTAAAAGGACTTAAGAGGCCTGGGGATAATGATAAGGTCTCTGCATCTCTGAATTTTCTAACCTGTATGGTCATCTGAGGCCAAGCTCTCTAACAGAAAGACAAAGCCAGTGTTCTTCAGCCAGCAAGTCATGTTATTGCTTCTGTATAATTATAGGCCAATGTTGAATTCCCACTTCTGCTTTAATTCTGAAAAAAAAATTCTTAAACAATGTTTTGATTAAAAGTTAAGGTACAGTGAAAATAAAGATCATAGCTTCAAAGGATAAGCAGTAACATATTTCTAATGTATTTCTAAGAGAAGAAATAGAAAATTAATCAAAATAAAAGAAAAATACTTCCGTTTTTCTCACTAAAAGCGCACAAGAAATTGGAAACATCAGTGTGAGGTTTTTCAGACAGCAATACAGTGCTTTATTTCAAAAGGTAGAGGGCTGTATCCCTAGAAAACTCATTTCTCATTTTTGCCACAGATATTAGTAAGCTGGTAGTTATGGTATCTGCATCAGTCACCTCTGGATCTTAATAACTTCTCTTTTCACCTACATTTCTACAGGTGTGCCACTAGGTGTTTGCAAATACTAATGATAAAGATTTTAGGATGACCTAACAATATCCCTAGGAGTTTGGACAAACTTCTATTCACCTTAAGTGGATCCTAAGTTCTAGGGAAAAATAAATAAACAAACAAGGGTACCATTTTGATAGCTAATACATATTTTAAAAAATGAAAACAAAACAAAAGTGATTCATAGTCACTTTGAAGTGACAGTGTTATTTGTTTCAAAAATTAACCCAAACAGTACTGAATATAGTATAAGGCCCACATGGCCTCTGATTTTATCACTGGCCACACCTGTCACATTTTAGATAGTTGATATTTCTGCATTTTTATCTATTCTAAAGTGAAAAACATATCCCCCAAAGGATATGTTATTCTATATGAATAGCAATATTGTGAGGGCTGGACTGTCAGGTGTGTTGAAAATTGGCTGTACTGCCATATCCAAAGGGTAGTGATCAATGATTCAACATATGGCTGGTATCCAGTAACAGACAAAGTACCCCAGGGGTCAGCACTGGGGCTCATATGTTTCAACATCTACATTATCAACATGGATGATGACACAGACTGCACCCTCAGCAAATCTGCAGACAACACTGAATTTAAAGAGCATGGCTGAAATGATGAATGGCTGAGCTTTGGTCCAGAGGCACTTAGAGAAACTTGAGGACTGGACCAAGAAAAAGCTCATGAAGCTCATCAAGGAAACTGCCAAGTTACAAGTGCAGCAGCCCAATGGACAGTTCCACTCTAATACGGAGTTAATTTTCAGAAGACACCCCTAATACAAGCCAGCAGCATGGTGAACAAGGAAGGTTGCCCTGCAGTGTGCCCCTCTGCACAGTGCATATGAGGCTGCACCCTGAATGCAGTGAGTGTGCAGTGTGTGCCCCACAGATCCAGAGTGACATGTGGAAACTGAAGAAAGATTCCAAGGTAGAAGCAGAGGGCTATGGAAATGGTTGGGACTTAGAGCTTTCAGTTTGTGAAGGGAGAAGGAGGGAGTGGACTTGTCTAGTCTGGTGAAGAGGAGACCAAGGGATGATCAAGCAGCAACTCACAATTGCCTGATGTGCAGTTAGGAAGACAAGGAAGCCAGACTCTTCTGTCAGTGGTAGACAATAGCAAAGGCCAAGGGCCACAGGCTATGGATTGTGAATTTCTAGATGGGCATTAGGGAAAAAATTTTGTGTAGATGATGCCCAGAGTAGTCATGGTCTTCAACACTCAGTGAGGCATAGTCCTGGAGCACTTGGGTTTGCATTGGTTGGCCACGAGGACTTCCTTTCAACCAACAGGTCTGTGACTCTCATAGTTGTTTCTGTAACTGCTAAAAGTGTACATCAGCTGGGGAGATGGAAACACCTTCGGAAGAACTCCGAGACATCAACGTTTTAATCCGTGTTTAACTATTAAGCACAGGAATGTCAATTAAAATTGAGGGAGATGGGAATAAGAATGGAAATCATTTTCTGGCACTGGCATGTGCAAGTGGAATAAGATATTTCTATCCTCTGTATCAATAATCTGGGGTCTCTGCAGGGAACATGAGCACACAGTATACATGCACAATATGTAAGCACATCTAAGGAGTCTCATATAATACTCTTAGTCACAAGGAAGCCACAGTTCAAAATTAGCCACCCAACTAGGACAGTGAAGACAGAAGCAACAAGCTGACAAGGAGCCAAGGCAGAAAACATTTTGCACACCCTAAGGCTTACAAAAAGAGCCACTCATAGCACATAGGAAGCAAGAAAACACAGACACATGCACACACAAATCCCCTTCTGAGCAGGATAGATTGAACGAGGGTAATCATTTTATGTGCCCAATTTGCCTGACTCCACATGGTGCTATCAAAAGCATTTTCCTTTTTATTCAAATCAATGTCACCATTTTTCTGTGAAAATCAATGTGGAAAACAGAAGCAAGAATAGAGGAAGATGCAGTTGCTGAGCCCTGTGGAAGACATCACAAGGATGGCTGTAGGAATGCAAGGCAGTTGACTTTAGCAGCTAAGGCATCTCGAACAGCTTGCAGATGGGGGGTACTAAAACCAGCTAGACAGAAATTCTGATTTTGCATATGGATTAAGAAAACTGCTGTTTCATTACTTTTTGCCATTACAATTTCTCTTTTGCCCAATCTCATACCTAAAAGCATAAGGGTCAGTTTTCTGAACATACTTTTCCTTCATTTCCCCTGAACTTGTACTAGACAGAAAAGTGACTCTAAGTGAAAATTCAGTGAATCTCTGCCTTATAACATATGTAAGTAACAGACAAATGAGGCTACACTTGGTTCCAGTCTGAAAAGAGTTAATGTGAGAGCACATACTGCAAAATTTTGGGAGGAAATGCCCTTCAGCCTAACACCCCACCTGTTGAAAGCAGAAAACTGAGACACTCTCTGCAGACTCAGAACGTGAGTGGTGGGAACTCTGAAAATCCATTAAAAATCACCTTTCCAAAGGTGTTTATTGTAAGCCTGGCCTCCTAACATAAGCAAAATACCTAGAGTATTTGTCCAGAATCTCTGTTTTCCAGTTTGATTTCCTTAGAAAATAATTTTAGCATTTCCCTCTTTGGAAATGTGTATCAGCACATCTTTACTGAGGACTTCCCTTCTGATTTCCAGAAGGACCTATGAGTAGGACAAACAGAGGTTTGTCAGGAGCAGTCTGGTATATATAAACATTTCCCAGAAGTGTGAGCCAACATAGCTTGCATCCCCAGACCCCATCCCACAGTCACCACCCAGCTGCATGATAGCTACAACTGAATGGCAGCCATTATAAGTCCTTAATCCTTGACTTTGACTTAATCAAAAACCAGATTGCTCTTCCCCTCAGCAGTACATCCTCGTGGCATTTTTTGACATGTTTTAAAGAAAAACTGACATTGAATATACAGCAAAATACCCAAATCATAAGAAATTTTCCTGTCACAACCCAATGATTCTTAATTGGAATACCCACATGATTTTGGGTTAAAATACCTGGGAATAAGTGCAAACAATACTTTACCATCACTGTCTTGCAGGTAGATCAGAAAATCCTGCTGCAATTTAGCTAATGTCAGGCTTCTCTGATGAACAATCTAAATTCTCCAGATAACTTCCCCATTAGAGGATTGGTGTTGCAAATCCATGTAACTGAATAAGGTTATTCAAGAAGCACCACGTTTTGATAACAAAATCCTTTGTGATGATTACCTAATAGCCAGCATTTGTTCAAACACTTTTAATAGACCCTTTTTATCACATGCAAAAAGAATTTCAGTGCTAGTTCAGTCTCCTGTTTCATTCTGTCATGAATCACTTCGTAGAGACATTTAGAAGTCAATAATCCACTGTAGCTTTGATGACAGGTGATTAATTTCTACATTTTAGAGACATAATAAGATTTAGCAATAAAAAGGCCTTGAAGTAACCTACCAAACAGCTTTAATCTCAGCCTTGGGACTGTTGCTAAATATGAATGCTTGTACACAAATGTGGATGATTTAAGTTAGTAGGTTTTATTGCAGACTTCTTGCCTTTTCATATTAATCTTGCTTTACAATCAGGCTATCTATACGATCAGTTTACACTGAATATTGTTTCTAATGCAGTAGTTGGGGGAGGAAAGTAGGATTATTTACCCACAAGGGCTATATTCTACTGAAAACTAGTTTTACATGCTTTCCATATGTGACTTACCAACACTCTGTGTGGCAAGGTTAGATGGGTAAAAAAAATAAATTAGCAGACACACACTACTAGTCAGTACCTGTCTGCACAACTACACAGAGCCCTCAGGACTCAATCCATCACTCAGTGAAACTGGTGGGAGTATTTTGCTAACATCAGTTGGCAGATCACTGTAACAGACATACTTGAATAAAAGAAGAAATTCCAAGCTCTCCAGTCATGTTCTGGTAGCAAATATGGAATACTTATACAGGTCCTGCTCTGGCTTTTCTGAGATTTTCCAAACATTGCCTGGATTCTCTTCTTTCAAAAGTGGTTCTATACTGAAAAAAATACTCCTTTAAAATTGTCTTCTGTGTTTTCTTTATACACGTTCAGAAATTCTTCATTTTTCTACTCAAAATATGCAGACTGAAACCTTTGTATAACACTAAATTTCCACTAAAATTCACAAAATTATTCTAGGGCTGCTTTCCTTGAGGAGGAGAAAAGACACTGCTGCAGCAACTGCCTTATAATACCCATTTTGCTCATGTCAAATTATAAAGACTTTCCTTAAAGTAATAGGGGGCCTAAGGTGCCCAACCTAACTTATTATTTTCTTGTGATCGTATGTTTTCATCTGTAAAAACAGACTAACAAAAAAAACACGTATTAGAGTAAGCTGGGCAGACAAAGCAAGTCAATGAGCTCCTTTGCCCTTCTTGCATTGTCCTAACTTCGGACTGATCAGTCCCTGGAATGAAAGGTGATAGAAACACTGAATTGCTCACATCTGAGGGCAGCACTATGATGCTGAGGAATATTAAATGTGTTGTGATGCTCCTGCTCTGTGTTTTGTGAAGGTCAAAATGTTAACAAAGAAGGAATGGGTTCTACTTCTCTCAGCCTCTCAACACATTTGGACATTTGGGGATGGATGAAGTAGAAGGGCAGAACTTCCACTCCTGAAGAAGTGCCACTTTCAGACGTCATCTAAGCAATCCCTAAAGACAGGGAAAACTAAAAAACAAAACAAAACAAAAAAAGGCAAAAAAAAACCCAAAAGCAAAAGAAAACACATGTGACAGAAGGCAGCATTAACACCTCCTTCCTGTCAGCACACTTTGGGAAGGAGGAACAGAGGCCTCAACAATAATGACAAATGGTGTTTTATCAAAGACAAATGGTGGCAATATTGCATTTCACTAGCATCTATTAAGAAGCTATTTGAATTTTAAACTCATTTAATGTAAAGGAGATTTCAATGTCAGGAGATGTGGATAAAGATGTTTAGGACAAGTGCTACACGTGGGGGTAATTGGAAAGTTGGAAGGCATAGGTGACAGGGACTGGTGATGGTGGTGGCAAGGATGACAGCTGTGTGAGGGTATAGGTGGTAAATTTTGGCTAAATATAAAGTGAGACCTGTGAAAACACCATGTTCTAGTCATATTCCAAACCCATATGAAGGCAATATATACAAGTGTATGTATTTTCTTCCTTTCTTTCCCACTGGACTTTGGTTTCTGCTGGAAGAGCAGCTAGGTACCTTTGTTGGAAGAAAATGCAGTATACTCTGAATAGGTCCCTGTTCTAGATGATCAGGAATAAGGACACCTTAGTCTAAATATATCTCTCAGCTTTTCTTATGAATTTCAGGATTATACCTTTTTTAAGTTTCAGTTTTCAATTTTACTATGGGTTCCTAAGTGCTGAAGACTTATTCTTTTACTTTCTTCATTTTTTCTTGTTAAGTAACAGGAATAAAAATTCAGATCTGCTCATAAAAGCTTGAACATAAAAACCTGACACTTAAGAAGTCTTAACACAAAAGTTGTGCAAAAAAGAGAATATTTTTCAGACCTATAAAGGAAACAATATTTGGAACAGCAAAGGTGAATAATGTGGGAAACAGAAGAAAAACAAGCATAGGTGAGTAGAATATGAAGGCAAAATTCAGTCTATGATTAAAACTAGTGTTGAGATATGATGTCAAGATGGAGAGAAAAATGAGAATCAGAGTTATCCAAGCAGGATGAAAGAAACAGAAGTCCTCTACGAATTTATGGTGTATAAAACCCTAGCAGTTCTCACAAGTACAGAATATACTGATTAATTTCAGTCTTTTGGAATATAATTTTTAAACTTCAGATTTTCCACTATTTGTATCTCAGCAGGGGAAATAGCTGCTTCTCTATGTAAAGTGGCAAAATTGTGCATGAGGACAAACACATATTGAGGAAATGAATCATAGCAAGAGACTGGACATTTGAGGCAGATTAGATATATCAGATGGCAAATGGCAGAGTGAGGTACCGCAGTGGAGCTGCCTTTGCTGCAGAGCACAGGAAGAGTTACGACATTTATGCATTTTCATTTCTACAGGTGGGGACCTCAAATCATTCCCTGGGTTAGGCTCCTGGTATCACTAATATGGTCCTGCTATGTCACAGAGTTGATATACTTCTGACTTGTCAAAAAAAGGCACAAGGCACACTTAAATCTCTTCATGGCCGTAGCATGAAACATTGAGTTTAGGCTGCTTGTGAATCTAACAGTTATTTCAGGATGTTGGGTCCAAACACTACACTTTCAGTTTCAAAAGTTAATTTCTTTTTATAAACTGTGATCTTTAATTCTTATGCATACTTCTTATTTAGACTTACAACAGGAAGTAGATTATTTGGACTACTGTGCAAGGGCACTTTTTGTCAATTACTCTGCTGAATCAAATGATTTATGATAAAAATTGCCCAAACATTATGTTTTTTAGATCTAAGGAATAAAATCATGTGTTTGATCAGGGAAAAGAGGAAATTAAATGGCCTTTTTAGCTATTAAAAGTTGAACATATCTCACTATTTTAAGATCTCTCCTTTTTCTCAAAGAAAATTACTAACCACAGAAAATAACCCAACATCTTTGTGGCAAGGGAATTTTCCAAGGAATTGTAGCAGTTTCTGAAATTTTAATCTGCACCTTAACCCAGTGACCTTTTCTTCAGAGGAACATCCTACCTATTCTGCCTACTGTCAAGAGCTAAGAGTTCCTCAGAAGTTTTGCCAACATTATGAGGTTCAACAAGCTGAAGTGCCCCGTCCTGCACACGGGTCACAACAACCCCAGGCAGTGCCACAGGCTTGGCCCAGAGCGGCTGGAAAGCTGCCTGTCAGAAAAGGACCTGGGGGTGCTGGTAGACAGCAACTGAACATGAACAGTGTGCCCAGGTGACCAAGAAGGCCAGAAACAGTGTGGCCAGCAGGGCCAATGCAGTGCTCACCCTCTGTACTCAGCACTGGCGAGGCTGCACCTCAGGTGCTGTGTCCGGTTCTGGGCCCCTCACCACAAAAGGGCATTGAGGTGCTGGAGCTTGTCCAGAGGAGGTCAATGGAGCTGGTGAAGAGTCTGGAGCACTTGTCTTATGAGGAATGGCTGAGGGAGCTGGGGTTGTTTAACCTGGAGAAAAGGAGGCTCAGGGAAGACCTTATTGTTCTGTACAACTAATTGATAGGAGGTTATAGCCAGGTGGGGGTTGGCCTCTTCTGCTATGTCTCAAGTGAAAGAATTAGAGGAAATGGCCTCAAGTTGCACCAGGGGAGATTTGGATTAGATACTAGAAAATATTTCTTCATAAAAGGGATTGTCTGGCATCAAAACCCAGGGCAGTGGTGCTATCACTATCCTTGGAGATATTTCAGACATGGAGATGTGACACCTGGGGACACAGTTTACTTGTGGATTTGGCAGTGCTGGGTTACTGTCTGTACTCAGCCATCTTGAATGTCTCTTCCAACCTAAATTATTCTAGGTTTTGATGAAAAGGCTTGAAGATCGTCTTGAAGGCACGGTGCACTGAGCATGACTTGCAGAACAGCATGTGAAGGAAACCACAGGCTTCCATGAATAGAAACCACAAGTCCTCCATCAAGAAGAGCACACAAGGTGAACTACATTGTAGATTAGTGTCTACTCCAAGATGCACTGCAAATGTGATAGGAAGTCCTGCTCATGTGTTGTGCTCAGGATCTCAAGGCTAACTCCAGTGTCACCCTTGACTGTATGAACATCAGATAAGTGCATTGTTCAAAATTAATGACGTGGCTGAAACATGAGCTAAAGTGTAATAAGATACCAATTACAAAATATGGGTTTTTTTATTGGATTCTTTAGCACAGATGTTTACATATCCAACATATCAACTTGCCTAAATGAGTAGACTTTTTTGAACAACTTCATACTTAGTTTATTGCCATCTACCAGCCCTTGGTCTCCTTGAGTATCATTTGCCAGGAACTAAGTATTGGCTGAGTTGATTAAATGGCAGCACTCCCACAGAATTGAGCATTCTGAGGATTTTATCCAAGCTGCCTTCTTATCCATGCATTTTAGATTATTTCTTTTTATATTTCAAATTATATTTTTACAAGATAAATTTCATTTTATTTCCTATTGATACTTGAACCATTATAATGTTCTTTGGCTTTATCATCTGTACATTCTGATTTTCATAAGCCATCTCAATTTAGTATTATCTGTGAAATCTGTCCATTTTCACACCTTCAGAAGCATCAGAAGTCAAAGGTAAAAAAAGGCATTGTTATAAGGAATACAACTTGTCATATGTGCATATCACTAGTAAATTACAAAGGAAAAACTAAACTTGTTAAAACCTTGACTTCTAGAGTGAAGTCTATTTTAGTCCATAGTAAAATGGTTTTAATTTTCATTTAGATGTAATAGCAGACTGAGCCTGTCACTGGATCAAGCAGAATAGAATTTTGGTATGCTGAGAAATTGCTATATGAAGAAGCTTAATAAATACATCTGCTGCTGAAGCAAATGACAGTAGCTTCTCTACAGGCCAAGTCTAGAAAAGCTAATGTTAGCAAGATGTGCAAGACTAAATAACAGGCACCAGGGTCACGCATCTTATTAAAATCAGTATTTTAAAAACTGCTTGCTTTAAACATTTATCTTGACATTGCAGATTATCTTTAATACCAAGACAGCTCTTATTCAGTTGACCTCTATTTGAAGCAGCTAAATTCCAGATATATGATTGATTTTTGGTCTTCTCTATTCGAAGAAAAATATGGAACAAAAATAAACCTTCAATATATTTAAAATTTATGCTTGCAGAGACAGACTCTGGTGAAATTCATCCACCTTCCTTTGGTGCTGAACAAGATAAGAAGATTAGGCAAGATATATTTTGAGGAGACCTTCACCAAGAGATAACCTAGATAGTTATAATTAGCAATTTACTCACATTTCAACTATATTGAGTACAATTCACAGTCTCAGGGTTCTTTTTGACCTGGTGACACTATTTAAACTGTGAATGTTCTCTGCAATACCTACTTTTGAGATAATGCTATCTTCTTTGTAATTGTTGTCAAAGTTAACATGAAAAGAGAAACTTAGGATTCATGAAGAAATCTATTGATTTAGTAATAAGAATTAATGGCATAAAGATACTTTAATTTCAAATCATTACTTATCCAGTACAGCAACATTTTCTGTTCCCAGAATTTGGACACACTGGGAACCTAAAAGGAAAGCTCAAAAATTTTATACCCCTTATAAAAGAGTAGTTCTCCAAAATCTGAAGTTTCTCTATGTTTCAGGCAGCACTACAACAAAATGTTTACACAAATGCTAACCCACAAGAGAAATTGTCAGCTATGAGTAACCGAAAGATCTGTTTTCTTCCCTTTCAGTCAGTTTGAATGATTCAAGCAAAAAAATTTCTGTGGGAGTGAAAGAAAAGCGAGCAACCTAAAAATCTCAGTATGATATTTTAACAAAGTTTACTTTTTTCTCTTTTGGTTGCTATTGAGCTCTTGATGCTTACTAATAAAACTTCAGTAATATCAGCACTAAAGTTTCGTTTTACCTGTCAGCAGATAAGTAACAGTTTAGTAATGCCTCAGGGTGATTGATGGCCAAGTAACAAAGAAATAGGTAGTACTATAAACCCTATTTACAACATGTAAGAAAAACATTGAAAAGATAATACTATGGATTAACTTTGTGTTATTTTCTATACTTGTTATAAAATTTGTCATGGGCTCTTTAATTGTCTCATTTTCCATTTTTTATGGTCTTTGTCATGACAATAAGTTTTCACATAATTCACTGTCTGCTAGATTGCTTCAAACTATGCAGTAGAAGTCTGAAAGCATTGGAGATGCTTTAACATGATCATCCAGCTCTTCAACCCTTGTTCACCTTGTTATAAAATTCATGAAAGAAGAGTGATAGAAAATTTTATTCCCTCCAAATGAGCAGCCATTCCCCACCTGTTATTTCACAATTTTATTCATTCTTTCTCCCTGGGTAGCCCCCTTAAGGACTAGCTAATTTTATGGTAGGGGTGTCTGACATGTTCAGGCCCTTTTGTAGTGCCAGTGAACCCCACATTTTTCACTGCAGCCTCCAGAACTCTGAGGTTTTCTCATGAACCTATATTATCACAAAATAATCCTATTCTTCATTTTCTTTAAATGAAATTTAACCCTCTTAAAGAAAGCCAAAGGAAGGGGAATTCATCAAGCAAGCTAGAAGATCAGTAAGAATCATAAACCCCATTTTTAACTTTGCATATTATAATTTTTAATTCAGTTCCAAGTTGTTTTGGGGTCTGATTCACTATTTTTTTAATGCCCATGGTTGGCAGCGTGGATGGTTATTGAAAAGAGTTGATATAAGATACTCAAAATCTTATATTCCAGCAAAGACATTGATGGCTCCTGGTGCAGCCTCAGGAAAGCTTCCTTAGAGCCTATCTGGCAAAGCTCATGGAAAATGCTTTCTTCCTTCTCCAGCTGGCTCAGTGACTCCATTTCATCCTAGAAAGTTGTGGTTTGGCCTCAATTATTCACATTTGTCATATTTTGCCTACATTACAGCAACACAATATTTGGGCCTAGACTTCAACAGCTAAGTCCAAAAGGTACGTAACCACTCATTACATATTACTGATGTCACACAGATCACTGCAAACACATTTTATTTTTCTGCTGCTCCCTACTTTTAGCATACTAGAATATCAAGGAAAACAGAAGGATGAAGAAAGTTTTCTTATTTGGCATAATTGAACTTTCAAACTTTAATGTTAGTAGAAATTCACTTTTCAGAAGTCTTTGGGTAGTTCCAGGATAATAAATCTGCATCCACAGAAAGAAGAACCACCACAGATTTCACATTTTTCAGTCAAATGTGAGTTCAGAAAGCTTACACAGAATTCAGCCTGGGCAGAGATGGCAACAGTGCAATATAATCATTCTTTTTGGAAATGAAAAAGACACTGACCAAAAACAAAGGTCACACCAGCAGGAAAAAAATGCTTTGCTGTCTATGACCATTGCATTTATTAGCTCTTAAGAGAATTTGAGTTCCAGAATTCCCACTTCTAAGGAACCATTGCAAATGTAATACAAAAGCAACATTTGTATCTCCAGCAAGCAAGTTCATAAGTGCCCAGTGCACAAATATCAGCTTCATTAAGTACAAAAATAACAGAGATAAAAATAATACACCACAAAAGAAGAACAGATTACAGATGATCACCTGAGTCATGCTGCATGTTTGCACAGGAAGGGAAGGAGCCAAATGTCATCCCTTCCTCTCCTATGCTGGTTAGTATGATAAGTAGCTAGGTCAGTGATGAAGAAGGAGGTGAGGTGAAGATGGAGTGGATGTAAATTAGTAATTCAACAGCACGTATTATGTCTCATTCTCCTTACTCATTATTTTTATCAATATAAAGCCACCTCTCAAAGCACTTATAAAAGAGCGGAATGATATATAAGCAAGAGAGCCTATGTTCTATATTATAATAAAAAGTGAGCTTTCAAAAGAGCCATGGATGCTGAGAAAATAAGTCATGATATACATGTCACATATACAGGTATCCATGGATATTGTCTTGTGCCCAGTGTCTGACATCTGGAGTGTGCCCTGTGCTAGGTGACATGACTGAGGTGCACAGCTTGTGGCTCTGCTCAGCCCTGGAGTCTGGATCTTTCTTGTGACACAATGCAGAAGACAGTTGAGTAACAACTTTAAAGCAGTGAAGTGTTCTACCTGGGAACATCTGCAGTTGGGTTCCTTTGGCTGAATAAAGCAGAAATGCCATGATCTTAAATCATCCTCTGCTGAAACATAACTCTGTGAAGGAGTTTGTGGGATGGAATGACAAATGGAAAAAAATAAAAAAATAAACAGTATTTGGGTGCCAAGAGAAGATTAGGGAATTCCTTCAAAAGGAGGAAGGGAAAGAAGGCTCTTCAGCTTTTATCCTTACCCTGTTATTCCCAATATTTGCACGTTAAACTTGGATGTTACAAAGGAGACAGAAATCCTTAGCATGACAAGCAGTAATTTGCATAAATTTGATCTCCCAAGAGCTAATTTTGGGGAAATATTGTCACATCTATGTCTCACCTATGATCGTTGTAGAAGCTGTGCTGTGTTCCCAGAGAAAAAGTAGCAATCGAGGACCATAATAAAGGGGGGAAAGGGAGGAGTGAGTGGGGTTGGGGGTGGGGAAAGCCTGTAGATAATAAAGAATGCACTCATGTATTCCATTTCTGAATATTCAAAAGCAAATGGGAAAACAAACATATATGGCTTTTAATTTATATTCAAATTCAGCATTGTTAGGTTTTCTTTGGCAATGTTATTCAGCAGTAGTTTATCAATCCAGTCATTCCACCAACAAATCCCTTATCTAGAACACTGCCTCAACTTCTTAGTTCATTATTTTGTTCCCAGAAAGATGGTGGGAGTTTTAGTTTGTTGTACATTTCACATTAACCATACAGTAATAGGTCTGTTTGACAGAGGCAGGAAAAAAAAGCACAAGGAAAATATATTTAAAATGATACAATGAAGCATTGTTCCCTTAGTGTCATTGAACATGGGCCAACTATACCATTCAGGGTAAATATGGAGCTCTGACATTTAACTCTGATATTCCAGACTGATGTTTTCAAAGAGTCATGTGCTCAGTAACTGCAGCAAATTTACAATTGTCTTTGAAGCTTTAATCTCAGTTCATGCTACTAAATCACCATGAAGGTTTATTTTTAACTTGTTATATAAAATGTTTAAAAAAAATAAATTCAAGGAAACATCTCCATGTATGAAATATATCAAATTGAAACCTGCTAATTGTGTAACTTCAGTATAGTGGTGTTTTTTTAAGCTGCCTTTTTGAATTTTTATGGAACAGAAAAAGTGTTTCTAAGTTTTAAGCAGTTTTCAGATTTTATTTTTAAGTTGTTGCAATGGAAGTAGGAGTTTTGAGTGTATCTGTTGTGAAGTATAAATAAGACTAGAACAGATGATCCCACTAAGCCTAATTTTTTCAATAAAGTTCTAAAAAAATTATAGTGAAACTATAAAGAGGAATGATAATGTACTATTACTGAATTGCTAGCACATTTCAGTATTTCAGTATTTGGCTTAGAAAGCTCATTTTACTTATCATATACACCTTAGACAAATGAATTTCACTTGGGGCTGCTGTGGGATCAGGGTCTGAACAAAGCCAAAGTAGTTGCAACCTACTGTGACAAGAATTACTGTGTGCTGTTACCCAAACATGACCACATCTGATGCTTCCATTGAACTTCTGTAATGTGCAGTCACCACTGCTGAAACTTCTCGCACTCTCTGCCTCCTACTCATCTCTGCTTGGCATAGCTCTACCCCTTCATCTCTAACCTCACCAAACACTGTTTGCACTCAGTATTGAGAATTTTCTTTCAAATCCATGTTAGATCTCTAAAATTGCCCTCTGCTGAAACTTCTTTCCCTGTGGCCTTGGTTTCCTCACTGGCAAAGTTCACATTCAACCTTTGTTTGCACAACAAACATCTTCAAGTCAAGTGTTCGCTTGATCATCCAGACAGTTTGCTGTCCTAGTCCTCTTATTTCTTTGGTTGTTTTTTGTTTGTTTGTTTTGGGTTCGGCTTATTTTTTTCTTTACAGTCTCTGATTCAGTCTCTAACTTTACAAGTGGAGAATGGTTATGAAGGTACATGGGTCCCTGCTACCCTGCCTTTAGGAAAATCTCACACACAAATTCAAATTCAGTGATGAGGTGTATGCAGTTGAGTCACAGACAGCACATCTGCCTGGTAAAACTGATTTTCTTCTTTTCAATGCCACTTTCTAAGTTTTTAAGCTCCATTTATCAGGGCCAATGCATTCTTATTCTTTGTTATTCTGTTTCTACAGTACTTTAGTCTAGATCTTGAATATCATGCTTATCATTAGGGTCAAAGATATACTTCAATTTTGTACATTTTCTATGTATGTCTTCTTAGAGACACAGCCTTTCTTACATATTCAAACAATTAGTAATTTTTTCCCAGTGTTTCATCCTCTTTTTCTTTGGCCATGGCAACATTTCATGACAAATGTAAGCCTCGTGTTTTTCTAGGTTGTTGTTTAGATTATATCACCTCTTTTTAGAAATCCTTCTTTTAACAACATCATTCACTACCCAGGCCCTTCATGGTCTAGCCACCACACTATATTTTCCCTCTGTGTTTCAGAGTGTCAGCTCCCAGCACCAGCCAGTGAACAATGCCCATGCCCATCATTCATTTGTTGCATCCTCAAACACTTTCTTTTGTGCTACCCTTCATGCTTGGGAGCTCTCCATAAACATCCACCTTCAAATCCATTTGATGCAAGGCCTGTGAAAGACCTGGCAGCAGTTAGGCTGGTAGTGCTGGCAACACTTCTCATCACATTGACTTATAGTTTCCTTCTACTCCCTCATCTGTCTATATCAATCTGCTGTGGTTTTTCAGTTTTGTTTCAGAACTTGATATATCCATCACCAACTTTTTGTTCTGATTTTGTCCAGCACCTAGCACAACCAGGACATGGCTCATGCCAGTGGTTTATAGTAATTCAAATAATGGGCACAGAATACAGCCTTTTCATGTCTATGAGAACAAGTTTAAATTTTATTTCATGCATTGTCTATGAGATTATAAGCATCCTACTTGCAGATTAGAGAACACACATGTTAACATCTCCAGAGATGGAAGACAGATTAAAGTTTCTGTCTTTTAATCCAGCCTTGTATCTCAGTAAACCATCCTACTAGTTAAACTTGTAGGACTCATAATAAAGGTTGTAGGGTACCAAAGGGTGCTGATTGAGATGAATTAGTGTATGAATCACTGAAAAACAGGCTCAAAGGTCTCCATCTCAGCAGACTAGCTTTGTGCTCTATGATACATACTGTCAAGCAGCAGTTTGCACCTAGTTTGGTAGCAAAAAAGACTATACAGAAGTAAGATTTCTCTGAGATAAGCTTTGTTCAAGAGCACCACCTAAAGTGGAGTTATCAGATTTATTTCATACTTGATTAGGTCACATTCTTTCAATGGATATGATCATCTGCAGGTCGTAATGAAAGTAAAAGTTTTGACATATGAAAGACAATGATAAAAGCATTCCTTCTCAGTCAGGATTTGTAACAGAGAATATGCAGGCCCTTGAGGACCTCAGGAATCAACTGGCCTCAGGCTATATAAATGCTGGAAACATGAACCCTGTTATCACACTAAAAAATGACCTGGTTCAGTGAAGAGTGATAGGTTTGGATCCAGAAATTTACTGAAGGTCTCAAAGGGAAAAAGCATACATCTGAATGCAAAGATAGGGCCTTTCTATTGGTCCAGGAAGAAAAGCAACCCCCAAAAGACTTGGTTGTCCTTTCCCCATCACATTTACTGTTAATTTTATCCTAGATTGATTAGTTGTGTTTTTACTGTTTTGAAACAAAAAGTTGCCTGAAGATATGGGCAGCCCTAGGTATTACACAAGAGACAGAAGAGAGAGCAGCAAATAGAGTACATCAGTTATTTCTAACAAGTGCATCAGGCTACTTCCTTACTACAAAAAGATTTAACAAGATTAAAGTTAACTGCAGTTTCCCAAACACTTTGATCCAAGCTGCAGCATTAACTTACGGCTTTCTTCATTTTTGCCTAAAAACTAAGAGCATTTTGCAGTTAAATTATATATATGAACAAAGATAATTGCATTTCTAAGACTTATTATCATGCGGTTTACTCTGAAATTTGAGGGTGTAAATTCTTAGAATATTGTAAAAATATGAAATAAAATGGAGTACTTGTGAGGAGAAGAATTTTCTGTTTGAATTTTGTATATAAAAGATACAATCAGGTCAGGCATGGAAATGGGTAAAAAAGTACTTAGCGCAGTATTTTCATTCAGGAGTTTATATCTCTTAGAAAGGTAGACCTAAATAGATGTAAATCAGATGAAAACGTTAATTATGAGGGAAAAGGGCCAAGAAGTTAGGAGAGAAAGAAGAAATATCATTGGTTTGACAGCAATGGCTGCCAGAAACAGCTTGCAAATCATTGAACTATGCGAGGACGAAAAGTTGAGTCTAAATTATGGTGAGACTGGGTCTCTAAATCACTTGGGAGCAAAATTATTTCAGTAGACCTTTAATTTTCAGTAATTGAAAGTCAACATCATGGCAAATAGCTGCAATGTTTTACGGCAGACTATCATGAAAGTATTTTATTTTTCTTTTCTCAAAAATGTATGAAATTTTCAAACACAGGTAAAAATCAATCATCTTACCAAGAATAGAGAAAGCAGCTCCCTTCCCAAGTGACGTATGGATTCACAGGATAACAAAGGAGATGCACGAAGTCATCTGTTCGAAATATCTTGCACTTATAGTACCTTTAGCCAGGCCTTCCCAAGTGTTGGACCAGTCATGAAAATGTGTTACTTTAGCAAAGCCAGCAGCAGAACAATAAGGAAGGAATATTCATTAAAACAAGCAACTCCCTCCATGCCTTACCTCCCCCTCTCTGACTCTATTATCACTTTCTGAATACAGAATTTCCTTCTTGATCAGGTAACTGCAGGCTCTTGCACTAAAATAAGCAACAGCAACCTGATAAAGATTTTGCATTACCACATAGGATAAAATTCCTTCTGCTTTTCACCTTCTCCCTTTGGACATACAGAATCCTACCTAGAACTATGTCTCTAGTCCCTGAAAATAATAAATACTAAATATGAGTGTGAGACTAAATATCTGCCTTTTCCTAAAGCATACAGACTGGGAAACAAGATGCTGGAAATCAGTGCCACGGAAGGGGGCCTGGGAGTCCTGGTCAACGTCAGGTTGAATCTGAGTCAGCAGTGCCCTGGCAGCTAGTAGGGCCAACCCTGTCCTGGGGGGCATCAGGGAAAGCATCACCAGCCAGTTAAGGGAGGGGATTGTCCCACCCTGCTTTGCACTGGGGTGGCCTCACCTTGAATATTGCATGCAGTTTTAGGTGTCACAATACATCACATGGCTCTCAGAGATTGTCCAAGGGAGGGCAATGAAAATAGTGAAGGGCCTTGAGGGGAAGCCACATGAGGAGTGGCTGAGGGCACTTGCTCTGCTCAGCCTGGAGAAGACTGAAGTCTACAACAATGAAGTCTACAAGTTCCTTGTGAGGGGAAGAGAAGAGGCAGGCACTGATCTCTTCTCTGTGGTGACCAGTGACTGGATATGAGGGAATGGTCTGAAGTTGTGCCAGGGGAGGTTTAGGCTGGATATTAGAAAAAGGTTCTTCACCCAGAGGGTGATTGGGCACTGGAGCAGCCTCCCCAGGGAAGAGGTCACAGCACCAAGCCTGACAGAGTTCAATAAATGTTTGGATGATACTCTCAAGCACATGATGTGACTCTTGGGAATGGTCCTGTGCAGGGTCAGGAGTTGGACTTGATGGTCCTTGTGAGTCTCTTCCAACTCAGATTATTCTGTGATTTTTCTGTGAAGTCTGTAAGCACTGGCCATTTGGAGCCCAAAAATCCTTCCTGAGGACATGAAAATCCTTCCTTATCTTTTGCAAAATTTCCTTTGGCATCCAACCAGTGAAAAACCTGGAGACAGTAATGCTGTCCACCTTCAAGATTCAGCTTTACCCCAGGGAAAGTGGATTTACTCTGTGAGTGAAGAAAATGGGGCCAACACAAAAGCTCAACATTTTTCCCATGAGTTTCCACACTGTCTGTTGCCATATACTGTGGTTCCTTCCAGACCCTGACAAGGATTGGTCTCAAGGATAACACATAGGAATAGCATTTGCAAGGAAGCATTTTCCAGTATTATTTTGTCTATAGTTACGCTTTCTTAGAGGCAGAGAATAAAAGTACTTTAACCTTTTGGGATATTTTAAATGCTACTACGGAGCTGAATCTTGCATGTATTAGTTATGCTGGCCTGCCAAAATATTCCTGGCTTACTCTAGAACAATCTCTCAAGACAAGCTGAAAGGTGAGCCTTTGTGTTTGCTTAGTCCTTGACCAGATTGGTTGGCCAGATTGGCATGACAATGCCAACAGAGTGTTTTGGAGACATATATACTGTCCAGATTGGAAAAAAAAAGTGACCTTCAGGTGCCTTTGATCAATTTTAATGTGAAAACAATTCCTAGTTGCTGTGAGATTGGACTCCATTTTGACTTGTAACTAGAGCTGTGCAAATTTGGCTCAATTGGCTCAGGCTCCAATTTTTTCTCCTCTTAACTCTTTTTTAATTTCTTTTGTTTATTTTGTAATAGAAACAAATCCTTGTTCCAAATATCTAAAAATTTATTTTGTTCAAATTTTGTATATTTCAGAGGATAATGTCTCTTTCTTTTCCTAAATTCTACTTTATTTTCAGAAGAAGATATTAGTTGCATCATTAAAGATGATACAGCAAAACCAAAAGGTCTGCTGGTAATTCGAAGGCGCTGTTAATGCTATAAGCATGATTTCTTTATATCACTACTTTCAGTGACACCATCTTTATATTTATATATACAACTTGCAAAGAATCAGATATTACAGATTTCTGCATCGCAAAATGAGGAAGGAAAAATTAAATATTTGGTTTTATTGGATGAATAAGCTTATGTACAAAAACTCCAGAGAGGCTCAGAAATCTACCCCAAATCTTAGTATCTGAATGGCCATTCTTCTTCAGAATGTATATTGGAACCTCAAGGCAAGATGTTCAGAATCCATGGTAAATGTATTTCCTACCAACCAAATCAGGATGATAATGTACATTAAAGGGCACAGGGTAATATTTTGTCTTCTTTTAACTCCAGGTATAGAGATCTAAAGCTGCTGGGTTTTGTTTGGTTTTGTTGTAGGTTTGGAGATTTTGTTTGTTTGTTTTTTTAACCAAAGCCAAAAAATGTGCACAAAATAAATTTGGTGAACAAAAAGAAGAAAAATTGCTAGGATGTCCAAAAGCAAAATAATAGGGCAATGCTGTCAAAGCTGATTGCGGTCCACTAATACCCTTCTCTTAACTAAAACTTTACAGTGTCTTAGCTCCCACCCTACTTTATGTAAAAATATTAAAAAGTGTGTCCTTAACTAGATCACACTCTTCAAGACTCTAAATCCCTGCATCGGATATAAGGACTCTTCAAAGAAGATAACCCTAATGCAAAATGAGGTTATTCTGGATCCAGTTCAAGGGAATGAGCCAAGCATGATTAGCACCATAAGGCTGCATCTACAGAACATCTTGTACAAGCAGTATTAGAAATATTAAGTCAGGAAGACAAAATATATACAAGAAAACACAAGCACAGTGATTTTAAGGAAGTTGACATTGATGGGAATTAAGTACTACAGAACATATTGATCAAATTTCATAACAGTGTTATAGATATGCATAATAAAATTCCATAGGTCAAATCTACTTCCCCAGATTTTGGAAATGTCTACAAAAACAACAACAACAACAACAAAAAACACTCAAAAAGAAAAAACACCAAAACCAGGAAAGGAGAATTATTCACCAAAATGATGAAAAGACAGAGGTTCTGAGTACTTTCTTCACCTCTGTCTTTACTAGCACTGTTGGGATTCTGGGCTTCAGAACAGAAATCTGGGTTGGTGCAACCACAAACCCACTGTCAGTGAAGGAAGAGTTGGTTTGTGAACTGCCACAGGAACTTGATTCCTACAAATTGATAGTCCCCGATGCTGTTTCTCCCAAGAGTTTTAAGAGAGCTGGCTGATGTCATTATGAGGGCACTTTCCATAATATTTGAGAAGTCATGGAGGTTGGAGGACTGGAAGAAGGCTAATGTCACCTCCATCTACAAGTAGGGCTTAAAGGAGGATCTAGGAACTTATAATATAGTCTTACTTCAGTCACTAGGAATGTTATGGAACAAATCCTCCTAGGGGCTATCACAAGTCTGATGAAGCACTTGATTGGGAAAAGCCAACATGGATTCACTGAGGGCAAATCCTACTCAACAAACCAGATTGCCTTCAACAGACCAGTAACCTGTTGGGTTGATTTGGGGTGAGCGGTGAACATTCTCAACCTGCATTTGTCCAAAGCCCTCAATATGGTTTCCCGCAGCCTCCTCCTGGAGAAACTGATGCGCGGCAGTCTAGATAAGTGGTCTGTGTGGTGGGTGGGAGCTGGCTGACAGGCTGCACCCAGAGCGTGGTGGCAAATACCTCCTTTTCATAATATGATAAATTATCAGTGTATGGAGAGAAATAGCTCCAGAGAAAATGTCATTTTCAGTTCAGACACCTGTAGTATGTGGAGAGACCTTGCCCCAGGAGCTTTTCTCCATGGACTGTGGAGCGAGTCAACATTACTTAGGCTGGGTGAGTTAGCTGGGATAGTCGCAGACTCTGCCAACTCTTATTTATAACATACATGCCCTTTCCTCTATGCCTTCTACTGGCTAGAAATGTTACCCACATACAGCTTGAAGCCACGCTTACCTTTCTTACCTTCTACCATTCCTGGCCTTCACCAATAACACCTGTAACATGTGCAAATGACAATCTTTGCACAGAAGCTACTGGAACATCTACTTTTATATGTCTTCCTCCACTTTTTACAAAATTATGCTATGTCAACATATGAAGCAAACTTATTAAAAATTAACATTGTTTTACCTATTCAATGAAAATATTTCTTACATCAAATGTATAAATAGCCAGTGAAATTAAGTTCAACATTTATCCTACGATGTTTTTAAAGCTTCAAACACAAACAATCATAATAAAAAATGTTCTTGTTTAATCTACAAAATAAGTACATTTGATTTTAATTATCTGGATAATGACCAAGCAAGTACATCAGGCACATCTCTTCTAAGAGATAATGAAAGGAACAGAGGAGCAAACAATATCCCTGAGAATAGACCAACACATTCTGACTCTAAAGATGACTCCAGTAATGAAAATCTGTCTGTTGCAAATGATTCATCTTCTGAGGACTGCACAGAAGATCTTGAAAATCAGGATGATGCATGTGAAAATAAAATTATCAATATGAAGATGAGGAACAGCAGTCTATCACTGAAGAGCTGTTTGATAATAATGGAATTGAGGAAACAGTCAGCAGTACAGAAACAAATGAAAGCAGAGGAAATGTCAGTGATTACAGTGAATCAGTAACTATTCCTTTAAATGCGAGAGAAAGAGAAGACAGTGAGGAAATATACTAGACAGTGATGTTCCTCACTCAGTAATGCACTCGAATGATTAAAAAGGTTAAATTAGATATAAATAAATACAAACTCCACAAAAAAACTTTTTTGATGAACAAAAACTGCTAACACGCTGCCTTGAGATCTAAGCAGCAATGTAGTGCATTATTACTATACCCAGGCAGCAGCAACATAGTGATATTACTGTACCCAGATCCAGAGAGGGTCTGAGAAGGATGAATCAATGGGAAGTGTAGGTGCTTAGGTCCTCTTGGGATTTGGCTCTCTTCATCTTCACTGAAATTAAGACTCACATTGACTACATTAGGAAATAATTTTCTGCTTCTCTTAATCTTCACATTATCTGATGATACTAGCAGCAGTACTGATGGAAATATACCTGATGTAACACCACCACAGGAAACTAATGATCATAATGAATCCACTTGCTGCTGAAGTACAAGGATGCAAGAACATGCATCTATTTAATAACAAAAACAAACAAAAAAACCTAGAAATAAATTAATTTTTTAATCCAAACAAGTGTTTTCATTAGTAGTGTCTTCCTGCTTGATATATTTACTTGCAGTTTGTCTTTTAAGTAAATTTTTCATTAATAATATTTAAAAATATTCGTCTGTTTCTACTCCTCATTTTCACACCTTCAAAGAGACTTCCAAAGACTTTCAGTTTCTACTAGCACCATCTAATTGTCACTGTGTGGTGGCTAAAGGTAATCAGTGGTTAACTGGTATGAAATACCAGTTCCTAAAGCAGTTAATGCTCGGTCAGACCTATTTTTAGTTTTTAACTTGACCATAAATTATCACTTTCATCTGATTTGTAACTCGAATTATTATTTACAATATTCTGTTAAAGAGTTTTAAGAACCAAAAAACCACAAAATTGTTACTGAACTTTTAACCAAATGTGCCCTGCATAACTACATAGAAATTGTTGCATTTTCTTTCTAAACTTAATTACAGTGGCCAAGTGTTGGGATATATTTTAATTTTTAGACAACAGGACAAAAAACAATCCAAAAAGGAAGTATTTTTCCACACAACACAAAACGAAATTGTACAACTTTTTGTAGGTTTAAAGGCAGTTACACAAAAACATGGAAGAAAAGTGTTATAGAACTGTTAATCATTAATGTTGCAGCTAAAACCAGCAACTGAAGGTTCAACACAAGCACAGGACACTGTGCTAATAACCATTACCTAATGACATGCATTGAAATTGTGTAGACACCAAAGGGAATTTATTCTCGGTGTAAAGCAAGAACTTTATCTCCAAGTGGAAAAATGTAGATTGCCTTTTTTTTTTTTTTGAGAGGAAAGAGAAGAGCTTTAATATATTTTAGATATGAAAGCCAAGGATGTGACTCAGCATAAGCAAGTAATGAACTAACAATTAAAAGGGTCAAGAAAGGCCAGAGCACTGAAGTTGTAATTGAGGATGTGTCTAACAGTGATTGAAACGGCAAAGACAACCAGGGGTACGGAACCAACTTAAAGTTTAACCTATGGAGACACTAAAAGAATGGAGATGAACAAAAGTCACAGCTATAGGTGTACATAATGTCACTGGATATAAAAAAGAGATAATGTGAGTAAAGAAATGAAGAGTCACACAGCAGCTGCAAATGTGGCATTCAACAGGTTTATATATGAAGAAGGGAGACAAATATTTGCTGAGACAATTGTATAGGTAGGTGATTTCAGAAACTGTTACTTCTTCAGTAGGATGTGGGTAAGGAAAATAATAGAAATTTCTTGTAGAAGCCATCTGGAGTTTTCAAGAAGATGCTGAGTATCTATGGAAGATAACAAATCTGTGAGGCCAAGGTCTTATAAACTGGGAATTTTATCAGGTTATAAAATAAGACAGAGAAGAGGTAAGAAATATTGCTGGAAGAAAAAGAGAAAAATTAAAATGAAAGGAGAACCTGACATGCAACATTTAAGGGGGTTTTAACTTTTCTCTTTTTTTTTTTGGTTTGGTTTGATTTGGTTGGTTGGTTGGTTTGTTTTGGGTCTTTTTTGTAGGCTACTCTAGAAAGAGATAGGTGTAGCATCAAAAGGGCAAAGAGGAAATATCTAGCCTATGATGAATGAAAATGACTGCTTTGGTTCATTCCCCCTCCCCAAGTAATGAAAAGATTTGTAAGGTAGCTGTCAACTTCTTCACTCTCCTGAGAGAAGTTGTGAAGGAGAAAACAATTATCAGTTTTTACCTTTCCCTGAAAAATATCACAGACCAAAAAGAGCCAGGACAAAATTCTCAATTAAATTTCACAAAATCTGTATGCATTGCTTGAGAATGCAAAAACTAACAGATTCACTGTTTCTGGAGAAGCAAAGAATTAGATGCAACAAAAAAGGATAGAGGACAATCATGTATAGCAAAAGCAGTGATGTAAATTGATGCTACCTGGGTACTGTGTGGTGAAGCATATTGAATTTCGGAATATTAACTGTATCATAATTCAGGTCAAAGAACACATTTAAGGTATCTTTTATGAGTCTTGGGCAAACTTAGATGAATAAAGAATGAGCTGAGTAGTTTTTGATACTACAGATGTGTAAAAATCAAAGCAAAAGAGCTTCCATTCACTCCTTTGAGCTTTCAGAATGCCTTTAGGTCTTTCCATTAGAAGACAGAAGTCCCTTAGAAGGATCAGAAAACAATATTCCTTTGGGAGCAAGTTGTTATCTGTAATACAATTGCCCTTTAAAAAAAAAAAAAGGAAACAAAAACTGACAGACTACTGATTAACAAATTTAATGCAAAAATGCTCAAGATAAAAAAAGGATTTTAGATCTCCTAGCTTTGCAAAGTCAAGCTCATAGGAAGAGTGTTTTATTTGAAAAAATACAAATTGTCTTACATTATCTAACTATCTTGGCTATGTAACCAAGCACTCCAAGGGCTTGTCTGACTATTACAGGTGTAAGAATAGAACAGAAGAATTTCCAATGCTAGCCCACAATTTTGCAGAACACAAGCTGACAAAAACATTCATGACACTGTTGAACACTCCTATTTAAACAAAGTCCTTCATATACAGAGGACTCCTGCAACAACTGCAAAGCAACCCACAATTAGTATGTGTTTGAACATACTAACCAACATACGTATGAGGAAAGAAGCATCAGTTCAGGAGTGTTAATGCAGCTATCTGTCTTGAAGAACACAGGACTAGAAGGAACCAGGTAGGTCACTAACATTAAGTGCCCACTGTTATGGACTGCACACATTAGATTCAAGGAGATCTGCTGAGCATCTGCTTCAAAACTACCACACCCAAAAGGCGGCAGAAGTGTTCCCTTCTTCACATCATAAACAGTAAAACTAAAACACAATCCAAGCTATAATGTGTCCGAGACAGAGGATGAGAATTGGCAGAGTTCTAGGTCTCTCCAAAAAGCAGGGTCATGGTCAATTTAACTGTCTACATTCTGCTGGATACCCAGCCACAAAACTTGCACAGAGAGGTACAAAACGACCTCTTTTCCCTGAAATATTGTTTCTGAGAGGAAAAAAAAAGAATCTGCTGCTGTTCTTGAATCCAGTAGTTGATTTAGCCCTATATGTTTCAACGAGTCACACAATAGCTGCAATAAGATTTTAGATTGTACTAAAAATTCAAATTTTAAAGTTTAAAATTTTAAAAGAAACATTCCTGTAGTAAGACACTGTTACTTCTTAGCACCTGCTTTGCAGGTCCCCAAGAAGATGACTATCTCCAGGAAAAAAAGGAAGACCTTGCTAAGATTCCTCAGCACACATGTAACACTATTGTTACAATCTCATTTTCATCTTTACTTTCCTTCATTTCCTCCACAACAGTAGGACAGTTTTTTATGTCCTGAAATGTAAGAAGGAACTTTGTGATGGTACTTTGCTGAGAACAGCAAATTCAACATTGCAGCTCTGGCTCTTCAGGCTTGGTACTGTTAAGGGGATTTATCTCAGCTAACTTCAGCTATCTAAAATATTAAATTTCTCTCCTGAGCTGGTTTTCATGCATCTTCTCATTAACTATAAGGAAGAAAAGCACATTCACAGGGTAAGTCACTCTAAAATAAATGCATAGGACACGTAAAGAAGGGGACTCTGAAACCAATCTTTAGGGGGACAAAATTTTCGGCCATCTGCTCTGTGGTGCTGGATGCCAGTGTTTTGCCGGGAATTTTCAGACTTGAAGGGAGCAGGGAGGGCAGGGCAAGGGGAGCAATCTCATGCCTTGCTCTGTCATACGGTTTCATTCAGACATATACATACATACATATATATATATACAGATGTACATATAGGGTAGCTAGTTGCACTCAGCAAATACAAGACTGCCAAAGACTTTAACCATAATTTTTCAGCAAATATGTAACTCAGGGCAGATAAGAGAATTGCTGTAACTGAATTTAATTAGAATTAACACCTTACTGTTGAACACCTATGAAACACTGTGCAGCCCTCTGTATATCACTGGGGCACCATTTACCATGAGGTGTCACCTTCCTCCTCCTGTACCCCCCCCCCATAGTTAAAGGTGTGCTCCCTCTCCCCTCATGGCTTAAGACCAAGTGTTAGAAAACACAAATCTTGGCAAATACAGGCGGCCCAGCTCCAGTACTGGGTGTTGGGTGGGCACAGAGAGTGCCGGTGGCTGCTGTTTGGGGATGAATGCCTGTACAGAACAGTTATAAACATCTTGCTCTTCCCTCTGTTTTTTTTTGCTTTTATTTCCTTTTCTTTCCCTTTCTTTCTTTTTCTTTCTCTCTCTCCCCCACAGTTCCCATTGGAAGCTTGGCATCAAATAAATGGTTGAGAAGCTAAGTCTGAAAGCTTTAGTGCTTCTCCCTGTTTAACTGCTGCCGTCAAGACCACTGAAGTAGAATAGGAAGGGAAACAGGAATTTCCCCTTCGAAGCCTTGCTTTACTGATCCTGTCATGACAGCACTTCAAAGAGAACCGGTTCCTCCCCCTCCCAGGCCAACTTCCACCCTCAGCAATTCTACAGAGCAGCTGGGCTCATTAAAGCCCTTACAGCACAGGAAACAGCACAAAGAACTAAATGAAGTTAAGCACTTAATTTATTTATTTTGATGTATGAATTCAACAACATTGTCATAAATCTGGTAGCAAATCCTGGCCACATCAGAAAAAGAAGCCAGCAAACATTTCCGAGGGAAAACCGAAAGTCCCTTTAGTTCTCCAGATAACAGTTTTTCTTTGTGAAACTCCATCCCAAAATCTGTTTTACAACAGGCCGATTTAGATCAAGGCAAAGCTACAAAGATGAAAATCCCTATGGAGAAGAGCCCAGATCCTTTTTAAAACAATTAGGTTCCAAAGTCGGACAATGGGCTAACAAAAGGATGCTACCTCTTTAAATAGGAGTTTTAACTCATCTCTCTCTAATTATTCATGTAAATTAAATTCTACAAGTCAAGAAAAATTCATAAAAGTCGTACTTATTCATCTCAGAGGGAGATCTGGCATATGAATAGTGCCCATAACCTCAGAAGGTGAAACGTAGAAAATATCACAGGCAACTCCCACCTCGAGTTAACTGAACCAAAAAAGGGAGAATCCTGATGTGAAGGAGACTTGAAGGAGATCCTCCCTAATCGCTTCTTAATAGACTCACAGTCCTGACAGAGGAAACAAATCAAGAATTCTGAGGACATGTAATTGTTAATCACTAGCATTCACTATCAAATTCAGTAAGAACTTAGAAGCACAGACAATGAACATTATCGCACTGAAGAATAAGGCTTATTGCTAAGGGTATTCACAGACTTCTATAACATACTAAAGGAAAAGCTCCAGCCATGACAATGCCATTGTACTTCCATAGTTATTTATTTGACTCCAGTGAAGAGAGGGTGGAAAAATCATTATCAGTTGTAATCAATATATTTCATAAGCAATTTTTTTTCTGTAGGATTTAGCAATACTAGATTTATAGTTCTAACATGTTCAAAATACTTATTAGACTTTCAAAAGATGAAACAGACTGAGCTTCCCTGGGAAACCAAAAACAAAAATAAAAGAGACGAAGTGAAAGAAATTGAATTATTAGCTCTTACCACACCACTGTACTCTGTATTAATGAACATTGTGTCAGGATGACATTGCAACTTGGAAAACTGAATTTTTTTTTTTTTTAATATTTGGTCTCCTAGGAAAAGAGTAGCGGGGTTTGCAAACAGGGTAGTAGGAATCAGTTAGAATGTCTCTGGAATAAACCACATAATTTGACACAAAAATAGTTAAAAGTATGAGGAAAACTATAATAAGGATAATCGTGTATGTGTTTATTCAGTGCCAAACCAACAGACTCACATGTGCCTCCTTTTCATTAAACCTTCCTGTCCAGAGGCATGAAAGCATACCACACTGGGGTTTTCTCTGCCCAGAAAAGCTACACTAACAGAAGTGGTGCAACCCCTGGTGAGGTTTCCAAATCATGTATGGTTTGTAGGTTTATTCCATTAAGCCTTCCCAGTAAAAATAGAGCTTATGCTGACAAAAGAGTGCTTTACTTACTAAAACTTTTTAAGCCAGGTCTCCAAACAGGAATTCTATTAGTGAATGCAGGTTTTATTCCTTCGGTTTTGTCACTGCCTTTAGCATCAATTTCTGTCAGAATGGAAATACTGTGAAAAGTAAAATCCCATTCTGGCAAGCACAGAATACAAGCCAATACTTCTAGTATAGCACTCACCATAGTAAAATGGGTGAATACAACCAGAATATATATCTATGTGTATGTCTAGACAAGGAGAGCTTTGCTCTCATGCAGAGCTTACACATCCATATCTATCTTTATCTAGCTAACTAGCTATTCTGTACACGTATAAACGCACACATTTACCATACATGTATAAGTAAGTGTATCCATAGTTAAATTGCATAGTGTAAGTATATTAACGCAAAATACAGATGACCCCTCCACCAGGTAACAGAGCAACACAGATTACAAGTGGAAGCAAAGCCTAGCACGACACCAGAATTACAATGTTAGTCTGAGATGAAAGTTCCTAGAAACAGCTTTCCCTGTAATTGGGCCAGTTACTGGTTCCCCTTCAGTGAGTTTCCTGACAGGAGCCCCTATCCTCAGAAGGTTTGCTGCCTACAATTGCCTGCTTCAGCCTCTCCCTGCATCTAATTGCTGGCTTTCTTGTGTTGCAGATGGAAAGGCTGATTGCCAGGTGTGAGGATGGAATAGATTTTTCCCATACCAACAAACTGCTCTGTGTAGTTTGGGGTTTTTTTTCTACATTCTGCTGGTCTGGTTTTGTTGGTATTTAAGTGAGCATTCCTGAAACCTTGGGCAGCTCTGCTGTGTGAGAAGGTTGGAAGGGCCCAAAGGGCTCTGCATCCCAGTAAGACACCAGCAGGTGAATCCTGGGCATGCGCATATATGTATATATATACACACATATATAATGTGTTTCTGCACCTTAACTTATTCAAGTCTCACTGTGTCTTCTCTTCTCAGCAGAGTCCCTTGTGACAGATAAGAGGAAGCATGGCTGTTACCATATACCACATTAGAAATTATTATTCTCGTGTTAGATCCAGCTTTGCCAGAAACATAAACTGGTTTTATTCCAGGGATATTAACAGCTGTTAAATACAGCTATAGCATCCTCAGTTAACCAAGTAGCATATCTCTTACTGGATACAGACTTGGGGCTGGCTCTGCTCACATAGCAACATCTTAATAACACATATTTTTTTCTGGAATTTCAGAGGATATTGAAGGTTTTTCTGTGATCCAGCTATTCTGAGATCATTTCTAGAAGGTTTATTTAGCTCTTCCGTTCCACAGAGCTGTGAAGTATAAGGTAGGTCACGCAAGAGAACAACCCACCCTGTGGAGTCTGGTTGCTTGATATTCTTGGAGTCTTGCAGAAACTTGTACACAATCCTCTGAAGATTGCTAGTGAAATGCTGAAATTCCCCTCCCTATGACTGATAGATTTAACAGGCTCTCCCAAATTCATTCAGAACCAGCAAAACCTATCCAGTAGCAAGAACGTTGTTGTGACATACTTTCCCAGCACAGAGATAAACAATATTTCTGAGAGGTCAACAATGTAGAAAAGAATTTTCTAACAGTAAAATATTAAATTATATCTGCTGCAACAGTTAGCACAAAACTTAATTTTCTCCAACAATATCAGAAGTTTCTCTTCAAGGGATTTATTCTAGCATAGTTAGATGAGACATCAAAACCAGCCTTAAAGCTCAAAGCTAGTAACAAACTTAACTATGAAGAGACTAGTATGTTTCCATAATTAGCCCATCAAACAGGGAATGTACTTGTCAGCTAGTGAATGCATATACAATTATTCAGCAATGTGTAAAGGAGCAAAGGAATAAATATGATCAAAGAGCATCCAAGAATTAAGGATATATCATTTTAATCTCTGAAAATTGCACTACACATCAAATGCATCACAATTAGAATAAATAACAGACAAATCTGATTTATAAAGTTTGAATACCACCTAGGGGTTATGGTAACACCATGCAGCAGAAAAAAAGAACTAGAATTTAAGAATAAATTTTGCCTTCAAAATTCACCAATTTTTATTTTCTATCCTGCTGAAAGTACATTGAAATGGACCTTGAAACCATGTATTTTATGCACACCCAGCTTCTGTCTGTGCTTTTCATTAACTATTCACATCCCACAGACTGGATTTCTAAGCTATTGAAATAAGTCATAACCTATCCTGGTAACTAAAATGACTCGGTTTTCTCCACACTCTTTCATGAATATTTTGTTAATCATAAAACTGTAGTTACTCTTCCTTATCACAGAAACTTAGTAGAGCTCTTTTCAGACTTTTTGGATACATGTAAAACACAGTAAATGTATGAGAGATTTCTGTTCTGTGTTTGATCATACCAGATAAGCAGTACTCAAACCTCACAACACTCCAAGTGCTCATACCTCTGCACAGGTGAGATAAGCCAGCACAGTCTCTGTGGGTCCGTTTCCTTGCAGCTACACCGGTTCCTGGCTCATGGCACACAGTATCAGCCTCTGGCATCTACAGGGGTATGAAAAACTCACACAACAGTTCTCCTTGTTATCAGGTGTTTGGATCTTGAGCTGTTCGATTGAATTACATCAACCATGGTGTATTTACACTAGTTAGATATCGAGACATTTCGGTGGTTTTTTGACTCACAGAAATCTAGAAAGAACAAAGAAAGCAGTACTCAATGCAGCCCGGTTCAAAAGCAAAAACACTGGCATACTTTTTGTGTTTGTTGTTATGTATGATAAATCAAAATAACCAGCAGGCAAAAGGCATGTCTAGACTCTGTCTCAATTTTCTATTTCACGTTAAGATTAAGATGTGGCTGTCACTTGTCCCTACTCTCACTTTGTGTGGGATGAACCAGCTCTACACCCAGTTTATACTGCACCTCTCCAGGTGGCGGAGTGAATATGCTGCTCTCTTTGAAGAAGGAGACCCATGCAGCCAGAAAGGACAGTGTAGGTGAGAAAACAGGATAAGACAGTGCAACTTCTGTACAGTGCCATTAACAGAGTTTTACACATAATGCTATTTATGGACCCAAAGCCCTTGCATATTTTATGTGAAGCTTCTGTGTAGCAAGAGTGCACATAAACATTCATATAAATAAAAGTCTACCATTAAAGAAGAAAGATGCTGAGATATCACTATTTAAAGGGTATCTGTCCCTCCTAACTAGTGCAGCCCTGAAACAGGACTCCAACTCACACTGTACCTTTCAGGTTAACCTTCATAAACCTTTACTTCCACCTCAAAACAAAAACTAATTTACAAACACATACATTACTAGTATTTTGAAATAAAACCACTAAAAATGACAACAAATAGAAATGAAAGGGTAGATAAACCTCTATCTTCCTTCCCCATTGCCAGAATATATTGTTTTCTTCAGGTTTATACCTTGACCAACAGCCTTTCTATTGCAGTGAGTACGTCTTTCCAGGTTCTTGAGAGAAGTCTGGGGGAGTTTCCCTGCTGCAGTGCTTTGACTGCTTTCCTGCTTTTCATGGGCACTCACCATTCCCAGCGCCCCACACGTTCCATCCCCTTGGTGCCTCTTGCTTCCTGCCTTTCAGCAGCAACACCTGGAAAAGTCTTTCTGCAACTTGCTTCCAGGAATAAGCCAAAGTCTCCCTGATCTTTACACAACTCTCATGCATCCACTAAAATAAAGGAAAGAAATGCCTTCTTTTTGGCTACATCTTTAAAAGGAAGATGACACACATGGATGAAAAACTAGCCAGAAAACACATCAACCAGGCGCCATCTATCACAGGTCTCCCTATCCTCAAGTAGCTGACAACTCAGCTTTATTCCCTCTCCCTCTCCGTGGGCCTCAAAGCTCTCTGAAAACAGGTATTGATCCAAGGCGTTGCAAGGATAGAGCCTTTTGAGTAGCTCTGTGCCATCATTTTTCCTGAGGATCTGAAAATACTGGGTCAGCTCAGACTGAGCCTGGACTGAACCTGGGCAGGTGCAGGAATGGCAGTGTCTGCCCCAACTGAATACACCCAGGACATTCTCTCTGCAACTTACTGGCATGAAATATTTGCTCTCTGCAAAAGTGTATTTTTTTATTGCTCAGCCACTCTCAACCAGATTAAACTTTTTTTATTACCATCGTCAACTTACTATCTGTCACTTTCAATTTTACTGACTCACATTTAAGAATAATATTAATTATTTTAATGTATTTGTTGTAAATCTAGCCTATGCTAAGAGCTATAATGCAAATCATTTGCAACTTGAATCTTGATTACAATTAAAAACAAATGCTTGGTACTGTTTGTATTGCCACAGTGTTCACAAAACAGTGAGGATTGGGGTGTGGCTGTAGAAGAATTACATCAAACACAGAAGAAGACTGGCTTCTCATCACTAATGAAAACAAAAAAAAGTTAACAAATGGATTGAGATTATGATATGGTCCTGAATTGTTGCTTCAGACATGTCTTGTAACAGACATGCAACATTAAATAAGGAAAAGGAAAAACCGTCAACATAAAACAGTTAATACAGGTAAGTTTCCTGGTGGTTTGGATTTTTTTTTCCAAGTCTACATAAAGTAGAACTAACAAGTCTCAGCATCCACTCACTTTTGGGGTGCAGTGACACAGGCAGCAGACATTTTATAAACATTTCAGAAAATACATTTCATGAGCATCTCTGAAAATCCAGAGCTCTTGAATTTAGGAAGAAAAAAAACCACAACAATTCTCTTCAGATTTTTCAGAAGTATTCAATCTAGGCTTTCATTTTGCAGCTTTAAAGTTTTAAATATAAATTATTACTCTCTAGGTTAAAAAGAGATAAAAGGACCAAAATCTGCCTTTTAAAGAAAAAAGCATTGCAGCCAGTTTGTAGGCAGATTAACACTGTGTGCCTTTACACCAGATTCTCAGAATAAGGCAAACTGAGAACTAAACATATATAATTTACTTATGAACTGAAAAATACCGCAGGCTAAAATGAGATACCAGTGACACCAAGTCGCAAAATAGTCATAAGACAAGATCTTTGTATGATATTTTAGGGACTGGGTTACAGAAATGAACAGTTGGGTATAAAAATCTGTAAAATGGTAAACCAGCAAGAAAGAGTAGTCAAGAACAAATATGTGGCTATGGAGAGATTTTTGTCATCTGCTGAAGAATTAAATGCAAGAAACTGGTAGCACAGGAGTCCTACTTTCCCTGCTCATGGCCTCAGGCAGCTGAGGACCTCAGTCCAGACCTCTGGTGCTTGCCCTTATTACTTTTTTCACATATTTTGATTTTAAGATTCATTTTCAGTGACGCACAGGGAATCACAACTAGGCCCTTCTCTTCTGAGGCTGTTTATGGGGGTGTCAGTCTGTACCTCTCAGACTACAGAGACCTGATGCTATTAACTAACAGACTTACTGTCTTGCAGTAGGCTTATGTGATAAAAGAAATCAAAACAAAGACCCTGATCCTCAACCTTTGTGTCAGGAAGATAGGAAATAAGTAGCACTTCGATATGTATAAGCAATAAAATGGTGTTTCTCTTTTTGTCACAATTACCAAGGGACACACTTTGGGGAAGGGCATGCTTCTGTACAGCTGTATTCCCAAGCATGTGTGATCTGTTGTGATGAGATCAATATTACAGGGAATTTCTTCTTTTGCTGTTTTTAGAAAAGTTTTTTCATGTTCTTCTCTACAGAGGCAGTCGTGTAAGGGGAGAAGTGATACATCACATACAGATGTGCATCTTGAGAAGACAAGATCTCTAGTCTTCTATTACCTGAGAAAGACCTTATCCACTAACTATCATAAGTCACATTACTTTCGGAAAAAACTTTCTTGAAAATATTTAAATTCTCTTTTGCAACTATGGCTTGCTTAACTTTCCATCCTGCACTTGGAGTGCTAAATCTGAAAGACAATCCCTACCTCACTTACAGATATTTTGGATAAAGAAATTTGAAGCAAATGCCTGTGACAGTGTCCCTAAACACAACCGTTCTGGGAGCAGCTCACTTGATCCAGAATTGCAGACAATGGGACCTCAGAGTCAAGCCCACTGCCTGAAGAGTGAAGGGGAAGAATAAGCAGGATGTCCTGTAGAAATAAGATGGAAAAGCTTTTGGGGTTTTGGTGAGAGATTTATTATATTGATGTGGTTCAAGGTGTCTTTTCATGCCAGGCTGGCAATGACACCAATATTCACTTTCACAAATATAGAAGAAGTGTCAGTAGCAGAGTCAATAGAGGTTACTGCTGGTAAATCCTGTTTGAACTGAGTATTGACATCAAATATTTTCTTGTCATCCTGATCAAGATGAGGGACACCTGAGATGCACACGTGAATCTCCCCAAATGCCAGCTGCCTAGCACATTAGCCTCCCTTATAAAGCCCTACTACACAAGAGAAGTGGTTTTGACAAGGTATCCTTTGTAAGTTTGCTATTCCTCGTGGCTAAAAACTGTAGTGACTTCACGAAATTTGCTGTCTTGTCTAACTAATCTTACCCTACAGAAGAGTTGAGGTCAGTCACTGTGTCCTCAATGCAGCCTTAGAAGAGATGAAGCAGTAACTTCGCTTCCCTCATTCCTTCCTTCTCCATTCTCTTTCTGTTTTCACTACTCGTGAGTACAAGGGTATACATGGCTTGTTACATGCACTGTATGGCAGTCTCCTTTTGTTTATTTACCCCACAATCAATCAGCCTGTGAAAATAATTCTGCTTCTAGACCAACACAAAATTAGTGGGTAATTAATCCTGTTTCAAATTCTGGCCATCTGTACAGAATCTCAAAAGACAGGTGCTTAAAATTATCCTTGAGAATACCTGTGGAAAAATACTGATCATCCAGCTATTTGCATACCTACCACATTAAACACAGAGAGGGGGAGCTTTGAAAATTCTGGCATAGATTTCAATGCTCTCTGCAATAATCTTAGATAAATTGCATTCTGCCTGTGCTTCAAAACCCCACTTCAAACACTTGTGCCAGCAAAATGTTGCCATTTTAATTCTGAGCAAACCGTGGATCACCTGCTGAGTCCAATGTGAGGTCTAAAGTTTTCTGTCATTTAAAAGCAGTCTTCTGACTTAAATATAAAATCAGTGGCTTACACAGTGAATCATTATAAATCTCTTGCAAGCTTTTAAATCAATCAGTCAAGCTTAGAAAGCAGTGATTTGGAGAATCATAGCTCTGAGGCTTTGGGGCCTTTTTGTGCAAGAGTAATAAAAGTAAACCATTTGGTAGCTTTTAGGAATAGTGGTTTGTTTGCTTATCCCTTCCCAAGACTACCCAGGTTTGACTAAGTAGGTTTACCACAGTATTTGTGGAAAAACAAAACAAAAGAAAAACAAACAAATAAAACCACATTACTTAATATTAGTTTTAAACTAACACGGCTTGATGGGGCACGCTCTCCCCCTCCCTGTCCCCCTCCACGTGGCTGGGTGGTAGGCCACAGGGTCCTCCCCAGGTCTCAGTGAGGAGGACACATACACACTGGGAACAGGAAGCAGAAAGAGAAATTTATTCACCTGGTCAGGTAATTTATAGACCTCCTGGCCAGGGTAAAGGGGAGGGATACAAGGGAAACCAATCAGGACACAGCCTGAAGGGGGCTTGAATACTAATTAGGAAGGTGAGAGGTGTCTTTCCCATGGGCCTGGGGAAAAGGGGAGATGGACTAAGGACCTGGGAGAAGGGAAAGGTGGCTTTCCAAAAGCTTGGGGAAAAAGGTTAACACAGCACTAAACCTCATGTTACAATACAGTAAAAAACTCAGGTTTAGTCTACTGCCACATTAAACTTTAAAAGAAAATATAACACAAAAAACATTTTTGCTTTGCTTAAACATAAGACATGGTCTAAAATGATCCTTTACTCAGAAGATAATTTTTTTTCTGGCTAATCATGAAGACTGAATATTCTAGATGCTTTTCAGTGCAAGGGTAGCCAAACAGTGGCAAAAGTAGTGCTACCTAGAATTAAGGATGCTTAGCATTTTCCATACATACAACACTGCTTTCAGCTGCTCATAACCTTGGCAGAGCTGAATCATGAAGCTGTAATTTTCTATGTCTCTGCCTGGCTATAACATGTTTGTTGGAGAAGAAGCAGCAATTCAGCAAAGGACTTTGGAAGTTTGCCAGAACAAGGTCAGAGAAAAATTTTTATTCATGAAAATTGTATTTGACTCCATGCATCTTCAGCAAATTTTCCCATTTGGCTAGGACTGTTGACCACCAATTGTGCTTTTTAGTTATCTTCATAACCCCTAGTGTTGGATGAAAAATGCATCTTTGTGACAAGTGGTACAGTGTCTGATTTGCTCTGTCTCTGTTTACTTTTGTGTGTTCTTATATATATACATATATATGTATATATGTATGTGTCTACATTGTTTGTGTATGTATATGTATAGGCAAATATGTATATAAATAATATATATGTATGTGTGTGTATATCTTTTTCTTTCCATCATCTCCACTCTGGCAGATGTGAAACTCCTGGAAAGAGAGGGTTGTGTCTTTCCTAAAAATGAAATTTCTTTCCTGGGAAGGTTTTTGAAGCAATCAAAGATGGAAAGATGTAGGCATATGCACAGTGGGCTGGGAGGCTCCTGAAGGAGCAAAGGATCTGGTTGCAGTGGGAAGGGTGGGGGAAGTCATATCCAAGTGTTAGGAGTGATAGAAAGCTGGATAACTTTCATGACCAGAGGGGTTGCATGGACTATGTGTAACTTTATCAGGAAATTAATCTTGCCATGCTGGAAAACCAGGGTGGGGAAAACTAAGAAACAATCCAGAAAGACATAATATGGAGAGCGGTAGTTGTTTTCAGCTTTTTTACTTTAGGTGGTGCCATTGAAAATACTTACTAAGGACAGAAATTCTTTTTCAGGCTATTATTATATATTTTAACCAAACCGAGCTTTACTAACTAGAAGCCCAAAGGCACATCTTGGCATGCTTGCTGCACTGTAAGTTTGCTACACAAGGATTCAGCTGAGTCCAGGTCTTGTAGCCCTCCACGTCCAAGAGCTGAAGTCCTTGCATTAGTCTGGGATCTGCATCTGTCCCTCAGCTGCTGGCAGATCGATCGGTTTCTCAGCTAAGGTGCCCAGCTGATTCTCTATAACACAAAAGAAGGAAGAGAGAGACTTAGGGATCTGTGAGTCATTTTCCTCCTCTCAGTAACACAAAGCACCTTTGGCTATGGACCTGGAGGTCTATGCTCTGTGCCACATCCCTCACTCTCTGATGTGTTTCAAGAGGGAAAGAGGCACTGAGAACAAAAAAAATCACAGATAATTGGTTGATATTTTATGTGATTTTTCCTGATGTGGTGTTTGTGACAGTGTGAGGAAACCAGTATAGTGCTGGAGCAGCCACACACAATCAACACAATATTCCATCTGCTTGAGTCATCTGATTTTGATAGCATCTACCGCTGGCTAAATCAAGACATAATCTCACTAACAGACAGTGACAAAATTTCCTCTGGAAAATAAGTTTTCCTGCTGTCTCTGATGACTTGTGCTTTAAACCATAAAATGGGTAGGGACAGACACTAAAATTATTTTATCAAACACAACAGTGCATGTCGTCATTTTGTGCAACTAGGCTTTTAAGTTATATTCTTGCAACAAATACCAGGTCCTTGGGTCCCGTTGACTCTCAGGATAAGAGTTTCACGTATTAATTATGCATTGTATAAAAGAACATTTCCTTTGATCCATTTTAAATGTTGCTCTGACTGTACGGAGAGCTCCTTTGTCCTTGTACAGTGCAAGGTGCAGGAGCAGCAGGTCCCTCACCTGCACTTCTCTTGGCTTCAGTGAGACTGGGAAGTGCTCAGCCCCCTTGAAAACAAAAAGGCTGATTGAGTGACTCCTTGTGGATTTAGAAGCCCAAACTTACACATGCTAAGTCCAAACAATTCTGCAATTAAGCAAAACCCATGATTTTCTTTTGCAATGGCTGGGCCTCTCCTGCTTTCACATCAGAGTCAGAAGCTATTCTTGCTATTGTTTCAATATTGTTCAAGTTACACATGAAATTTATCATGCAAGCAATATAAAAACTACTTTTTACATAATGACCCTAAGACAAACCTCGTGTAATTGATGGAAAGAATATCTCTGCCTTTGGTCATCTTCAGACTGGAGCTATGGTCCATTCTGTTCATACCATAAACTTCGTTCCAGCAAATTTTGCTTGCAATTCCCTAAGCTTTGTGCCTTTCTGCCTATGGTACTGCATCAACATAATTCTACTGAATTATATTTCTCATTCATGTTAAACTGAAAAAAATTAAGAGCTTGCAGCAAACTAAATTCAGGTACATATAACATCATAGGAACAGTGTTTGAATAGAAACATGAATCAGGTAATAAATAGCTCTCTTTGATCATTGTTTTTAAAATCTCTTGAACCATACTTTGATTAGTTCTATTTAATATTTAACATCTGGTTAGTCAATTTCAATCTGCAACGAGTGCTGCTGGAAAAATTCTATGCTGACTAAATACATTTATAATACTACAAAGCCGATGTGTAATTGATTTTAGTTGCCATAAAAGGATTATGTTAACTTTTCTTAATCCATATATTAGGGTTTTGTGAAGTCCAGTGAATTCACACTAGGGATACTAAGTGTTTATTCCTCATCAATATTTTATGTAAAAATGATAGGACTATATTTTAGCCAAACTACTACTTGCTAGTTTTTCCTCTGGAAAACAGATAAAATGCAGAAAAGTGCTGCTGTAGCACTGCTCAGTGAAGGGTTGTTTGGTGTTTTCTGGCTTTATATTAGACCAACAAAATCCTATTGCATTGAAATTTGGCATAGCTGTAAATTACCAAAGACTCTTCTTCTTCTAAAGGAATATGATACATTTAACTTTTTTTTTCATTTTCATAATTGAGCAAAAAGTATGAAATTCTAGGAACCAATATTTTGCTCCAAGGACAAGTGCCATGGACCACTTAACATATACCCCTCCACAAGAAATTGTCTGAGAGAGAGGTAGTTGATGTGGTCTAATTTAGAGTTGGGGTCAACAGTATGTTTATCACAGTAGTATCCACACAGTTTTCAAGACTGATGGTCATTGATCATTCTGTTACCTGTAATTCACATTATTCTTGCTTCCATTGTAGTACAAAATAAATCACAGCAGCTTAAAATTACTGTTCAAAAATATAAACACTTTCACCATTTCCAGGAACAAATGGAACTACACAGTTTTTTCTCCTTACACTAGCTGTACTGCCCTGAATTTGAATTTCTATGGCTCATATAGTACCTCAATATATTTTCCTAGCTATTCCTTTAGATTGACAAGCTCAAAGAAGTGTTATAAATTGTGAAGGACTTGGTGAAGACAAACCTGGACATGTTAATTGTGAATCCCTAAGTTATGAACCAGGACCTCAGTTCAGGCAAGGTGGCACCTTTGGCCTTGAGAAGCAAGGATGTCTAGATGACTTTACTGGTATGTGCTTGAGCACACATGGAATTTCAAGCACAAGATAGTGGTCTTGTGCCTCCTTCTCCTGAATTTAGATACCTGCTTATCACCAGAGCCCTTCAAAAGGCAATAGATTATTTTTTTCAGTCTTGCATCTTGCCCTGTGTGTTCCTCACAGGGAAGAACCAGACATCTCTTTGCAATCAAAAGATGAATTTCTGAGGCAGAAAATTACTAAGCAATAAGGATAATCCAAAAATTAGTGTCTCCTACAATCATAGCTCCTATTTTATGTTTCCATAAATTATTTTCCTCTGTTCTTTTGTCTTCACTAGAATACAGATTTACAGCATAATAGTAAAATTTATATGAACTAGAAGGCAACTGCACTTTAAACCACTTGTTGATTTAAGTCCTCCCTCCACCTCAAACTACTCACAGTAATGAAAAAAGCAAGTCTTTCACTTTGGTTTGTCCAGGGCATCCCGAAAATCCCTTTGCTTAACACAATTTATTTGGGCCATACACAAAAATGAGTGTTGTACAGGGAAAAGTCCAAAATGTCCCTTCTATTATGCCAACTGTTGGCTATAGCCCAACACAAAATTTACATTATTTGCAGTATTAAGAACATGAGCAACACTGAGGCATTTGTTTTAAAACTAGGACCCTTCAGCCCTGAAAACAGTGGTTAATAATGGAAAGAGTTTATTCCTCAGCAGTAATGCTACATTGCTAGCTGTGAACTTTTATTTTTCAAAGTTAGCATATGGCACATAAATGATATATGACTTTTGGGGTGTATTTCCATGAAAAAAAAACTATTCCAACCCCTGTTCTACCTATGAAACATCATCCTATTATATGTTTAGACAGCTGAAATATAATTATATGATTAAATGTCCCTGTACATTGTTTGTCTACTAGCGTTATCCTTTTCATAAGTCCTTGGTATAAGGTATGGACAAATGTCTATTGCTTTTACAGAGCTCCCCCAAATAGTCAGCCTGAACAGATCCAATGTGGTTGCTGTGTAAGGTAGCCAAGCTCAATGCAAAAAGTCCTTCACAGCTAGTGTGCAAAAACAGCCCCTGAACTGACAGAAAACCCCTAGGAGGGATATTTAAATCTTAAGTAAGTGGTCAGGTAAGTGCCTGCAGAAGCAAAAGGACAGATAGCATATTTGGTATGCTAATAGAAACCTATTTACTGGAGGAAGTGACAAAAACATCAATCAAATCAGAAAGGGCTATTAAGAACCGTTAACTCCCTCTCATATGAGCAATGATTTCCATTGGGAAGTAAATAAATATTCATGACAGGGAGCAGTGACAGAAATTTCACCAAAATTACACTCTGGCAAGGTTTCCACACTAGACAAATCTTTAGGAGAGACAGTTGGAAGAGCATGTTGGAAGGGGATTGAGTATTTAGAGAACACTACACAAGTCCCAGAAAAATCTCTTTCTGTATTCTCTTTTTCTTCCTTGAAAATCTGCTGTAGATCTTGTATTTTGATATTGTCCACTAAGCTATCCAAAACTGAGGTTTTTAAGGATTTAATGACCACTTCAATGTCATTAGAAGGGCCCATCCCATTATGGTTGTTTTCGTATCTTCTCAAAAATACCTTTTTATTTTTCTGAAGACAAAAAGTCTTGCAAAAATTAATAGCAGATCCTGGTAAAACACCATCTGAAAATAAGGTCTGAGCTTTTTATGGAGAGAATTCTTCCCACAGAACTCTAAATTTAATACAAAATTAAAAAATGGTTATTATACCTTTACAATATCTCAGAACGAGTTTGGGAAACAAACACTGGTTTTACCTTTATTTCTGTAAGAAAGAAAGAAATGTTTGGCTCTTATATCCTCCTCTTAAGCTGACACAAGGGAAGGCAAATTCTAGCTTCATATATCCCTTTTCCACCTGTTCAGGAAAGGAACATTTTTGTCCTTTTCTAAGCAAAAAAAAAAAAAAAATCAATGCAAGTTAATAAGTATAACAGCTCACATTGCATTAGTGCATTAGTAATGTAGCCTGAAATGAAATAACCTACTTACAAATATGGTAGCCTTTCATGCCAAGTTTCAGCCTGGAGCAAACTTTTATGGTGAAGTTATGAACCTTTAAAATGATGACATGTTCTTAATACACTATCTTGAATGTCTCCATCTTTAACATTTACTTTTTTTTATCAGTTAAGGGATATTTTTCAGATATCTTTGCAGATTTGTTGCTTGCAGGGAGTTAGCTGATAAGAATAAATGTTTATGTCATGTCTCAGTGCATGGAAGAGATTTTTGCATAGAGAAGTGGACTATTTTGCCTGAGATTTTCAGTGGAAAGAGGAAAAGGATACCCTAGCTTATTTCCTTAAAAATCATCTCCTCCTTTATCAAGACTGCATGTCAAAATCACAGGAAGAAAACATTTCTTCACTTCTTTATGTTGAAAGGCTTAGCAATTTGAGGAATAAAGATTTTTTTTTCTTTTTCTGTGAAGACTCATTGATTTGGTAAAGGTTTTGAAGGATGTTTTGTTTTGTATTTTTTACTTCCTAGATTCATCATAGTGGTCCAGATGTAGATCTCTAAAACTGGTATCTAAAAGATGAAAGTGTCTGTAAAACTTAACTGTAAAATTTCATTTCAGCTTGTTGCTGGTATATAGCAAGGGTCAGGGACTTGAAAAGGACAAATGTAAGATTAAGAAAAAAGCTGGTGATTTTTATAGACTGAAGGATAAATAGGTTCAACACCAAGGGTCCAACACCATTCAGTCACTCAAATTAGGCACCAAGAATCACCTGGAATGCATTCAAGCAAGCCTACAGAGATGACCAAAAAGTATGACAAAAATTTATGGAAAGCCCAAGCTGGACTGCAGGTGAAGATAAAGCAGAAGACCCAGGCTACCTCATGTGATAGCAGTCTCCTGCTCTGGCGGATAAATATTGTTTCTAGGGTGGGATTCAGTCTGAGATCAGATCTTCTATATGTTAGTGTCTATATTTAAAGTTCTCTGCCTAAGAGAGGAGCTCAGTCTAAATGTCAATATCGAGTATCATTTGAACTGTCTCTGTGCTGGAAGAACCAAGTGTTGTTCCAGAAGTGCTCAGGGTCTCCTTTGGGTCCCATGTCACTTCTTGCAGCCCTATGTGCATACCAAGGATGTCTTGAAAGGCTCGAGCTGCCTCTTTCCAGACAAATGACTCCTGTCCTAGATGCTGGAGCTCTTTTGATGGTCAGTACAAGTATAGTCTATAGAAACTAGAGAGCTATTTGCTTTACTCTAAAATAGACACGCTAGATGAAATTCAGTTGCCTAAAAAAAGGCACTTGTGGCCATTTCAGAGGTTCTCATGAATCTGAGACATGCTCACTGGGCTGGTAGACATGACATAGAACTTCTGGGAAACCTGTAGCCTCCTGGGGCAGCAACCAGAATTAGATGAAATCCCTCAGAGCATCTGATATAACAGTATAAACCTATTTTTAGGTATGAATTTCACCATAGGCCTTCACTGAGTCAGTGGTAGCCTAGATGCCATACCCTGTGGACACCATAGACATGACTCAGCCGCTCATTCGTAGGCATCCCATCCCTTTGGACTTCTCCTAGGCATGTTGAACACTGACACTGACAAATTACACAGAACCTATGCGAAATCCATATCCTTCTGCCACAGCTGCTTGACTCTGGATTCTCAGGTAAATGCATACCTGTGTGTAGGCAGCTAATCCTGGTCCTAAATATCTGCAGACTGTTAAGGACTCCTGGGGGCTGCTGGGGCAGGGGTGTGTGTTCTTTGTTTATTTGTTTGTTTATTTGTTGGGGTGTTGATTTTTTTAATATTGCAATAAAATAGTTGAAGTAAGAATGGGGGAATCAAATCTTAGTAACAAGAATCATCCTGAATACTAATTTTATGCTAGGGAGACTGTAATGAGAGTGGAGGGGAAAAGACATTAGCTGCAGCACTTTCAATGAAGTTTAAAATTACTCTATCTACCCATTTTTAAACTTCAGTCTCAAATGTCTGCTTTATTTTTTTGTGTACATCCTAGGCAGCAATTTGCATTTGCATGGTATATATAGTCAAGTTCAGTTGTGGCAACTGCACAAAACACTGCAAATCTGATTTGGATGACAGTCTAGCATCAATTTCGCTGTATATCTGACACAGCATCATCACATCTCAGTGAAAAACTACACTATGCATGCAAGTCCTTAAAGGCATGAACCAAAGCACAGGAATTTACATACAGTGGTACCATCAGCTCTGTCCCTAAAACTGTCATTATTTCCAAACTGACCCTCAATTTGCTAGTCATTAACAACATTACAGTCATAGTACAGTAAGAAAATATATAATGTATCTGTACATAATTACATTGCTGCAGTTCATCTCATCCTAATGGACAAACAGGCAGATTCAAGTGCTACCACCTGGTCTCCTTTGCATCCACTTCTGTTTTGCAAAAGGATGTTGTATCAAACACTGCGTAACTGTTAAATCATTACTTGGAGGAAGGCACCTAGTCTCATGTCTGTTTATTGTCCTTATCAATGTGCACTTTCAGGGAAGGGATAGAGTTACTTGATGTCAGCTAAACATCAATAACATGTCACAAAACAGAGCTTCTAATTGTGGTGCTGCATTAAACTAACATAAAAACTGCCATCCATTTCTCTGAATAATATACCATGAAAGCTCTCAAAAATAAAGTGGTATTTTATGACATCACCAGTCATCTGCAATTTCTTAATTCTAAAACCAGTAATACATGGGCTTCAGGGCCAGCACTGCTGGGTGGTCTGAAGGTTATGCTTAATGATTGTGGTTGCCAAGTATCTCTGTTCTTTCCACACTGACAGTCTACATCAAGACAAGGGCTGACTCACTGGTCAAAGTCAGCCACATATGCCCTTTGACCACTGTGCCATTCAGCCTTTTTTGTTATGGAAGATGTGAGATGTGATTAGATTGTTGCTTCTCATAACATAAAATATGTACAGCTATCAAAACTCTTCATGTTCATTCTAAGGTCTGAAAAATATTATAGTTACTGTGAGGTTTTAATAATGTAGATTTTTGGACCTTTTCTTTGCAAATATCTACCTTTGAAAATGCAAATAAATGTAGCCCAACCCACCAGTGCTGAAGTTTATCTCAGTTTTTACAGACACGACAGTAGACTTATGAATTGTATGTGCTTTTAAAGATCAGCAATTCCAGGATCTTTGGAAATAAAAGGAGGTGCTTGGAGTGAAACTCTAAGAGAAGCTATCAGAGCTACACATATAAAATTAAAGCTACAATTGTGTAACAAGATCAGAAGGGACCAATCTTGTCAGAAAATATAACAACAAAAATTCAGTTATACTTACCTATCTGATCATATTCAAATACAGCTAAAAATAGTGTGAAGAGATTCATTTGCAGAGGTAAGTCAATCGAGAACTACTACTTGCATCCCTGAGTGCTGCTTGAGAATGCTCTCCATGTGAAAACCACTTAGGCACCCACCAGATGAGAATTTGTGGCCATATTAAATGGATGGAATCTATTTGTTTTGACAATCAAAGAGATTATTCCCTGTCCACATCTATCCGAACCCAGGACAAATCTCATCTTTTTAGTGGTTTGGTTATCAGAATTTATATACCCAATATAAATTGAAATGCCACTTCATGGTCTTTCCTGATGCTGGCTTAGGGGAACATTTTCTATACAAGTGTTTACTTACAAATTTTAATGACTGAAAAGTCATTAAAGTCATGTATTAGTCAAAACACAGGGTGAAGATAATTTCTGTAAATTCAGAATACCTCGCTGTCCAGACTGTACTGACTACAACCCCTTTATGAGTGTCTTTAGGAACCCAATAGAACACTGTGGTGGTTTAAATCACTGGGTGCATCTTGTCCCCTTTGAGTTGTAGAGCCAAGACTCAGCCACATGTTCCTGAGCAGGAACCTGTGGACACCGCCGGAGCTCAGCTTTCCTGCCTGTTTCAATATCTCTGCTCTTACCATAAGAAAAAAATCAATCGGGAGAAGAACTGAAATATCCTACAGGAGGAGCTGGGTGACCTTCAGTGCTGGAACACAAGAAATGGGCTGAAATGGATTACTGTGAAAAAATGGAAGGTCACATAACTAAGAACTAGTAACAAGAATTTGGATTATAGGCTCGGAACTTACAAATTAGAAATGACAGAGGAGAAAGAACAGGCTGTGTCAGTCAATCACAGAATACTTATGTGTGCCTGTGTGTTTTAGCTGCAAAAAGCCAGCTCCTAGAGCATACCAGGGAAGGTATATCCATCAAACATAGGAAAATACTAATGCCATCACACAGAATTCACATTTCACCTGGAATACTGTGTGTAGCCCTGTTTATTCAGGAAAGATGAATTCAGATAGGAAAAAAAAAGTCTGCAGAAAGGCTAATAAAATAGTTAGGGGAATGAGAAGGAGAGATCAGAAAGGAGACTAAAGCTGTGGTTGCATGTTTTCATGACACTTCTGCCAGCAGCAGCCCAGCCACATGCTCTTCCTGACTGTTCATCACTGCCCACTCCTGTCAGAGGACTTTGACTTCATAACTTGCCATCTTAGCTGCCTGGGAGTTCACATAGGGGAAAAAACAGGGTTAGGATGTCTAACATGGATGTAACCTGCACATGATTTAATTTGGGGGGAAATTGAAAATCTCTCGTATCCTTCTGAGTCCTTTTGAAGTTGCCTTCTTATAGAAGGAGTGAGGGCAAAAATTTTATGGGTTTCCAAGGGACTATGGTAGGATAACAATTGATATGACATGGCACAGAACCCTTAAAAGCAAAGAGGGACAGAGGACTATCAGTGTGCCTTCCAGTCCCATGTTCTTTTACGAGTTCCATACTTGTTTCTATGTTTATGAAAGACTTCAGAGATTTATGTAATTTTTTATCTTTACTGCATTAAAAAAAAAGTTAAAAAGAAAAGTAATAGCACAGATCTAGAAGTGAAATATTCTTCCAAAGGAAGAAGAATGGATTCATAAAGCTTGGCAAATTAAAGGCATTGACAAATTAACTCTCTGGCTAAGAGATCAATATCAAGATTGTGCTGCAACTTGGGCTCCATTCCATGTGTTCCACAAAAGGCTAACCCCCCTGCTAAACTATTCCTTTTTATTGTCATTTTAAATAAATGAATGACAATTTTATCATTCAGAGGACCTAGGAGTAGCTAATTGATATTTAGGTCTCTTCTTTCATATCTCACACTGAACACATAAATGTGTGCATGCATGTGGGTGTTTCTGTGTGTGAAGAAAGATATATAAAGTTGAATTAGTATTTATTATTTTAATGAGAATAATCCCCATGGTGCACAATGGCTATTCTACTGAAAAAGAAGCTGCTTGTGTACTAGTTTATCTAAGAAATTTCAGTAATCGTATTAATGAAAAGCATGTAGAAAAACAACATTTCAAGGAAAAAGCAGAAAGAGATTGAGTAATGGTGCATCAGACTTATCAGGGTTTGACCGAGTATGTCCCCAATGGTTTTTCAGGTCAATCTCAGCTTGCCAGAAGTTTTTCCAGTCTTGTCCACATCAGAAGTTTTCTAGCATACATCCTTACATATTTTTGCACCAATGTAATTCCTGTGTTTCACTTTGCCAAAATATTCTACCACTATTGGAATAATGCCTATTATTAAAAAAACAAAGCTCCCTGCAGATTCCCACCCTGTGAAGTGAAGAATCAGTAGTCACCATTTTAGCAAATGGATAGAAAAAGAAGAGCCATATTTGATAGTAGCCTTCAAATGCTTTGGATGGCTGGTATGTTAAGACAGTCATAAACTCAGCCTTGCTGGCCTGTTAAAGAGGAATATGGCTGCTTTGCAACACCAAAGCAGTGGAAAATGGATAGAGCACATCAGTGAAAATGGTCCCAGATGTCTTAAATAATAAAATAATATACTAAATGCTTTGCAGTGCTAATGTGCCTTGTGCACACAGATCTCAAGGCACCTTGCAGACATTAATGAATTAAGCCCTGTAAAGTGGGTAAGTATTATCCATATTATGCCCAAGGGGAAACTGAGAAACAAAGATGTAAGATGATGGTCCAGGAAGTCTGTGACAGACGTGGGAATAGAACCCAGGTCTCCTGGTCCCCACTACAAGGCTGGAGCAACAAAATGCTCTCTAAATTCATCTGTCAGTTATTTTTGAAGTAAATTTAGTCCTTATGAAATTGACAGCCCCAAAGAATGAAGTGCTCTATTAAACCACAGTACAGGTACATCACAAGCGCTGGCTGAGCACATTTTTCCCATGCTGTCTCCATAATAAGCATCAACTGCACATGTTTGGAGACTGTGGGCTGCTCTCTTGCATCCTGCCCATTCAGCTCTCAGATTTCTTAGTAAAGTTTATTAAAGTATATACAAGGTGGAGCTCATTCAGTGTGAGCTGGTAATAATAGCTGGTGACAAATTGTTATTCAAACTAAGGATTGAGACTGACTCTTTGCCACTTTTGTATGCTGTACAGCCCACATTTAGTAGGGCAGATTTTTGCTCAGAACTACAAAAATCATATGTCAAATGCCTTGAAACTCACTAATATTGTTAAGAAACTGGACTGCAGAGTGGCCATGCAAGTGTCTCTTAACCAGGCTGAATAAACTCTGGTTGATCGGGCTCACTTTCAAAAGGCCAAACAACATTGGTGGCCCTCCATGGACTTTGCCTCAGCTTACCAATGTCTTTCCTGTACTGGGGAGTCAAACCTGGCTCCAGCATTCTGAATACGGGTTAGTGATTACTGAGAAGTCAGAGAATAATATTTTCCCTTGATCAGCTGTCTCCATTGCTGATGCCCAGGATGCTGTTAGCCTCCATCACTTCCAGGGAACAATGTTGGCTCAAGTTTAGCCCCCTTGCTCAGCAGAAAACCCAGCAATGGGGTAGGTAGCAGTAGAAGCTCTACTTGATGCACTTTGACAGTTTCAGATCCATAGTGTTTCTGTACAAATGTGTCTATGTTCTCACTTGCACCCTGTCCTCACTAACCCCATCTGTTATATTGCCTTTTGCACTGGAATTCAGTTATGAGTTCCAAGCTACTCTCCTGATACATCCACCAGCTTACCTAGACATCAGAACGGCCCATTCTTGAGCTTGAAGACGGTTGCCCTTAAATACCTGCAAGTTTCTGTAAGCTCCTTTTTCCTTTGATGCTGCCTCCTACAGGATATCACCTATGGCTTTTCTGAAAAAAAAACAACGTCCAGCCACTCTGAGCCCAGGGTCTGTACTCTGCTACTTGCCTTCCTCGATCCCTTTAGGATGTTGTAGAGCATTAATAGCTACATCCAAGACTACCATTGATTATCACACCTCCTACCAGTTCCTCCAGCAGGGCAGCACCTCACTTAGCATCTGTGTTGTCTCCAGAAATGTCCTGGATTTCTTCTTTCCTACTTGTAAGTTCCTGCAAGTCAAGTGATTAGGGTTCCTGATACAGGGTTTTCTGGGAGATGTTTTATAGACACATTGGAGATGAGGCAAGTAGTGTCCCAATCTAACAGCACAGACCAAAGACAGGAGGCACATTTGTGACTTGGGACTTGAACTTATAACCTTCCTTCTCAAAACCCAATTCTAATTATAAAAACAGTATTTTTCAAAATCAGATTAATTAACTAATGGCACCATTTCTTCAGTGATGTTGCTGACATACTATCATTCAAAACCTTTACATTTCAATTAAATGCTTTCTGAAAAAAATTGTTAGCTATCAAGAACTTATAAGTTTGATGTAGAAGCCACTGGGAAAAATTTTAAAGCATCTATTGTGTCAGACAAGCATGCTTCAGATTAGAAGTTTATGTTTGTAAGTATGTTTCTCTATCTGGAAAACCCACTCAACTTACACATAAGCCACAAAGCACTCATAAGAAAAATTAGTCTTTGCTGAGCTGGGTTGGATTAAAATCAGTGACCTATAGGTAGAAAGCTTTGTACATCATTAGTGATTCCCCAGGGCAGCCTGGTAAACACTAATGTTATGCCTTCTAGAAAGAAGCTTGTTTTCTGGAAAGATAAGCTTATTAATTCATTTTTTGACCTTTACTGAGCACTCAGGCAAGGTTGTCCACCCCCTGGACACAAAGGTAATATCCACTGCATACATCGTTCTCAATGCCACACACATTCTACAATTAAGTATTTCTACCTTTCCTTAAGCAATCTACTTGCATTAAGTAGTGCAGCATTACAAAAAAAAATATTAGCCTAGATTGCTTCCTAAGTGTATCACAAGTTATAAGTTCAGTCAATCTTGCAAGTAATTTGTGTTAATTTCTGGGTTTTTTTTTTTACCTAGCCACACCAAAACATCCTTGCAGTCATAGAAGATTGTACATTTTCAATCTTGAGAGGCACTGTAACTGCATGGAGAGTTAGGAAGGAGAGCAGCAGTCTGTTGTGCTTTCTCAGGAACCATCACTTCCTAGAAATGTTCCCAGACTCTGGATCTTAGTTCTTCATGTTGCTGAACCATCAGAGCAGATTTTTCTCTGGTTTTGGCCCAGGCCAAACAACTTTCTTCCAGACATTCCCAGGCATAATTTAGGAGCTAGCAAGCACCAAAGACCATGATTAAGTGGCAGCAATTTACATGTGGCTACCCCGGAGGGTAAAGATTTTAACAACATAGATGCCAGCCATTCCATGTCAATTAGTCTTGGTGCCAGAGAGCAGTCCTAAAAATATTTAAAGTTTACCATTTTAGATCTGGTCTTGCAAAGACATAACACAGGCTTCTCTTTTAAGGTTGCTGGCGTATTTAAAGGGCAGAAAGAATATGGGACATTTTGGGGTTTTTTTAAAAGCAAATTAAGGACTAAAGATTGCAGACTTCCCAGGCAGGCTTGATCATTTATAAGAATAAAACCTGAAAATTTGGATTTAAAACCAGAAGGGCCTATGGTGCTTTTTTAGGCACCATGGTCCACTCTGTTAACAAAAAGCTATGCAAACACTGTGTGCTAAAGAAGAACATTATATTTTTTTTATTCCATTTTATATTAATGGCAGTGCAGTACAGTAAACAGCATGTGTTTGCTATACGACAAGACATTGTGTTTATAGATTTAATTCAGTCACTCTATCAAGTTCTTATGTTTCTTATTTGTTAAAAGTGTGAGTGATAGTTACCTAGAAAAATATTTAAGAATGAGGATTGTGGGGGACACAGAATTGAAGAAAAAAAATCTCTTGCCTTGGAGCTCAGTGCAAGTCAACCTTGTGAGCAAGTTAAGGGACAAGAAAGAGGCATTTCCATCCAGAATCAATTATCACAAATGATCCCACGCTCATGGCCAAAATCATGTTAATTAACTAAAAATACCTGTGTTTTCTTTTTAAGTGCCTATAGTTTTAGATTTAGGAAAAGAAAAACAGTCATGCTCAAGTTCAATATGAGGAAGGACAATTCCATCCTACTATGGCCTCTGCTCTGTCCTAATTTCTTCTGGTCGGAGCCTCGGTCTTCTGTGCCTATGTCCCTTAGAGCACCTTCCGTGCCTATTCTGGTGCCTCTACTCCTTAAATGTTTCTTTTCTTTGCTCTTCAGCATTCTTGTTTTCCCCTGCCATTCCTCTACATGCTCTTTTCTATCATACCTCTTTGCACTAAAGTCCAAGATTCAATAAGAGGTCTTTGCCCTCTTCCCTCGTTTACCTTGAAACATGTGTTGATTTATACGAGCTAAAAAACTAGGCTCAGAACTTTAAAATTGTTTGTGCAATTTTTTTTTTCCTGAAATTCTATATAACACATGACATGAAATTTCAGGAAGACTGGCCGGTACAGGTCAGTGCGATGTGTAGGCAGTGAAACTGGTCTTGGACAGAAGGACAATTTCTGACATAGTTACTCATAGTGCCTGCAGTTTCATAATACACAGCCAGATCCAGAAGCAGATGACAGAAAAATAATTCTGCGACTATTTGCAAAATTACATGCAGCATAAATTGACTTCATGTAGACACACACTTCTTATATGTTCATGGAAACTAAATATGAGTTAACAAGACTAATGCAGGTTTGCCTGGGTTAACATTTGAGGAAGAGATGTAAGCTAATATTAAGGACGCAAAGATCTAAAGTACACAGATTATTCTCTGCAGTTACTGTGTCAGGATTCATAGACTGGCAAATGCAGAATTAGTAAACTGGCAAATGGAATACATTGATTGTTTTTGTATAACATAATACAACTTAAAACAAATGGTCAGGGTCCTCATAAATCTTTGCTAGTGCTTTTCCATGAAGACAATTAAATAATATAACAGTACCTTTCACTGCTACAAACATGCAGTCACGAGCAATGGCTTTGTGATGAAAGAACATCACATTTTAATTCTTCAGACAGACACTAATTTTTAGTGGTCTACTTTTCTATAAGAATGACACTTTGAACAAGATAGTAGCAAGACCAAAAATGAAAAGTTTTCTGAAGTTTTTAGTCTTTCATACTTGATGACAGATTCAAAATCCTAGTGTTATTTTCAAACCATCCTTTTGTATCTACAGCACGGCAGCCAACAGAGGGAAATATTGCCATATGAACTACATGATCAGTCTGTGCCATAAAACACAATTTGATTTTAGATATGAACTCACCAAAAACCTTTCCTAATTGATTCAGTAAAACCTTTCAGATCACCAAGAATGTTAAGCAAATTGAAAAACATACCTTTGAAGACATTGCAATGAATATTCCAAAAGAAGAAAATGTTCACAATTAAAATAAGTTGCTGAAAAATCATTTGCTTAATTCTAATTAATGCTGTTTCTGACAGCTCATATACAACTGGGTAGGTAGGGAATTATATTGACGCAGACAGGATTCCTGCTTTCAGTAAGAAAATATTCCTCTACCATATGTTTAGCTAAAAAAAAAAAAAAAAAAAGAGGTTGTTTTTTGTTTAATTCTGGTTACTTCTCTATCAGAAGTACACTGAAATAAGGAAAGTTGTTTTTACCATAACACTGAGGCAGAAAGAACAGGAAAATGTAAGGCAACTGTTCTCTGATCTTCATGTACATCAATTGCATGCAATAAATTCCCTGCTGTTTGAGCACAGACAGAATCTCAAATGCACATATACTTTTGCCATTAGAAAGTATAAACCAAATAGTGATAAACAGTGACTATTTGTTGTTTAGATTTATCTTCTGAGTAATATAACTGCGTGCAAAAAAACCCCAACAACCAACAACCTAGTATTGAAGGATGTATCATTTTTAATCTCAGTGCTTTGGCTACTGCCAACATCAGATAGAGTGTCATATTGCAATAATTCAAGGATCTAAATATTAGTTGCTCTAAGCCTTTTAAAGCAAATGAAGCTGTTACAACGGGAAGTATTAGTAACATTCTTTAATTCTCAGGTCTGAAACTTAAATTTGTTTTAACGAGAAATTAAAGGTAAGCTGTATTTTACTTAAATGCATTAATACTTTTCACCATTGTTGTTTGATACATTGTCCAGTTGTGGTGGTTATTTTTCTTTTCAATGCCTGAAATAAAAATTGCTGTTGCTCCTTTCTGCAGTTCAGAGGTATTAGCAGCAGCATATAATGGCTGCGAGCTACTACCAGCACCAACTTTGGGAAGTGATATTTTCTAATTGCACGCATCCAACACTTACATGTACACAGTATTCAGAAAGGGTTAAGCATCCAGATCCTCTGGAACAGTGTTTCTTAAAGAACAATAGAAAAATCATTAGTGTGTTAACCGAAACAATACCATACTTTTCTCTCTATTGTTTAACCTTTTATCCACGTTACAAATATCTCAGTGTAGTTCTTATCTTTGACCTTGAGGGACTGTAGCTTTATCAGTGCTTCCGTTTAGATCACAGATGACCTTCAGCTGATATCATTGAGCCCTGACCTGCCTCAGTGATCTGCTCGCACAGAATACATATGCTGAACAGTGCTGGTGTGTGCAGTAGGGGTAAGTGAATTATTTACAAAAATTTGAGTTGACACCTTTTATCAAATGTGGAAAGATGAAGACAAAACAGCTGCTATTGCTGTCGTAAGCAATCTGCTGGTGATTGAATAAAAGTGTCAAGAAAATGGCTGCTTGATGGCCTTTTGTTCTCTCTCATCCAGCTTGATGTTAGTTTGAGCTGTCAGTTAGGAATCACGGCACAGTGATTTATCAATAGGCTGAGTGACCTTCCCGTGCAGCCGGCGCTACCGCGGGCAGACAGCACCCTCTGCTGCGGGCGGCGCTCCCGCCGGCCGGCACCGCTTCCCAGCGGGAGCGGCAATCCCAAAGAATACTCGCCTTTTCTCCTCTTTTTCTTTCTTTTTTTCCCCCATTTTTTTTCTTTTCTGAATTTTCTGCCTTTGTTTTGTTTTTATCAAGTCTCGCAAGCTTTGCTGTGAACGCTTGGAAAAAAAAACAAAACAAAAAAACTGCTCTACGGATTCCCAGGCTTTCTTCCTAACAAAAAGAAAAGTACCAAGTGAATCAGCCAGTGCTACTCTGTCAAAACCAACTTGCTGCAATTAGACAACGGGACGGGGAAAGGCAGCGGCTCTCAGACACTTTGTGACGCGGATTTGCAACGCGGTGGTCACCTCGTACCAGATAATCCCCGCGCTACTCGCAGTCATTCCAAAACTCCCAGTTTTACAGCTGTATTTGCTCGCAGATATTGTCACGCAATAAAGTACTGACTTCCACGAAGTCATACTTTGTTGAACTTCCGCGACTAAAGAAGCCCCCGGGGTGTTTCACACGATGCTCTTCTCTGCAGTAAGCTGGTCCCCTTCCCACCCAGCGCACCCGCTGGGAGCATCTCTCCTCTCACCGGCTTCCCAGTGGCAGCTGATCCCAGCGTGGGGTTTGGATTTTAGCAGCTCGGCCCTTGCTGGGTCTCGCCCCGCATGTCCCCCTGCTGTCCCCCCTGCTGTCCCCCCCGCGGGTGTGCGGCCGGGCTCGGGCAGCCTCCGCGCAGCCAGACCCGGCGCCGGCTCCTGTCGCTGCTGCGGTGGGCTCTGCCGGTGCTGCCAGCCCCCACCATGCCTGCAGGCGGAGGATGCTTTATACCTATGATTATTATTACCTCATTATGACTATTAGGCATTCTCATAACAAATTGCTTTCTGGGCCATCTCTCTTTCAGCTTCTTTTCACTGTTAAGATTAATTTTTACTCAGTTTTCTTTCACAGATGCATAGATTTCACTGAATATTTTGAGTTGGAAGGGATACAGTTTGTGGGACTGTTATTCTCGTCCTGCGTAGGACAGTGTAAGTGCCTTCCTTCGTTTCTGGAGAAGTGATTTTTTTACTGCAGTTATCCGCTGAAACAGCAATTGTTGATACTTTGAAATATTTTTTTAATGTTATTAAGGTTAAAGTAATGAGTGATATTTTTTCTTGGGGACTTTACTTTTCCCATGTACATGCATGCACACACAACACAAAAATTGCCCTTGCTTTTTCCTAGTAGTGGATTAAAAAGGGAACTAGTGACTCAGAAGGACTAATTATATTTTCCCTATACATGCAGGTTTTTAAAGTAATTCTGTGAAAAAAAGTTTTCCTTAAAAACTGCTGTGATAAAACAATGATTAAACATCCTAGCAGCTGTCACTGCTGAGAAACAAGTTTTTTGATTTTCCTGCCTTTTGTTAGTTCTGCACAGCAGGGTTTTCTTTTCTTTTTTTCCTTTTTTTTTTAATTAAATAATTTATTTAATTCCTTCCTTTTAGGACCCACAAGTTAAACCTGCTCACAGCCAGGGAGTCTGGTTGTTCAGTGCTGTATCTGAAGTTTAGTGAAGTTTTGCAAGTTTTGTGCATAGTCATCTGTGCCATATCCTGTGGTTAGATCTATGCAGCAAGAAACTTTCACTGACACAAGGACCCAGATTCCAGGGCTAGCATCAAATAAATTTCATTTTGTCAAGGAGAGAGATCCTCTTGGTGGCACACAGATGACCGGGTGGCTGATGAGGAGGATACAGTTCAAAGGATATCCTTGGAAATCTGTTTAATGTCCTAAATTGATGGGGTGCTAGAAAGACAAGAAATATTTTACTTACAAAACCACATGAATTTCTAGGTCTCTGTCCAAGGCAAGTGTAGTCTGTGGCTGAACAAAGGGTTCACAAACATGCAATTTCATCAATCCTTTTCTGAGAAAAAAAATAACCTTTTTTTATATTTATTTTTCATAGCAGTTTCACTCATTTTCCCTGCCTTGGTTTCCCAAGCATTATTTCCTTTCCATTAGTGTCAGGAGAGCCAATGCTCTGAAATAGTAGTTACGCTGGTGCTAATCTGACAGAAGTGAAATCAGAATAATGGCCAACATTTTCTAGGGAGACAATGTGTCTTGGCTGAAACAGTCTTTGTGCTCACAACATGGCTACCAGCTCAGTGCTGAGAAACACCTTGCTGGCTTGGATGAAGGTTACCAAACTGCAAGCTGTGTGTAGGTCTTAAAAGCAAAGTTCTTTAGATCATGAGAGCCTGTAATAGGACATAAATGGACATTTCATCTATAAAATGCCTGCTCATACACTTCCTCACACCATAGCTAATGCATCAAAACCTGAAATGGGTTCTATGTGACAATTTATTCTCCTGGTTACAGAAAATAATGTCTTGTAATACCAGTAGATTTTCTGTAGTGCTTATGTGTTCTGATAAGATGTCTTGCCAACCTGTACTCTGAGCTTTATTATCAGTTTACATTATTTCAATAAAAACTGTTATTATAGTTTGTATTTTCTTGTGTTCAAATGTTTATTCATTTAATTTTCTTGTTGCTTATGTGCTTGCTTTATTTCTCTCAAACTTAATAGCTGGCAAAAAAAAAAGGTGTGCTGAATGCTCTAGTTAGGAAAGTCAGCAAAATATAGAGGGCATACCTTTGGTGTTTGGGATCATTTTCATAGGAGTAGTGTTTATATTTCTAATTAAGATATTAGTTATTAGCATAAAACAGAGAGAGCATCTTTCACTGAGGGATCTGAAATAATTTTGAAAGCATTCAATGATCACAGCTTCCCGAGGAGATATCATCGTGGTACTATCTGTTAAAAAGATTATGCAGAACTTCCCCAATCAAGACACTATTTTGCTTGTAAAAGCAAAATGAATTTTTAGGGTGAAAATTTTGGTGCCGAGCATCTTCTGTCTCTTTCTGTGCTTTATCCCACTCCATTCAGCTCACATATCCCACATACAGAGGTACAGTTTTAAGGGCTGTGGAAAAACACTTGCATTGTCTGTGGGATATGACATAGATTGATCTGAAAAAACAGTGGAAAGTCATTTCTGTACCAGACCAGGATGCTACATGAAACTTGCCATTATCTCTTGCAGACTGAGGCTGCTGTTCAAGACTGCAAGACACAACCTGGTACAGAAGTTTTGAAGTGGGGTGAACAGAGGACTGTTACAAGCACAATCCCAAGAAGACCCATTTCTGGGGCTATTTACAGAGCAATCAAAGTGCAATTTACCACTGCAGAGGGGATTTTCACACAGAGTAAGCCTACCTCAACTTTGAGTGAATTTCAAATCTCTGAAACTAGGTAAAAAATGCTTATAAGAGACTAAGATTTGTATTTATTAGACTAATTCCTGAGAGATTCTACCCATGTCAGACATGCCCCATCACTACTGAAAATTGTTTTTCTTGCAATTAGAACTGGAATACAAGTTATCTAAATGTAAGTATATACATTGTAGCTATATCTTTGTAAATAAGTCTGTTGAAAGGAAATAAGGAGACATACGAGACAAGGACTATGAAAAAGTATTTGGAGGGGGACTGAGTGGATCTGAAGACAGGTATGCTGGGAAAGCAGTTTGGGAAAAGAGTTTCAACGAGAAGCTAGACAGCGGAAAATTGGGATTCACTCACCTGTTGTTGAAAATTTTGAGGGAAAGAGACTGACCATGATTGGTGGTGAAAATGGAGAGCTGGTATTAAAATTTTGCAGAAAAGTGCAGCTTTGAGGAAAGGGATAACCTAAGTCCAGACTAAGTGTGAAGTCATGCATAGTTTGTGCCCAGAAGTACAGTCCTCCTAGAGAATGTCAGGAAACCCAGTAGTCCCAGGTCTGCTGAGAGCCAATATCTATGAAAACCACCACACTGCCCCTACAAGTCATCTGCATTATGAAACTACCTTTATTTGTATGCCCCACATAACCCATGATGAATTCAGTGAAGAGAATAAACCTGTTGTGCTAACAAGACAAAAACAGTAATCTAGTATTCCTACCCATTAACTCAAGAGGCTAATGTTTCTGTGATTGATGTCCACCATCCAGAAAGCACTACTGATGGCCGTTCATGTGACATAAAATGACATTGCTGGATGGGATTTTTTTTTCAGTTTATTGTCTTAGAAATAACCCAAAACGTGGTAAAAGAACTTTACAGAATTCTGTCACTCAAAACCTGTGAAACACCAAACATAAGGTTACCTCTGAGAACTCTAATTTGCCCCTGCATTTTAAGTAGTCTTTAAATGTGCATCATCACAATATATTTTTTCCCTTGTTTCATGCAATTCATGTCAAGGCTAATGCTCAGTTAACAAACAGGTATTCAATATGGTGGCCTCCTCACTGTTCAGTGTATGTCCCAAGGTCTTGCTGCACACCATTCAAATCCTACTCTCAACACAGAGTTATTTGTTTCCCCAAGGGCTTCTTTGTAAAACTTTCCTAAATATTTACCAGACAGTAATGACTTCACTTGCTTAACACCTCTGGGAGATGAGTGTCATTATTTCAATTTCACAGTTGGGAATAATGGCACAAAGAATGTAGGGCCCAAAGTATTCACTAGTTTGCAATATTCAGCTTAAGAACAAAAGAACCAAGTATTTATGAGTATGTAGCATTCTACAATAAAATTACAATTTACTTCAATTTCAGTTGTGAGTGCTTACTGCTTCTGTAAACCAGACTCCAGACACCCATAACACAAGAAACACACAATTATTGACCACCTGTTCAGTGACTTGCCAAGCATCCCACAGGAATTCCCTGACAGATGCACAGATAGAGTAAAATTCCCTGTGGTTGCATTCAGCTCCCTTAACCATGACACCTTTCCTTTTTTTGCAATCTTTTATCTTGGCCACTATGCATGGGATTGTTTCATCAAATCTGAACCACCTAGAAGTTAGCCCTGAGCTGGTCATCATGTCTCTCTGTAGACAATAGGGAGAATGGCTGAATCACTAGACCACTGTAAGCATAAATGTGATGGGAGAGTAAGTGTCCATCCTTTCCCATGGACTACAGGGAGATTCCAGACTAGTTTAAGAATAAACACCCAGTACCTAGAAGGCTAATTAACAGTAAAATAAATCCTTCCAAGTATTACTTTATTTTTTGCAAGAAAATAAGTATACAGAAAATAAATACATCATTCTTCACAAAAATCTGATAAATGTCCAGTCCACTCTCTTAACTAAATACAGAAAAAACTATGAAAATGAAGCATATAAATAAAAATAGTGTCATAAAACATATGTCCAGTCGGGGTAAATTAAACCATAATCCAGCCTTTTAGCAGTCTATATAGCTTCTGAAAGTAGTTTAGTCATATTCTTTCAGCATTTGTTCAGCATTGCAAGTAAAACCCTGCTTAACTCAGGCAGGGCATGTCCTTGTCTCAGTCCTCTTTGTCATTTCTTATGCACATTACTGCCTGTATTATCACATTTTGCGATAACAATAAAGGAACCCATGTTCCGTATCATAACAGAGGGTGAAATTTTCAATCCACAGAGAATCAGTTCAGATTCAAAGCCTGGGTCCAATTCTTTTTAAAGGCTATGTGATCAGCAACCTTTAGATAAAACAGGATCACTGAGCTTGAATCCAAATTTTGGGGAACTCTAGCAAATCAATTCTCTCATAAGTGACTATGTTCTCTGCCTAACTAATGGAGAGAAACAGATGGTTTTAAAGACCTCCATAAAGTAACTCTGCCTACCTAAATCTAGGCATCCGGATTTTACCCCTGGAGTATGACTCTTAGAAAAACAAAAAAAGCAAAGAACTTGATCCAGCCTTCTCCAAGTGAAAAACATGTTGAGCCGATGATCTTGACACAACACTGAAATTTGCCAATAAATTCTGATGCTTTGGAATAGGCTGCCTCAAGATGCCATAAAATGCCAACAAAGTCACAAAAATCAGTAGAGAAGCCAGCACAGCCTTGATAAGAGATTACAGCTGAAAGTTTGGAATGAAAGAGCTATCCAACTGCCAACAAAAGTGAACTTGTACTGCTTAATTTTCATTACCACTCCTCCAAATGGATTTTGCAGCTTGGACAATTTACAATTGCTGTATCAAGTGTTTTACGTGTTTTACCCAACCTCATGCATTGCCATTGTACTTTTACTGATATGAAATGATAGGGTGCAAGATCTTAGGGCCCTGGCAGAGACATAGCAGAAAAGCAAGCTTAGTTCAGCTGGTGTGAACACCTGGTGCATCTCCAGATATCCACAACTGACTGCACAACAACCAGGTGCATGATATCAACTGCACACCTGAGGTGTATCAGCTGTAGAAAGTGGTAGACTGCAGCTGCTGCTGTCTCTTGTGGCAAAGAATGTATGCTTGCACTGCCAAAATAAGAATAATTGAGCAGAGAAAAAAAGGTAGGAATGCTGGTATAGTGTTCAGAGTGGGTTCCAGATGAGTATGTGCAAACACAGTGCACAGAAAAACTCATCAATTTCTCACTGATGAATCCCCCAGACTGACTCTTCATATATCAGATCAGTGCAAAACTTCATCAAACAAAGACAGGTAGGTCTTGTCAGGATTTACAAAAGACACAAGAATACAGCTCATATCCAATACGGCATTGTCTCTGTGCACTCCATTTATTTTTTCTAAGATGCTGTTCAAAAAGGTGCAGCCAGAGCCATCCATTTCATGGGTTAAAAAAAGTGAATCTTTTCCTAACTACAATATATTTTATTTCACATTGTCTTCAATCTCTATGTCTTGAGTGTGCAGGGATAGTTGTCTGCCCTAAATCTCATGTACGTATGCATCGTGACTTCTTCATAAAAGGACTGTAGAATGTTGAATAATATGTAAATTTTATGTTGTAATGAATTGGGTCCTAAGATCTTTAAAGGTCAGACACCTGATATAATACATCATGTTCTTTAATATCAACTACAAAATAACTGTAATAAATTTTGCCACTACCGTATCCTCACACGCTGTTACCCACAAAGAAGCACCAAAGGAAATGTGTCATTTGTCAAAACATGTAGGGAAGGTGACGTGTGTACAAGTAATTTTAAAAGTATTGCTAAGGTTAGGCATAGTTATACAAGTTACAAGGTTGACTTTTGAGAGAAGTAACACATTGTCAATGAACTTGTTGCTTAAATTCCCTAAAATATTCATAAAAGCCACAAGACTATTTCTTTTACAGTGAACTCACATCCAATGAAATTCCTGTGAATTAAAACTAGCTAGCAGAAGCTAGACACATGGCAAATTGAAATTATTGCTGTTGATGTAGAGTTAACAGAATAAGAAGCTGTAACTAGAAAAACCAGTTTATTTTATCACAAATTCAGTAAATCTTGCAAGACCACTCTTTAGACCCAAAAGTTAAACAGGTTTAAATACCTCATTGAACATGAAAGTCATAGACATATGTTTCAGTTTAAGCACATCCTTAAATGTTTAATAAAAGGGGTACTGAGGGTTAAGTTCAATAGACATTTCTTTAGCAGACTATGTCCTTGCAATATTAATGCTAACAGGAGGAGAAGAGATGGACAAAAATGTGAAATATACACCAGAATCTGCATACTGTGATGACTGTACTCAAGACTCCTTGGACACACCACAGTGTCAAATAGGATAGGACAAGCACAGAAAAGAAGTATGTGGCCCTCTGAAAAAGTTTGACAAAGATAGTATGTGAGATAATTTACTGCTTCTTCACAGTCTGCACAGGTAGACAGCAAAGCCAAGGACAAGCAGTACACATATTCACTGCTTTCTCCTCTCACCCAATTTGTGCCTATTCCTGTCTTTGAAATGTGAAGGCAGTGAACCGGTTACAAGCTATGTGAGTGGTGAAATCACCAAACTGTACTTTATAGAAATAATAAAAGATAGGAAGTGTCCCTGACCTTCTCAAAGATAGCAAAAGGAAACTCAGGATCATGTCAGCACAAGAAAAGCTGTATCCAACCATAGGTAATGTTACCAATAAGGTTTTGACACTTAACTAAAGTCAATGAATGTTTTATTGTTGTACTATCTTCACCATCTTGCAATTCTAAAAATATGTCACATATTTCTGGTCTTCTGGTATTTTACTCCTGGTACAGGTGATCTTTTCCCCACTGACACAGGATAGGACTGAGTAAGATTTTGCTTCGCATTCACTCAGATTTAGCCGCAATGTGGTATCTACTTGAGAGCTAGGTGTCCAAGTTCCAAGTTTTAGCCAACAGAAAGACACAGGGCTTAATTCATTTGCACATGTGGCAGGTTCTGGTTCCACCTGATTCACTCTGAAGCACCCCAGTGAACCTTATGCTGCTACTTCAAAAGGTCTCACCTCAGACAGAGCTGGCAAGTATGCATGGGGCATGAATGGTGCAACTGGCTATACTGTGAGCTCAAACACCACCTCATGTACAGATGTCTGCAATGGAGTCGTATACATTTAGATAACAGAGTCTTGAGGTAACTCCCACATTTGTTATTTCTTTGATAAGACCTAGTTAGTCAAGATCAAACTACCCATCTCTTATAAATAATGGTCTCCAAACAGACTGTCTGCTGCTGGGAACATCTGGAAGGCCACATCTCAGGCAGGAGTGGTGAATAGAGAGGCTTGATTTCAACCCTAACGAACAATTGCTTTCTCATTAAGCATGAATGATGACAAGCTCTTGGACAGCCAAAGCTAGGAGGAATGAATGTGATACTCAATTTTATGAATTTCTTTGCTGTCACTTGTATTGTTAAAATTTATATTATTTTTCTGGTTCTGTAGAATCATAGTCATGGTCAATGGCAGAAAAAAATAGTCCCAGAAAAGAAAGCCCCTCTGACCAGAAAGTGTAGAAGGGAGGTTTCCTCTGGCCCTCTTGCAGCAGAAACATACAGGCCTGAACAGAAACAGCATGAGAAAAGGGAAAAATCAACGAGATTTCACAGTCTGTGTATTGGGCAGATTATACTTACCCCCCTTGTAAAAGTCTTTGGAAAATTACCCTTTAAGCCTGTACTGCATTTTACAGGGGATGAAATGTGCAAATTGTTACTTTTATACATATTTCCTAAGATACATACTTCCTTTGACACTAGCACATAACCATCATGTATTAAAGAAATAAGAGATTCCCCATTAGTGTAAAACAGATGTATAATATAGAGTCAGCACCTGAAGAATATAATTCTAATTTTGCCATTTCATAAAGAAGACTTAATTCATAAATGTTAATGACAGTGGGAAGTAGCAGCCTTTTCCCTGGAGAAAGATTAGACCTTATATCATATTGTATACTATTGGGCTCCATTTCAACCTGATTTTTATTGTCATGTACATTTGACGATTTTTTAGAGTTGATTCCATTCCACTTATGGAAAACATTTTCTTTTACATGAAAATTTTGGATTATAATATACATGACATAAACATAATTTTTTAAGCACTAACATTTCTGTTAATGCATTGCAGTTTGCACTCAAAAAGTGTATGTATACAATACATTTTTTTACTCACTGGTGTTGTTTACCACAATGTGTGATGCACAATCTTCTAAAACTGTTTCCTGGATTTTAAATTAATTCTAATATAGGTTTATCAGTTCCTTGTTATGGTGCAGAACTTATATTAAATTCTGTGATCCATAAAACCTTTTTTTGAATGACACATAGTTTAGTTTTTCATTTAGAGGCTATAAAAGTGTTCACAAAAGTTATGTTGGAAAAAAAATGATTGAAAGTGCTAAAACACTGTACAGAATATAAAATCCTTTCATAGACTTTTTATGACACATGAAACATGAGTCTTAAAGGTTTAATGTTACTGACTTTTATACAAGGCTTTTTAATTCTTGATTCCAGTTATGGTTCTGCAAATGAACTGTGACATTAAAAAGAATCAGGCTGGAACTGCCTTAGCTCTCTCTCTAGATGAGTTTCTCCTGGCCATGAAGGGTTCACATAATCTGCCCCACCCTGCCCACGTCTGGTTAGCACTAACTCGCTCCAGCAGCAGCCAAGTGTAAATCCTGCACTGCATTAAATCTGCCTAACACAACACATCCTACTCAAATTTGTAATTTAGGTTAGGTGGGCTTATAAATTGTTAAGAAGGGTGAAGTGTTACTTAATTTCCCTTTCTCTTAATATTTAATAGTGTGCTACAACAATTGGGCACGTGATTTAATTGACTGACTAGAGAACCAGAACTGATACATAATCTAAATCAAGAGAGACAAAACCAGTTATTCCTTTATTTGCATAGGGATGAAGAAGCTCATTCTATTTGGACCAGTGGAGGAATAGGTTCTTACAAATTCTAACAGGTAAAGGAAGCCAAGTATTCACACACAGCCCACTCTCCTAGCTCAGTAGATTTTTCGGACTCTCTGAAGTAGTGTCGCACATTTTCTGGAACATTCTATGGGTGGATCTTTCACTAGAAGATAATTGTATGTGATATGCTCTCAACCAAACGTACACATGACCAGGTTGGAGGGGTTCCCCAGCATACCAAGTGACCTGCTGTACAGATCATTAAGGTGAAGGACCTTACTCTCCTTGACCCCAGCTCTGCACAGGTACCTCAGATAATCCCATTTTGCCTGAAAAGCAGATCAGCTCCATTGGCTCAAGGATTTAGGGAGGCCTGAGAGTCACTGAACCTGGGGTTTTATTGACCTGGACATTTGCAGCTGCCTGTTTCAACAGCTGTGTCTGAGTAAGTTTTCTATACAATCAACGGAAAGAAAAAGGTGTGATTAATCGCATCCTGAAAAAAGTATCTTATACCATTAGAAATGCCTGTTTCTCTCCATTGAGTGCAAAAGCAGCTAGGATGACTAGGTCGGGTACATTTGAATCAAATTGTGATTGCTTGATCCAAGGCCAGGTATTATATGATGTTTTCATTTTTCACTGAAAGAAAGTCTAAACTAGCACTGTCTCTTAGTTCAGGAAGAGTTGGTGAAAAAAATCTGCTAGTATAGCAGCAAGTATCTAAATCCAGTGTAACAGATTATTCAAGATATATATTGGATCTTGGCCTTTGAGTCACTTTCACCTGAGAGTAGCCAGTTGAGAGAACAGTGCAGTAGTAGACTGTGCCCATGCAAGGGCTGTGTCTTGAAATTATTCCCTACTGTTTGCATCTCTCCAGCTAAATTCCCTTTGCCTCAAACACAACTAGCCCTGTCTCTACTTCTTAGAGAGAACAGCCCTTGGCTCATGCAGAACTCTGCCCATCTATCACTAGAGAGCAAGCTGGCATGATTTCAGACTATGCTTCAGGCTAAGCCCCAAACCTGTTTAGTTTACTCTTACAGATACAGTCAAAAGTTGCAGGTGAAAAGAGGTGAGATTATTCTAGGTTCTTCTTTCATTATTATCTATATCTCTCAATACAATTCCAGACAACACAGAAGATTAAGATTGTGTTTTTAAGGGCAGAGCAATTGTGTGCTTTATTAAGTAATGTCACATACCTTTAAAACAGCCCATCACTAAATTGTTATGGTTTCTATTACTGCAACGCATACAAATTCTGATCATAGCCTAGGTTCATGCACTAAACTATTTCCAAGTACTAAACTCTTTCCAAGAAAGAATAAAAAAAGGGAAACTTAGATTCAGATGAAGCACTGTTACACAATAACTTTTACGAGAGTACATTAAAAATCCTGTTGTTTGGTTGCTAAAACTTAAAACCCGCAAAAATAATACCAAAGCTTTTGTTTTCATCTATGTTTGTCAGAGAAGTAAACCTCAACTGCAGTTACTACGTAGTAAACCTGGATTAAAATAGATACTTCTGGCATTTTCACTTAATATCGCAGCCACTGCTCTGTATTGTGTTTCCCACAATTTACAAACCTAGTCAAAAAGCAAGAATAGGAAAATGTCACAAATATTTCACTGAAATGTTTCCTTTTCGCTTTGTCCAAGATACATTTCTCTGTGTGCGCTTGTCTGCTATCCATGACTGTAGAGTAAAATCTCTTTCAAGGTCTTTCAAAGTCTTCTATATAATCAACCTACAAGCACATTTTTACAATAACACTATTAAAGTCTATTTAAAAATTGTATCTAATATGTTAACTATCTCAGAGTAGAAGAAAATGTATATACATCCTAGTACAGAAATTACCAGCATCTTGATGGTCCTTTGCCCTGTTGTGTACCTTTAGCTTGCTAGTGTAAGTGTAATATTGTGAGAAGATGGCACAATTGGCTGGGACTCAGGACCAATTTACTTTGGGCTTGATGGAATAAAAATATTTGCTGCAAATTCTTATGCTTGCTTTATACTTCATTACAAAATTATTATATGTGTAGTATGTACACAGCCAATTTCAGTGTATACCATATTATAAGTTAGTGGTAGGGAATCACACTATTCTTTGAAGGGTTTAAGAACCTCAATAAAAGTTTGCTGGCTCTTTTTTTTCAAAATCCAATTATCAAGCTGCAAAACCACATTTACATCAAAAGTTAATAGTGCATGATTGTGAAGCAGCAATCTAGTTCATGAACACCGTGTCCAGAAAATGCTATGGGCAGTGTGATTCAGCTGATGATGAAGAAAAATCTAATGTCGTTACAACAGACCTATCCCAAACTAATTTCATAATTCCAAGGTCTGCACTGGTTGCTCTTGAAGATTTGGCAAGCATATTAAGGGCAGACAGAAAAAAAAATTACATTTACATCAACATTAGCAACGAAACTTTATTTTCATCATACTTTTTTAAGTTTTTCAATTTAGATTTTGTCTAGAGAGCATGCTTGAGTTGTGTTTGTAGGAAGAAATACTATTTTTACAGTATGAAGGAGAAGAAAAATAAAGTTGTAAAGTGCCATGAAAAGCTGTCTGCTACAAGAGCAGTATTTCTCTCCTGACAGAAAAGCTACATGTTCTTTTTCCAAAACCCCTCACTAAACTCAGAAACATTGATCCAGACATTTCTATTGCTTCCTTGCTCCACAGGTTGATTACATACTACCTGAAAACTCAGAGCTGTTGTAAATTTTCAAACAAAAGAAAGCATAGTGCTTATCCACACTGCAGCAGAACGGCATTTTCACTTTCCTTATAGCTTTCCCACCCACCACTTCCATTCAGTCTAAGGACAGATTAAAATATTAAGTAATGTCAAGATGTAATGTAAATACAAATTAAAAGTAATGGCTTGCTCTAAATATCTGCAAAAGCAACCTTTTATTTTAGTAATTGGAAGAAGTCTTTTTTCACAAAGTGCCATAAGAAGTGTCAAGATTGTGTTGAAAGAACCAAGGTCAAAATCTTTATTTTTTTGTTGTTGTTGTCAGTGCTTGGATATCAATTCCTTTTAAAATGCAACAGACAAGGTTTAGTCCCTGGCATAACACTTGCACTTTATTATTTCAGCTGCTCAGTTTGTGCCCAATTTCAAGTGCAGGTATCCTGGGGAAGGGGGTGGGGGGCATGTATTTTCTTACACTGGGTCTTTCTCTAGAACTTTCCTGCTTTAACAGAGCCTTTCAGAGCTTCTTTTTGTAAACCATCTGTTTAGTCAGAACAAACCCAAACTCAAAGCTGCATTTTTCTTTTTCTTTTCTGTATTTTTTCAATGTTGTTTTAATACATGACTGCTGAAATGAGAAAATTATACTTTCTCAAGTAGTTTGATATAGGGAATGTTAGAAATGAAAATAGCATCTAGACAGCATTGTCTTCTGAGCAAATGTGCTTATAAAAGAAGTAAGGGATTTTTTTCATCCAAAAATCAAAAATATGAGAATCAAACTAATTGTAATAATTGTACAGTAATAATGTTGAAAGCAAATGTAATGAACAGCACTGTATGAGAGAGACTGAAGTGGGACAAAAGAAGACATGAAGCTATTGAATTAAGGTATGAATAAAGGATAGGAGGAAGAGTGAAAAGATGCAGAACTAGAAGATATCAAAGAAATTTCTTTATATTGAAAGAAAGGAGTCAACTCCTTTCCAAAAATCGGTAGAGGTGCCTAACCTGGATGAGTGCTGAAAATAAACAACACAGAAAAAGTGACACACTGATGGAAAGCAGAGCAAGAGAGAAACAACATTACAGAAAAGCAGGAATAACAGCCTTCGTATGGAAAGCAGAGCTAGAGGGAATGACAGGAGTTGTTAAGCCCAGCTTTCCGCTATCCCAGATGTAGGTATTTGCTACTGGCTGCTATGCTTTCAGAATTCACTTGTGTTCTGTGTTTCTTTTCCTGAAAATTTCTTTTACCTCTTATTTACATTTTCTGCTTGTCCCTAAAATTTTTTTCAAGATATATAATCTTTTGTTTTTCTAGATGTGTCCCCATGTTCTTTGCATACAAACCCTAATTTATGTATTTTTAACTAAAAGAAATTACAAGTCTCCTGTAGATTTGACTACCTGAATCCACATATAGCTGATTTCATTACCTTTCTTGAAATTGTTCAACTTTGTCTCTTTTTTTTCTTCAAGATACCCAGCTACTGATACATTTCAGTTTTTGCTTCAATTGAATTCAATTTGAATCAAATTGTGATTGCTTGATCCACGGCCAGCTCTTCTATGATGTTTCATTTTTCACTGAAAGTCTAAACTAGTACTGTCTGTTAGTTTAGGAACAGTTGGTGAAAAAAATCTGCTAGTATAGCAGTAAGTACCTACATCCAGTGTAATAAATATGAAAACATCATCTGATGCTCAGGTATATATATGTTAGACATTACTAACAGCATTGCTGTGATCCCATATTGTTCCACATTGTTCTTCTTAATACAAGATGGGCAGACCCTTACATGAAATTAGAGGATCAAAGGACATTTGTTTTCTTATAACTATTTGTTAAATTGCAGAACATTTAGACACAAGAATTTTGTAGATGCTTAATTGTTACCTGGGTTTGAAAAGCAAAGGAACAAACTAATGAAGAAAATAGCAAAGTCTAACAAGTAAAAGATATGACTGTTATATCCAAAAGTCCCTGAGAGGAAAATCAGTAAAAGGTATATTGGGTATGTATCACAAGGTGCATGTTTCTAAGCACTTGCTGTTGTTTGTTTTGGGACTGGGCTAGTGGGAATTCTGTTTGAGTTTGATACAGTCATTCTTTATTACTATTAGCACCACGTAATTTAGTACAACTTGGATTTGCTGTATATTGGAGTAAAAAATAACGCAGGATGACTGGACTTTTAATGCTTTCCTTCTCTCTTACTGCAGCAAAGGATTGCACTCAACTCAAAACAGATGAAAGAGGTTTATAGATGACTCCTAGCCTGATACCAAGACTTACTTTATCTTTGGTTTTTTTATGATTCTGGATCAAATTCTTTCTTTTCCCTGGAAGCACCCTCCAGGGTTCTGCCAAGACATACGCTTCATGTGGGAGGCTGAACCAGAAGGGTCACAGCTGTAGGAACCAGCTAACAGAGGCAAAGAATTTCTTCCTCTTGACTCTGCACCATTTACTATGTCTCTGCAATATTAATATTTTTCTAGATGGTATTTCAACTAACATGTATCATTTCACATGCTTAAAAAAACCCTCACAAATGTATTATTAAATATGGGGCTTGTGAAAAGCTGTTGTTGATTAGTAGTATTTGAATCTTGTCCATGGTGTTGATCTATTCTGCCTGCAGAGGGAATTAAATTAACCTCAAAGTCTCTTGCGCAATACATATCTACATTCAGAAAATGGAAAGCATCTTGATTCTTGCAATGGTGGCACTGAACTGACTAAAATAATATCCTTTTCACTGCCATTATACTAACACAATATAATTGGGGAATTGCTAGTGTCCCTATATTTAATTTTAGTGCCTTGGCAAATGATCCTAATAGCCTAATGGCTAGATGCTGCTGTTGCTAATGCTGTTCAATTGACTAGGTTTCAAAGTGTATCAATGAGTCTTTTAAGTATCCACTAGAGCTGTAAGGTTTCAGATTACGGCTCTTAAACTATATGTGATCTCTAATGAAAAAAGGGGGAAAAAAGGAATTGATACAGCAAGCTAAGGCAGCAAAGTCAGCAAAAATTGCGCAGGCGATCTAACTCTGTAAGCGTGTGAGCACAGAAATTACATTTGGTCAGTAAATAATGCACCTGGGAAAGCAAGCAACAATGCAAATAATAATCTATTTTTAGTAATTAAATCTTAGCTAGGTCCTCATTTGGTCACAATGATAATTTTTTTCATAGAACTGTAAGTATAACTATGGGACTTGTAAAAAAAATTGCCTTGTAGCTTTTTATGAAAATTAACACATATCTAGTATTGATCCTGATTTGTGCATGTTAAAACAAGTCTCCTTGGGTAAAATATTCTTAAAGTCAATAATATACTGTAATCTCATGTGACACTAATAAAATAACACAAATGACAATTCATTTTTGTTTACTTGTCTCCTCTTTAATGGATTGATAAATTTTGTTAAAAAAAAAGAAAACTAGGTCTTGGTGCATAGTAGGCATATTTCTAAAACAGTTCTCATTGATTTTTTTAGTCATTTTTGAAGAAACAATCAATCTTGAGAATTCTTTCCTGAAACATATTTTAATGGCTGTTGATGTATGTTGTGTATATCACAAACACCTTAAATGCAGTGCTGAAGGTCTTAATCCAGCAAACACTTTACACTTGCCTCCCCTCAAACATGCAAGCAGCTCCCGCAAGGCAGAGTTGATTTCACAGATTTCAGGTCAAACATATGTATTTGCAGATTCTAGCCTAAAAAATGCTGAGATGTTACAGAAAAAATTCTGTTATAATCAGAGTTTATCTGTGTACAATGCCAGCTGTATTTATTTCAAATTGCTCTAAATTAAAATTGCAGCTATTACCCTTTCTCAAGAAGCTATATTTTGTAGCCTCTTAGAAAGAGAGCAGGAAATGGTGAAAATGCTGTTACAATAGTGCTAAGAACTACATGTATTTATTGAGACAAACAGAACAAATGTGAAACTATTCTTCTGCCAAAGACAATATTCCATCTCCTCAGGTATGGGAGAGGAAGAGAGAAAAATAAGCTAATTTACTCCACCTGTACAAACTGCTTAAAGGAAGTCATGCTTCAAGGTGCTGAGATGCTTTTGAATTTTGTTGGTTAGGGCCAATATTTTAACAGGAGTAATCTTAGTAGTCTCAGCTGATACTTTGATGTTCACATAACAGACCTAAGAGCTCACTAAATGGCAGAAAAGATGAAGTCTGAATGGGGAAATGACACCAACATATCTTTTCAGAGTGGAGGTGGATTTGGAAGAGCATTCACCAGCTGTGAGAAAGTTTGCAAGTAGCAGAACTGAAATTCTGTATTTGGGCTAAAAGACAGAGATTCCATGCCAGAAGTCTGATTTCTGATAGGGAAAAGTGCACACTGAAACAAAAGATCAGGGTTCCCCCAGTGAAAACAAACTCTTCCTCATCTGGATTTAAATGTTTCTTGAACAGGGGACAAACAATTTCATTTTTTTTATTTTTTTTTTTTTTTTAGAGAAAACGAACCAACAAAACATATACTGGACTAGAATTCAAAGTTCTATTGAGTTCAGTAAAAATGTTCACAGACCCAATCTATGCATGAACTTGCTGTACTTTTGCACTGACAACTCCAGACACCTAGTTTCCTATGACTTTGTATTTTGGCTGTCCTTAACCCACAATTCCCAAGATTTAGGTGTGACCCAACAGCACTGAACAGAAAATGAGCAAAGCTATTTTCTCTTTTAAACAGAGATTTTCTTTTTCCCCTTTAAACACTTAATTTCTAAGAAAAATCCCTGCCCTATAGATTTTCTAGAGCAGGAAGAATATTGTCAATGCCTGGTAACTTTTTAACCAAAACCAGAAATTGCTGAAAATAAACAATAAATTACTGTGGTGGTTTAGTCAGAATACTGCCATTTTTTTGAGTTTACTGCTTCTGAAGTGATCTAAGAAATCCTTTCTAGATAACAAAAGCAAGAAAAAAAATTTTTAAATGTAAACAATATCAATTTAACAAATTGATAACCAATATTCTGGTTTAAACCAGCTAAATTCTCTGGCTAAACAAGTTTTTGAGTGTTCCTCCTCTGTTGAGTAAAGATCTACTCCCGAAACAGGTTAACCTATAAGCTATCTGTAGGTATGCATTCACTGAAATACCTTCCTACCTCTTCCTTGATTACTTGAATTACATTACCTATTAAGTCTTTCACTTTGTTTTTGCCTTAAACAGCTCCGCTTCTAGTCTTAAGCTCCTAGAAATTCCATCCGGCCCCCCACCGTTCATTAAAACAAACACTGCCTATTTTATTATTTGCAGTACTGCCATCTCTCCGCTGAAACAAAAGGGTAGATTGTCTGCTGCAGGAGACACCTGGAAGGTGCACAAAGTACAAAGGCCAGAATTCAAAGGAGTTCCCAGTCTATTCAACAAGCAATTACTTCTGCTTCTGATGGGAGACTGTCATCTTCAAACACGAGGTATTCTTTGGAAAGATTAGTCCAAATTACATTTTATTACACTGGCCTGTTTGGATGGCCTAAACTTCATCTCGTTCCTATTCTAATGGAATTCAATCAAGGGTATTAATATATTGTTTATGACATGTTTGGAGTTCTTGTGTTATCAGCATACATTCATGAGAGGAGCTTCAAACAGTATCAGATAACAGTGAGCTGTATGTTGGATGTTGTACAGCACAGGGGATTTTATCATCTTGTTGAACCAGTGGCAGTGATTAAATTAAACTGTCTGAACAAAGCTTTTGCATGTCAGGCTGTTGAATGGCAAAATGAAAGAGTGACACACTTCAAAGATCAAGGAGAGAGCGAGCTGAAAAATCATACTTACGTAACTTCTTATTTAATATACTGAATAACTGAACCATTGGCTGCCTGAGCTTTTACTAGAAAATAAGCAGAACAAAACATTTTATGCATCCTAGCATTATTAATACACCACATGTGAATGCCAAGGTGCACACGAAGTTCTCATATCGTTGTTCTCTCATCTCTGTGAGCACTGTACTGAATCTTACTAGTTTTTCCCTGCCATACTTTCAAAAATCTTTCAGAAAATTTGATTTATACCAATTTCCCTTACAGCTTAGTTTTTGTATTTGTGAGGTCCAAAGGCAAAATTCTTACATCTTCTCTAAAATGAGCAGTATCAACATGTATAATTTAAAAAATACCAATGGGACTGTTTATAGGACTAAGAAGTGTTCATTAAAGTAAGAGGTAAAATATCCAAACTCCAAGTTCCTGAAATACAAGGTGGCTAATAACTTGCATTACCTTTTAATATTAAAAAAAAAAGGAAAAAAAAGTGTTAATATGGAAAGAGTGGTTGAAAGAAAAACCAAATTAATTACCTACATCCTATTGTCCCAGACTGTCTGGTTTCTGAAAGTAACTACTTTAGACAAATTTCATTTGTATATGGGAGAGCTTTTAATGTGTGCAGCATGATTTACAATATAGCATACAGCTTGCTGACATTTTTTGTATGAGTTTAGATAATCTTCCTTCTACCAAATCTTATGTCAACAAATCCTGCTAACATTTAATCTGCTACACTGCAATCTCCAGAAAAAATGTTTTTCTACTAAAATCTCAAATAGGAGACTCCTAGATTTAAAACAAAAAGGCTGACTCAAAAGGCAATTTCTGTTACAAGGTTTAGCTGAATCTTCACTGAGGAGGGATTATTAGCTAGGTATTCATTTTTTAAAATATTCATCGCTAGCATAAGTCAAATATTAAGAAACATCGGAATGATTTTCTTTCAGTTGTATGCAGAACCCAGAATAGGTCTTGACCTTGTCCACAATGTTCACATAATATGAATTACCATTTCTTATCAATAATAATTTCATCTGATTACTTTACTTTGCACATTTGAACAAGCTTTAGTATGCTTTCTGCATAAATAAATTTCCTTTTTTTTATACAACAAGATTAATTTGTTTTCATGGGTAAAAATGAAAGCATTCTTACTTTTGTCAGAGCTGTGACTTAAAAACATCTGCTTCAAAACTTCCAGTGTTTTTATTTGATAGTAATATTCTTCCTTCTTGTAGAGCCATAGTGCAATGACATCCATTAACATTCAAAACTAGAGAACACTTTCAAATTCAAATCCACTTGAGATGGTACAGTAGCAGAAATGGAGCCTGAGGGAAACAATTTTTAGAACAAACAGAGGACCAACCCATTAGAATATTCCACTGTGTATATCACTTCTTATAATTGGTGGTACATATGTGTGCATACATGTTTGTATTTCATTGCAGCTCTATGAATAAATCAAGATTTAATATTTATGGCAAACAGATCAAATATTAGAGGTTTCAGTGCATTACAGTGTTTATGCAATAGTATAAAGTCACCTAATTATCTGGTGTAGATTTAGGTATATATGTGTGTTCTCTTCAAGAAAAAAAACACAAAATAACTAACTTTCCAGATATACTTGTTTATGTTAGGCATTTCAGGAATTTCAGCCTATGCAGAACTTCAACTAAATGTAGAATTCTTACTTTTTTTTTCATCTTGCTCTGTTTTCATCATTAAATAGCACTGTATGAGAACACTTAATAACCAAGTAAAATGAAAAGTTGTACTTGCTCAGAAAACGCAATTGTTTAATTTTCTTTGCAAAAAGTAAATATTACATATTGACTACTTTTAAGGAAATCTAACCAAAACAATTAAAACATTTTACTAAATATCAACTCTATTTTACTCTTTTTCCAAACCCTATTTCAATTTATTTTTTCAAGTAATTATACTTAAAATGCCTACATATCTAAAATGCCTATAAAAAGTGCTGGCTTTAGTATCATGCAAGTTCCAAAGTTTGCTGAGATGAGCAGCATTATAGTGAAAGGAATTAAAGAAGCTCTTGTCTTTAGTTTTAGTTCTGCTACTAGAGAAGGCCAAAAAATAGATCTCATTATTCATGTGCATATTCATGTAAGACAAGGAGAATGTGACCCAGGTTTACACTAAGTTACTACATCCCTCCGTATTGCAGTTTTTTTCAATCTATAGACTAGAATAAAAACCACATAGTACTATGTACACAGGTAACACATCTTTTATTGTGTCTAAGCATATGTATATATGAATAGTGCATTTGGGCTTTATTCTTTTGCTTGCCTAATATAGGTGCAATTGAATATAGGTGAAAACATTAACTAGCCATCAGATTATAATAATAGTTTAGAATTTACTCTGATGTCTTTCAGTTACTATGTGATTTACTGACACTTTCCAAATCAGAAAACTTTCAGATGTTTGGAGTACGAGGTTCTCAGCATGTGAACATTTATTCATATAAGCAATTCCACTGCACTCTGCAAAAATACTATATGAGTAATGGTAGCTGTGTCTCCAAGAATGAAATTCATCTGATCGATAATAAAAGACTCTGTCTAGTTTAATCTAGATAATTAGCAGATTAATATAATTTGATTTATCCACAGAACAAGTCAGACTGTGCCCCAAAATTGCATCTCTTCACCAACAAACAAACATGCCTAAAGCAACCAGCTCAGCAGTAGCCCTCGTTATGGCAAATTTGATGTTAGACAAGGTGAATCTCACAGCTAAATATATCCAAAGTCAGGTTTTAGCATGAGGGAAGCAGGTCTCTGCCCTGAACTATTGAAGCTCATGGGAATTCTTCCATAACTTATAAGGGAAAAATAAATATATTCATGACAGAATTGTAATCCAAAGCAGTAATAAGATGAGTGTTTTCATGGGCTATATAAGTATGAAAGAATACACTAACACTCTTTGATTCACTCCTTCCTAGTCATCAACTTTTCTTAAATAGGCTTACTTCAAATAATTGTAGTTTATTAATTATGTTCTTGTCAGCAAAATTCATACTGTGTTCCTAGATATAAAATAAAAAAGGGTTATGCTTTGGTGGTACTATTCCCCAATTAAATGTTTCAGGAAAAAATGACATTTGGTCTTCATTCCCTATATTGCTAAAGACTTCCAAACCCTGGATAGTCTGGGGAAAGCTGCTCATGAATTCCTTTCCTTACCATGCTATTCCATACAAAGTCATGCAGACACAGGATTAAATAGTTCAATATTCCATACTGAAATTTGAAACAGCAAACAGTGGAGTCTTGTTTGTCTAGTAAAGGCCTCATTTAGAAGAAAAGCTTACAACATGACTTTCTGCAGCTAGAGGACACATTTCAACTAGAATTCTTGAGGACTCCATTCCCATTCCTAATACCTAGGAACATATTAATCATTCTTAAACATGGCTATTAGGAGTGTTAGCACATCAATATAAAGCAAAGAAAAAGGCGGTTTAAAGTGTGCAAAAGGAGCGAGGCAATATTTTACTGCCTAAACTATATGCTCGCATTAATACTTGTGGTCAGAATCCATCATCAAGCATCAATGCACGCCAGGTCATATAGGAAGGAAGCACTATTCTAACTGGCAGCCATGGCATGGATCAAAAGACCAGCGTGGTATGCTAATTTGGTTTAAGATGAATAAGCATGTCAGCCACAGCATTTTATGTAAAACAGAACTTGTGAAGTTTTACAATCAGGTAGGCACCAGAAAGGAATTACAATAATCCACCCGGAGGTGACAGAAGTACTATATGGATTAACATTTCAGCTGTGGCCTAAGAAAATATTATCCCCAACCCAGCAACAGCACATAAATGACTAAAAGGTGTAGTGAGGATGGAACGTAAGTGACTGCTAAAGAACACAAGGAATAAGGTGACTATGATTATCTTTGGCAAGGCATATGGGGGAAAATGGTCTACAGACCAACAACACAAGGAATCCACTGAAGTACTTACATGTGTCTTTTATCTCCATAGTATCTGAAACACCTTTGTACTTTTACCTGAATGCCCTTATTCATCAATGCATTTAAACAGGCAATTTGAGATACATCTAGGAGAGCTGGAAAACTCTAGCCAGTGCCTAGCAAGAGAGATGATGATTCCCACTACTCACATCACAGGGCTGCAATACGTGTTAGCTCCTAAAATGCTCCTGAGAGGATTTTTCATTCTCATATATAGTTAGATACAATGCTTTTACTTCTTTGCATACATTATACCTTTGACTAAAGGAGATCCAGCAAAACTACTGGTGTGTAACATGGCTGGCTACTTAAAAATGGAAAGTCACACTGAGAGCACAGTAAACTCGTCAGCTTGGATTGAAGTGGCTATGAACAACTTTACGGAAGCTCTAGGAAACATCTGTGCTCTAGGAAACACAGGCTGGCAGCACTGGTCGGGGCTCCCACCTTGCAGTGAGAGAAATGGTACTCTACGCTGCTTACAGGGCATTTATTTTGGACATGGCTTTATAACCTGAAGCTTATGTTAAATGTATATACTAATGTTCCCTTGCTTCTCTTTGTAGGAACAAAGATTTGTTGAGTGTCAGTGTATCAAATAATAGTTCCTCAAGGAATTATGCTGGGCATGGTGTGAGTCTACTTTAAAACAGACAGATAGATAGTTACAGATATAGATAGATACATCTTATATAACATCTAAAATACAAAGATAATGTGTTTTGATAAATAGAGATATAATTTGGTTTTGGTTAGCTGGGATAGGCTACACCTGGACAGGTGTTTTATGGGGATATTCCCCATGAAACTGATTATCCTTATCTACTGAATGCCAACAAGGATTTTAATAGAGAAAATATTATTGCACATTCAGTCTCAAGTAGTTCAATGTTGTTTAACTAGGTGCTAAATAAGTGTCAAATACTAAGCTCCACACTTGGAATATGTGAGATATAAACTAAAGATTAAGCAGTTATATTCCACTTGTAGATAACCAGGCACAACCCTTGTACTAAATAGCAAACAAACAAATAAAGCTCAAGTGTACAGGACCTAAACAAGTGGAGCTAGATTCACAGCTTTACTAACACATGAAAATAATTTTATAGGAAATATGCAACACAAACCACCAAAGTAGCACGTACAGTTGCAATGGTATTAAATATATTCCTGCAAATTTTATGGTTTATATGAATTTACTACAATTAGGAGTTCAATAAGTAAATGAGCATAAGAGATGTAGGGGCTTCATTACACAGCCTCATAATTTTTTTGTCACTTTCAGTCTTCTGTCCTGCTTCTCTTCTCTGTGTCAGATTTGCAATTGGCTTATGAACTTTTTCAGAACTTCATCAGAAGCTGCGTTACAATAAAATATCATTTCCCTTTTTCTTCTAGATTTTGATAATGAAACATTACAAATGTTCCTACCTTTCTGTCTGACTCAGAGAAGAAAATAACTGAGTGTTTTCCCTCACATTTTTGTTGTTCAGGATGCTGTAAATATTGCTAGGCTGCGTAGGAGCTGCGTAAGCTTCTCACCCTCCAAAGGATGATTCTTACTTTCAAGAAACATTTTGGACAATTGAAGAACGTCATAGTCTTGGCCACCCCTTGGGCCATCTAATTCTTGTGAGGTTTGTAGTCTGAGTTCGTGTTTAGCTTATTCATAGGCAAAACCTTTGGACTACTACAAGGTCTGTGAGAAAATATTTAGCTTGTCATGGAGACTGGCTAGGCTACCATAAGGGAAAAATAAACAACAACTAAGTATGTCTTTCAAGACCTTTTTTTAATGTAGTCTCCTCTAGACAAAAGAATCAACAAGACACTTGCAACAGTGCCATCTGGTGACTCCCATACAGTCAGCCCTAACAACAAGATTCATTTTCAACAGCTACAAGTTCGTAGCACAAAAAATACCCACAATAATTCAGAATGCCTTAATTCTCATTTTAACCAGTAAAAAAAGAAAAAAAATATAATAATTTCCATCCTTGGATACCATCTGGGGTCAGGGACATGCTCTGACTACTTTTTATGTCTATAAATAGGAGCTAGAAGAGTAAGACATACAAACTTGTCAAAAAGAGAAATATTAAAATATTATATATTTTAATATACACATACTTGGAACTACAAAGGACCTAGTTATGTGCAGTTAGGGAAAATAGTGGGATTAAGGAAAACTTAAGCAAAAGATCTTTTAGTCAGGCGCCCTGCATTTAAAAATCTGAAGAAATAAGATAATTTTTGAATTAGTACTAATACTGTGCCATTCTTTTGAAAGGGAAACCCAGTAAGCATCACAAAAAAGGCAGGAAAAATTAATGGAAAAGCTAATAAGCTAATGTGGGATTCAATTAATACAAAATTAAAGGAATGAATGTAATTAATGATGGTCAACATGGTTTTGTAGAAAATAGGTCTTGTTAAATAAAACTTACTTCATTCTTTGATGGGATTATTAATTTGGTTTATAATCAAGTCACCACTAGCTGTAATTGCATGCTTTTGGACTTTCATGGGAGTTATGACTTTAGATAGCCTGACAGCTTTTTGTTTTGTTTTGGTTTTAAATGGCTTACACAATCTCAATAAAAGCTCCTTTCACAGGCTTCAAAAATGGTTGAACCTTCCAAAATTCAGTTTCCAAAAGCAAAGACACTGTTGAGACTTGATTTTAATAAGGACAGGACAAGCACGCGTTGTGGCCATATTGTGTATTGCAAGATCACACACAAGCAGGAGTACCCATCCTGATTTTAGCAGGGTGCTGCAAGGTTTGGTAGCTGAGCTCATATTTTGTCATAGATAATCTGGAACTAAATTGAAAAATTATTGCTGATACAGTTTGTAGTATACACAAAAGCTGGCAGAGTGGTAAATGTAAAGGCAAGACAGACAGAATAATGGATTTTGAACTGTCCAGAAAGGTGGAGCAATGCAAATTAAATTCATTTTAATGCAGACATATGAAAAGCTAAACAACTGGCAACAAGTTGGACTGTCCTTGAAAGTGGAGGACCAAGTTCTGCAAAACAATAACTCCAGAAAGGACTTTTAGGGATTCCTGAGGAAACATAAAGCAAAGGGAAGCGTGAGTGTGATACTGGACCCAAACAGTGAATAGGACACACCAATCCTACCTGCACGCAGTACAGGTGAGATTGCTATCAGACAGAAGGGAAGGGGGAAAAAAACCCCAAAAACATAGGCTGCAGAGAAGACCAGAATGAGTACTGGAGAGAAAAAGAAAAAATGTTTTACAGAAAGGAAAATCCTTTCAGCTTACCAAAAGGAAGAAAGAGTGGTGACTTGATTATAATAGCTCCCTCAGGAGAAAATCCTACAGACTAAAGTGTTCTTTAGTTAAGAAAGAAAAAGCATAACAAGCAGCTGTGTACTGAGCTTGAGCCAGATAAATTAAAACAAGAAATAAGGCACACAAAGTTTAATAGTGGAGATGATTAACAAACCAACAAAGGAAGCAGTGGATACACTATCTCTATTAATGTCTTCAACTAAAGAATAAATGTCTTTTTGGATATGCTTTATCTAAACACAAGTTATTGAACTCAATAGAGAGGTTGTTGGGTGAAATTCAAAGGCTTGTGAAATACAGGAAGTCAGAGTAGGTGATCTAATGGGAATATTTGCAAAGACTAATCTTAGCCTCAGGATACTAGTCTCCTTGGGTTACCTTCTCAGTCAATAGAGAGTTTCCTTTAGAGAGCAATTCAGAATAACTTTAGTGTTCTACTTGCCACTCTCCACCAAGAGCTTGCCTCTCTCCATTGACTGCAGAGAAAAACAGAAGGATAGTTGAAATAATCTGAGTTTTGTTTTTCTTTTTCCACAAAAATACCACCACTGTAAAGTATAAAATTGCAATTTTATTAAATAGTTGGGAAAGGGCTTAGAGGGTGAACTGTGAGGGGTACCAGAATGGGGATGGGGACAGCTCTCTTTTCATTAACACTTGATAACCTAATCCAATTATGTTGGGAGCTACGCCTTGTCCCCTGAATGATTATCATCTACAGAGAGGCTGAAGATTAACACGGTACTTCTATCCTACCCCCTTAAATATCCTACTTTAGGAAGTCTCCATCCTACCTCCATTCCCCTCTAATTTTGGAGACCACAGAGAAGCAAGAGATTCAGAAACATATTTAGTGGTCAGAAACAAGCTCCTGGCCAGAGGGCCAGTGAGAACATTCATCCTGTCTCTACCTTCTATTTCTACTACTGGAAAAGGTAGAAGTTATTTTAATTCTTATGTAATCTACCACATCTAATAAATGTGACTATTTATTTGGTATTTACTTTAAACTGTGATGTTTAAAATGTACTGTGATGTACTGTACTCATACATCCTTGGCATATCCTCACCAAGGGAGGTATATCTTCTTACACTACAGTTAGTCTCTGTGCCATTCTTACCTTGATTGTGCCTTCTTGTTTTAAATACTACAGATTACTGACTAGCTGCCAGGCAGTACATAAACACAAAAAGGGAAATGCTTGAGTGGCTATGAACTACAGAAGATGACAGAACTTCCTTCAGTGCAGTTTCTAAGACAGTTGTGTAAATTTTATTACTCTAAATGAAAGGAAAAAGACACTACTGTACAGATTTGCTATGCTGAAAACTCTCTTTGCTGTGGCAATTTTACTTCTGGTATATCCCATCTTAGTAAAATTTAAATGTGCAAAATACAAAATATTAAGTGCTTAAACCTCAGTTCTCTCTTTTGTGAGCCAAAGTCTTGCAATCAATAGCACATTTTTTTATTTTTCCTTCTAGTTTTAAAATGTTTTTAAAACAAAAGGTTAAAATGGACCAATCCTTCATTAAACTGGAAATTGATCCTAAAATACTATTTAATAGAATCCATGCAAAACTAACAGAGGGATATTTTACAATGCTGCAGTCGTGGTTGCAAATGTTTGCCTGCCATCTAGTGGAATATGCAACAGTTTCCAGTAATGCTTCTATTTATTTTCCTACTGTGTTTTACAAATATTGAAAGTGCTTAAAAAAATTACTGAAGTAAATATAAAAAGCATGAATGATACTGGTATCCTCTTGTAAAATTATTAAGCAACAAACTCTAATTGCTGCACAGACAAAATAGCCCTTTTTTGTGGATGCCAAGTTATGCAACACAAATCACGTTCTCCCAGCTGATTATCCCAGCAGCTGAGATAAACAAAAGACGAATAAATTGAAAATAGCACAAAGCAGTGCCTGAAATTTGTTTCCTACAGATTTTTTCCTAAAACTATAAACAGATGCTAAATGTGACAGGACAGTAATAACAGAAACCAAATAAAATTTGTATTTTAGATGAATGAAGGATATCTTTGATACTTATGTGATCTCTCTCCAGACAAGATTGGCATATATATGCCAATGCATTGGATACCTACACTGCGCACTATAACATAACTAAAGAAGTTTGTGCACCAGGACACAGAGCAGATTCAGGCATGCAGAATATTGCACAGCATCAGTTTCTCTGATAGTTGTGTACATAACAGGATCAATCAAAATAATTCTATCAAAACTGTTTCCAGGAGAAAAAAGCAGTCACCAAGAAAAATATTATTGAATAGTGCCTGATTATCTTGGGGAAATATTGTAAAAATGACTGCTGAGAAATTGGAAAACATTCACGTCTGACCTCCTCCGATAAAAGAATTAAAACTGAAGGGAGAATGGTAAATTGTGGCAGATGTAGTTGGCAGAAAACCCAGCTCACAGAAAATAAAGGGGATCACAGGACATAGAATGACAAATTATAACACTACACTGAATGAAAATCTTTGGAGTTTTAGTAAAATAATTTACTTTTTAATTTTTGTTATTTTTTAATATTTAGGTGAAGGAAAACAAACTATTTTAACTAGAGTGTCATTACAAGTGTAAGTTAAAGGTTTGGTCCAACAAAATCATGTCTTCATCCTCTATCCAGTCACAGTTAAGATGAACAATGACCATATCTCCTGTTGGTTTATGCACTGTATTGCTGTTTTCACTAACTTCTGTAAAACTTCACAGAATGCAAGTCAATGCTGAGTTTGGCCCTACACATTTAAAAATGGAATGGCCGCTGTAAAGTCATCTAATCAGAGCAGACAGGCAGTCACAGATGACAGGACCCAAGGGAATGGCCTGGAGTTGTCAGGGGAGGTTTAGGTTGGCTTTAGAAAAAGATTCTTCACCCAGAGGGGGGTTGGGCACTGGAACAGGCTACTCAGGGAAGTGGTCACAGCACCAAGCCTGACAGAGTTCAAGAAGTGTTTGGATTATACTCTAAGGCGCGTGGTGTGACTCTTGGGGATGGTTCTGTGCAGGGTCAGGAGCTGGACTTGATCCTTGTGAGTCCCTTCCAACTCAGCATATTCTACCATTCTGTGACAAAGACTGGCAGCTTTATTACTGGTTTCATACTTAACAGTGAAATGCATAGCCTGAAATACCATACTAAAAATGTAGGCTGGATTATCAATCCGTGTATGTGCCAAAGTTATTTTTCTGCCATCACTATGAGTGCAATAACCACAGCATGCAGGAATAAACAGCTGTGCATGTACTTGATGAGTTGTTCCCGTGCCTGAGACTGGTTTTATCCAAACAGCGAAGCTAAACAGAACATTCACTTTTGAATCAGAAAAACACCTGATCTGAAAAAGGCCTGTTTTACTTCAGTCTGTATTTCTGTATATAAATATCATATACAATTCAAACCGTATCTGAATTCTGCCAAAGTGTGAGGCTCCTCTTTGAACATTCTACAAAACAATTGTCCAGATTTTTTTGTCCAGATACTTCAAAATAACTACCTGCTGCTCACAATAGGCTTTTGCATTCAACACTGGTCACAAGAATTAGACTATTTCTCTGCCTTTAATTAGTTGTCCCATCCCAAAATTATAATACAACCTGCTCACAATCATATGCCCCTATAAACTGGCTTAGGAACAAAACCAGGATATGCACCAAGCAGCTTTGCAAGAAAGCAAGATGAAACATCATGAGGAGCTTTCCTGGTAGCCCAGGAAAGCGGTACACAGAGAGAACTGATGACTCAGCTCCTTCAAGTCACATCCTCATAAGTTATTCCAACAGGCAGTGATGGCAGAAGGGGCTGGCAAGCTTGGTGCCTTACCAGTGCCAACTTCAAGGCCAAATGCCAAGGTAATGTGACTACTTAAGTCTCTTCATGTATCTTCTGTACATTAAATAGGAAGATAACTATTGGTATCTTCAAACATACCAATTTTGCATCTTGAGAACAAATAAAATAATCATAAATAAATTCGAGATGGGATGCCACTCACCCTCTTCACCTTCCTGAGGCCTCCTTCCCTACTAAGGGTCCTCCTGGCTGCTTCCCTGGGGAACCATAGTACAGCTGAGCATCACCTCTGCCACTCCTTCATTTTCCATCTCCTTCACTGAAAGTTAAATCTGAGCATTAAACTCCCACTTGCCTACATAATGACACCACTGGGCTCTTTCAGAGATCCATTTTTATGAGCTGGTTTCTCCTTACATGTAAAAATTGGAGGTGAGAAAATAAGAATATTTATAAAGTGATAATAAGAGCGACTGAACTCAATATATTCCAGATTTCCAGTTCAGATAATTAAGAGTTATGGTGTTTGTTGGGAATTTTTTATCAGGTAATGCTTAAGTATCTCTGAAAGCAGGCTTCCATTTATCTTACTGACAGAAAGAACACCAATATTCACACTAAATATTCCTAATTTTCTTCATATTACTTTTACTTAGAGCTGTTTTACTCTGCCCTCTGTGCACTCTGCAGTCAGAAGGAACTGCTACAGTCAGTGTGCCTGACACCTGGCAGAGAGGTAGTGTAGCCTTTGCACCAGAAACCAGGTTAAAGGATGTCTTTTACAAATATTCTTAATTTTAACATCAAGCACTAGCCAGTTTGTCATTTCCCTAATATGCCATATTAAAGTTTACTCACCTTCACTCCTGGGAAGTTGTGCCATATTTTCAAGATATGGATCTGGTATGTTTTCTTTGTGATGTTAAAAAGGTGTAGCCACAAGGCTTCCTTTACATTCAAGGGCATACCTAGGGTCACTATGTCTCCTCTCAACCTCTCTTTGAGAACCTGCACACTCCTGGGTTCTTTGAGGACTCATCAGGCTTGCTCCCCAGTCCCAGAACAGTTTTATGGCTTCATTTAAGTTATCCTTGCACTTTCTTTGAGTATAAACAGTGGGTTTGGAAGTAGTAAACAGGACTGTGGTCTAACTTCACTATTTCTACTTGATAAACCAGTTTTCTGCATATTAGACACCCTTCCTACTTCATAAAAACCTCACAGCTGTTCATGATGCTTTAAAAATCCTTCTCAAATTACTGTTTTTTCAGCACTGAGATTTTGGTTTTAACATTTTTAAATTTTTTTTTTTCAAATCTCACTCCCAAGCTAACAAGAGACAAAAGCAAGTAACATTACATGTGTGTTCTTACTGAACAATGTCAACCGTGTTTTAAGTGAAAATTGTCCTGCATAAACTGAAAGATACATGGACATAGAATCATAAAGGTTGGGAAAGACTTTTAAGATCATGAAGTGAACGGTCAAGCCAGCACCACCATCATGTTCACCACTAAATGATGTCCTGAAGTGCCATATCCACATTTCCCGGATGCTTCCAGGGATGGTGATTCTATGACTTCCCTGGGTAGTCTGTTCCAAAGTTTTTCAACCCTTTCGGTGAAGAAATTTATCCTAATACCTAATCTAAATAACCCTGGCAGAACTTGAGGCCATTTCCTTTTGTCCCATCTCTTTGTAACCTGATTTTGTCTTTCATTCTTGACGGATAAAATCCCAAGTTCACTGGTTCAGTGGTTGCTACTGCTAATGCTAGGTGACTAGTCTGCAATTATGGCCTTGCCTTTGCTCTTCTAAATGCTGAAATGACTTTGACATACCTTTCATTCTTCAAAATTCTGTTTCCAAACTTTAATTAAAAAAGTTCAAGCTCAGAGTTGAATCACTGATACTATCTCAGTTCACACAGTAATATAAAGTCCCGCTGTTCAGCATTAGATCTCTTTAGATCAGGCTGTCTATAGCCACACTACATACCATCTTGACACACAGGTGACTGCTGATTCTTAGGTTATTGTCATTTTGTGCCCTTTCTTTTAATTTAAAGTATATTCAAATAATGACTGCAGGGTTTCTACAGCATGAAACTATGAGCTTGGAAAAGCAGATGAGTGTCTAAATTTGAAGAACGCTGGGGAAAAACAGTGCTGGGAGGTGTCTCTAGAGTAAAGAGTGTCTGCAACAGCACACAAACTCAGAAGGAATTTATTTATTGAGCCAAAGTCAGTCTAGGATTGAACCAGTATTTGCTCAACTGGAGACCAGCAGGTGGGAAAGAACATCCGCTAACATATATCCACCTTTTATGTATACAGATCTATTAGGGCAAGTGTCTTGTAATCACCATCCAGCTTTTCTTTTTTTAACAACACTCTTTGTTGGTTAACACAATTTTCTACGAAACAAAAACTCCCTAATGCTACCATGAAGACTTTAGGATCATATGTTTATCTTCTAGTACTAGAAGGCTCATGTAAAGTTATTTTCTACTGAAGTCTGTATTTCTAAAATGTAAAATTAGAAATGTCAGGGATCCTGGTAGTTATCAAGCACGCAATGCTCTCTGCATGACTAGATTCACAATTGTGCTTAAGCTCTCACAGCTTTGCTATATGTGACACTAAAAGACCCTTGGCATAAGAATGAGAAACTGTAGGTGGTAGGCAGGACAGCATTTTGTTCACAATCACTGAGAAGGAATGAGAATAAACAGTCAGCTCCTGCCCTAGGTCACCAGTGGTCCTTTGCAGAGTCTTTGCTAGGTTGTGTGTTGCATGACTTAACTTCAAAAAAAGTGACAAAGCAACAAAATTTCCCAACAATAAAGTTAGTGAGGGTTGCGAGACTACTAACAAACTGCTGAACTGCAGGAACACATTAGGAAAGAAAGTGGCAGATGCATTTCAGCACAAATTAAAAAATTACACATGTGGAAATAAACAACTATAGTTTCACACGTGAAAAAATAGCCTCTGAGCTTATCATTCCAATCAAGAGTGCTATAATAGATAATGCCATGAAAACAGCACAATATTCAACTCATATTACAAAAGCAATTCAAATATTAGGAATTACTAGGAAAGGAATAAAGAACAAGAAAGTGAAAAACAGACCCCTACTTAACTACATGGGTAATGTTTCATGCAGTTTTAATTCCCTTCTCAGAAAATAGCATGAGACCCAGAGAAGTTTCAAAGGACAGTAAATACAGAAACTATTCTATGCCTTTGGTCAGCCAAGAAATAGTTAATGCACTGCAGATTAGAAGAGGAAATTTAAAGGTGATTGTTAAATATCTGCAGAACATTGACTGGCACAGGCACAGCAGGTACCAGTTTACTGTGTAGGGGACATTAAATTAAGCTAGTAAAAACCTGGTTCAAAATAAATGAGAAGTGACAATTCTTTATGCAACAGACATCAATTGACAAGGCTGCTGTTATTCAGGAAGCATATACAGTCCAAAGGAAACTGGGCAAGTACTGGAAAATTGAGCATTGAGAATTGCTAAATAGACAAACCGTATGATGTTCAAGAAAGCCTGAAACAAAAGACACTCAGAAGCTAGGAGAACATAGAAGAAAAATAACCAAATGTGCTTGTATTGTTCTTACCCTCTCTCAGGCAGCTGCTTATGACTACAAAAGAAGCTACTGAGTTAGAAAAAAACAACTTTGGTCAGGACTCGTATAGCTATTCCTATGTTTATCTTCTCAAGAGTTCCAGAAGCCTGTCAGTAAGGAGTGCAGAGGAAAAGCATGTGCTGTTCGCTTGGCTTCTCAGTGAAATGTGGTGCGTGTTAAAAATGCAGTCAAGGCTTCCCAGTCATCAATGCTAAGTCTGAGCACTCAGGCTCACACAGTGACACATGACAGACTTACCTTACACAGTGTACTGTGTAAGTACACTGTGTAAGGTAAGTCTAAGTAAGTAAGTACTTAGTGTAAGTATTAAGTAAGTGTAAGTATTTCCAGTATGAAATTCCTACTAGAGGGATTTTATTTCTTATCAGGAAGAAGAAACAAATACTGTACTGTACTTGTTCCGGATGGTACCCCAAACCAAAAGCCACGAGGAGTTCTCTTACACCAGTTTTGAGAAAAAACACTTTCTTCCTTTAGTATGGTAAATAATATTAAGTACCCAATGTTACCATTTAGTTCCATTTAATAATGACAATAATGCATTTTTAGCTTTATAGACATCAAATTGAGGTTTTGGAATGTCAAAGCTTCTATAATTCTGCATGACAAATGGTCTACCAGAAGATGTCTAAATGCATTAGAACTGTTAAGCTCACTGATGGTAAAATGGTAGATGCAATTTACTGGATAGATCAAGAATTATATATAATTACATAAATTATACGTATTCTCATACTGCAGTTGCAAGCATTTTTAAGCATTTCAAGGACATAGAATCCAAAACAAAATCAAGCTAACAAGCTAGAAAAAAACACCGGAAATACATATATGCAAAGTAGTCAATAGAGTGACATCAAAGGGAAGTCATCAGGACTTCCTGTATTGCTCAAAGATCTGCCAGTGGAGGGAAAGGAAACATACCACCAGAAACATGCATCCTTTTGAGACTTCCCAAGATAAATTTCATTGTTGGTATCTTTTTGTACTAAGGATACCTTACAGTTTAAAAAAACCCCTACCCAATATTCAAGTCATGAACACTTAAAATCTTTTGTAAATTGGTGCTGTGAGTGTGCAAAATGACACTACTTAAAAGTTGCCCAGCTTGGTTATCCAGAAGTTTTTACAGCATCCTCTTGCAATGATTTTTTGGTCAGGCTAACTGGAAATAAAGGTAAGTTATCCAGTGTAATATAAATATTTTTTCTATTCTCTCTACCAGCAATTTGAAGTATTTAGCCTCCTTGATTGCTTTTTGTAGACTTGTGACCTAGAGTGCACACGATGTAAACGCTCAAAGTGGAAAGAACTTTTTATCTCTGCACAAATATAACTTTTGGCTTAACTAAGATTCCAGGTTCAGTTCCAAATGTGCTTCACACCATTAACCCTGGAGGTTCCTCTAGGTTTCATTAGCACTACGCTTTGAAACCAGGATAACAAAAAAATTGAAAAGGCTTAAAAAAAAAATAAGAAAAAAAAAGCTTAAAAGCAGCAGATGAAGAATACACATGAAGCCATTTTCTTATCAAGAAGAATTTCTGGATGTAAGGATATTTACTGGAAATTAACCCTTCTGGCATTAGTGAAGATTCCTAATGAGAAGACATTCCTAGACCAAACGACGGTTTAAGACTCATTGATACTCACCAACCAAACCTGATGCTTCTCATTTCTGCTTTGACTAGGCAGTAGCAATACTGCCAGTAGTCAGAAGAAATGTAACAAATGTAGCATCTAATTTGCATAAAACATTCCATGTCATCTAGAATTCAAATTTACATCCATTCCTGCATGGATAACTGAAGTGCCTTTGTTATCTAAGTGAAACACTTTTCCCTGCAATTGGAATCAAAATCAAAAGGACAATTCACTACCTACATTATCAAAAATGCTTTACTTCTTACTTTCACACTGGTACTTAAGTCACTGCCCTTACTCTAATTAAAATAAAATCAATATAGGCTTCATTCCTATCTGGTCCATAAAGCAAGACTAAAACTGTACATGTAGTTTTTCATCAAAGCAAGAGATAAACTCCAGGATATACCAGCACTTCTAAAGGATGTTTTAAAAAAGCTGCACTCATTATAACAACATTCATTGGTACACACTAGTAAAAATGTACAATATCTGGCATAATTTTAAAAGTACTGGATGCCAAAGAAGAGCAGTTGCACTGTATTCACAAACAGTTCACAAAAATATCATGTAATGATATTACCGGTGAACTTATCTTATAAACAAACTTTTCAAAGCTATTATGTACACAGTTCTTTTAAATAACATTACAGAAACATTCTGAAACCTTCACGCACACGCTTATTTCATTTTTTTCTGAATAGTAGCAATCTTCACAGCTCCTGTGAACTTTGCATTCTTCTCATGCAGAAACCTTCACCCGTATCAGCCTGTCATATTTTCAGCAGCCTAGAGACAGAAAAAACATTTATTGCAAGTCACCAAAAGAGACACCAAGTAGATTAAATTTCGTCTTTTAACTACTTTAATTTAGCTAGAAAACTTAAAAAATCTAAAAAAAACCCCATCTACTCAGAAGTATCTCTCTAATTAACACTACTATTTAAAAAAATAATGCTGTCAACTTCCATCACGCTGTGATAAAATAGCCCTTGCTGTTTGCTTGTCTTAAATTTTATGTCCTGAACCTAAGCAGCTTATATTCTGCATATTTTACCCTAACGCTTTCAAGAAGTGCTCAAATGAATGAATATGTTTGCCTCTGGAGTTTACTACTTCATATAATTTGTAGTAATTATTATTCCCACCCATATAGATAAGCTACTGACACAAAACAGAAGAAAGACACTAATCATAACTGTATAAATCACACTGCCAATTATTTGATTAAGAACACCAGTGTTTTTTATCAGCAAATTAACTCAACCTAACCAACAAGACAGAGTTGTTGGAAGACTGTGGCAGATTTTAAGCCAGTTCTGGGACAAACAGTCAAAGGATAGCAACAGGAATGATAAATCAGCAAAAGTAAAACAGCCCTCAATTACTTACATACACATAGTTAAATGCATATGTATGCCCATGTTTAGAGCATGGACATAAATATAAAATATGTATGAGTACAGAAAAATGTTAAGTTAAAGTACGCAGTGTTCCAGAATACAAGCAAGATATAGGTTTCACCTCCACTTCCCAGAAATAAACAAATAGAAGATTCAGTAGAAAACAATCATGATTGTGATGTTCAGGTAGACCATAAAGAATGAAAATCCTTTAAAAGTCAAGTGAGGATTTCTTTTTAAACCATTGTTACCCTCTACTAGGTAAACAGGCAAATGCTAACATATGAAAAGCCCTATATACACACACATCATGAAATCCCCTCTTGTTGGCCTTTGGAAAGGTGCAAAGCACAAGTTAATGTGGTGTACACTACCAAGCTGCATGTACCTGTTTACAAGTAGTGCTGCATACTATTAGGTCTGAGGTTGTAGAAATGAGGTGATATTGGCTAAAGGAGAAAGCAGCAATCTGTTTGTGATATGATGCAGATGGGGAGGTAAATGGTGACTACAAACACCCAGAATAAAAATCTGTGCTGTTTGGTTGTGGGTTTAGTTTTTTGTTTTATTTTTCCCCCCTCAAAAGAGTTACTATTTTTCCTATTTCCAGCATCATGGTGAATTCAGTTGTATTCATTGCCTTTTCTATGGAACAGTTAATCACCTTCATTTGAATGTGAATCAGATTTTAAAGTACAATTTACAAATTGAAGTGTAGCAAGTTGCATGTATATCCAACTCTTTAAAACATATTTAGAAGGTTTTCAAGCAAAAGAATTACCTTTAGGGCTTCTGTAGCCTTACGCAGTTCTTTAATAACAGATGATAATGCTTCTGGATTTATCCCTTGTTCACAAAGCCGCACACAAATAGACAATGTCTCCATATCCAAGCCAGTGTTTAATATTCTTGAAATCTCAAACAGTACTGCAACAGAAAAAATGAAAGCACTTTGGTCCCTATGAAATTCCAATGATCAGAATTGTTACTCATCAACATTTAACTTCTACAATAGAGTGTGAACATGACAGTTGCCCATTGGAGTCTGAAGTTCAGCAACAGCGTTCATGTTCAGCTTTCCAGCACAAGCTAAAAGCTACAGCTTCCAACATAAACACCATGTTTTCCTGGTTCAGGAAACTTAATACTGAATAAAATAATAGCTGGATTTTGAAAAAGCAAAAAAATAAGTGAAAAATTAAACAATTCTCATGCTTGCCAATCAAGCTGGTGTAAAAATTAGCATTTCAGCTACTGATCTACCCTCAGATCTGCTGCTGGAGGCAAGGCAGGAATAGCAGAAGTATGACTCCTCTGATGCTGCAGGAGGGTAAGACCATTTTGTGCAGATGGAGAGAGATGTGTTTGGGAAGGACAGAGATTCTAGGTTTGATGCCTTCTTGACCAGACTGCAACCATCATCCTCACCAACAGGTTTTCCTTTCCTTTTACTCTGTACTCAGGGGGATCACGTGGTGCTCAGCACAGGGGCTAAAGAACACCATGGGTGCTGGGTTATACATCTGGGTTTTGTGGGTTAAAACCAATTTTTCTCTGTATCATCTGAGTTGGGTTAATTTCTTCTGCTGGTGTACCTTTAAACCAGCACAGCATGTGACATATTTGAAGGTAGAGCAAAAAATCTAACTAAAAAACAGTTCTAATTTTCTATGTCAGCAACAGCTGGGGCCGCTAGTTTCTAATATAAAATACTTCTAAGCGTTGGGGCAGTGTCTTTGGCAGAGAGATATAGCAGTTACTCCACAATTCTGAGATCTTAACAACTCTGCAGGGAACAACTCCTAAGTATCTGTGTCTACTCTAAATAAAATATACACATTTTCACATGGGAAATGTGAAGATTAGTGCACTTTCTGTATCTGTTCTCAAAAGCCTTTCTTTGTCTTTAAATTCTCATATCATCCCTTCTGTCCAAAACATTCCTGCAGAAGTGGACAGTTCTCAAGTACAGCTACCAGAACTTAGAATCTCTGTCCTTTCCAAACAGATCTCTCCCCATCTGCACAAAATGGTCTTACACTCCTGCAGCATCAGAGGAGCCATACTTCTGCTATTCCTGCCTTGCCTCCAGCAGCAGGTCAGAGTGTAGATCAGCAGCTGAAAAGCTAATATTTACACCAGCTCAACTCATTAAGGTCTTTGTTAAGAAACCCTTATGTAGCCATAATTTCAAAAAAAGGGAAGATGCTGAGAAAATAACAAGTGCCAAGCAAGGCCCCCTAAACATTCTCCCTAGCCTCTACTCCATCACTAGGTCATTTCCAGAGAAAGTCTTCACATTTAACAACCCTCAGGGGATTTCCTGGCAGCTTTTCACTCTGCATGTAAGCTTTTGGCATAGGCATTTCATAGAACTCCAGAGTTTCACATTACACCAAGAAACAACTCCAGGATGTGCCAGCTTTGATTCCTCACAGTCAGACTGGAAGAGAAAGCGAACACCTGATCTTTACTCATCTGCTCATGTTTCTAATGGCTTATAGATCTCCAAAATATTTCCCAGTACTCCCAGTGCCCCTACTCTCACATTCCCCATCCCACAACAGTGCCTGGGTTTTGGCTTTTTTTTTTTTAAATCAGAAACTATTTTAATTCTGTAACACTAACTACTATTCTCAAAGCTTTTTCACTATATTGGTTATCGAGGGGTTTTTTTTTGGGGGGGGGGGTTCTGTTTGTTTTTTGGGTTTTGTTTTGTTTTTTTAAAATTTGTTTGGGGTTTTTGTTGTTGGGGTTTTTTGTTACTGTTTTGGGGTGGTTTTTAGTTTACTTGTGTTTTCTGACGTGACCCATCCACGAGGATAAGGGCTCAGATCAGCTCAGGTGCTGGCAGTGTTACAGGGTTGGTCCTTCCTTTCCTTCCCCTTCCACACACTCCTTCCCCCCCACCTCGCTTAAATCCAAGTAACATAATTTGCATTACCGATACAAATAACAAGAAAGTATGGCAAGCGTATACATATATTTATAATCACTGAAATCCAACAGTACCCTATATTAAATACTTAACTAACTAAAGATCCCCACTCGAGGAAAGCCACTCGAGGTCCAAAGGCACTCACGCTAGGTGGGTGTCTGAAGCGCTTCAGGCACTATTGACACGAAGCAAAACAACACACCGCCAAGCGCCGCATCTTCCAGCGCCCGCTTCCAACCCCTCTTCCCAGGAGAGGGGCCCATTTTCACTTCCAGGCCGACAGGCGGCTCCCCCGCCCCGGGGCTGTTTGCCGGCCGCCACCCCACCCCGCCCCGCCCCCCCCCGTGCCCGCACCGT
>WBMV01005154.1:1026417-1196556 GCA_013396655.1 Campylorhamphus procurvoides
CCCGGAACCGGAAGCCGCCGGCAGTCACGCGGCCCACGTGACGCGCCAGCGGGGCGGGCTTTCTTTCGAATTCGTGCGGGGCGCCGCCGCCCATTGGCCCGTTCGAGGGAGAGCGCGCCCTGCCATTGGCCTACCCGAGGGCGCCGCGTGCCNGCCTGCACAGAGGCACAGCGGCGGCACTGTCCCGCGGGGAACAGTAAGGAGGGGCTTCTCGGGTGCGCTCCCCCGCGGCTCCGGTGCTGCTTGCCGCCCCGGGACGGAGCCCTGCCGCCTGCCGGGGCCCGGCGGTTTCAGCGCCCGAGCGGGAGCGGGGCCTGTCTGCGGCGTTCGCGCTGCCGCGGGGCCCGGCCGGAGCTGCGGGTTCGGTGCGGAGCGGGCAGGGCGGGCCCTCGGTGGGCGGGCTCGGGGGCCGCCCGGGACGGCCGTGCTGCCGAATCCGCCGAGCGGCAGCGTTCGGGAGCGTGTGTGGCTGCTCGGTGGCCGTTGTGCTCCTCCTCACGGTGGTTGTTCGCGGGGGGCTTTTGGGTTGTTTTGGTATTTGTTTGGAGATTGTTTGTATTTTTAAGTCCACCTTTTCGTGTCCTTTCTTGTCTCGTTTTCGTAGGTTTTGTTTATTTTTAAGTGCTTATAGCAGCCTTATTTATCAGCTTTGTGTCAGTAGGTCCAAGCCAAAGCTAACTTCGTTTTTGTTAGTCTTTTAAATACTTCTAGCACCTTAAAATGATTGTCTCTCCTCAAAGCCTTCAGGACGACCCTAAAATGTCGGTGTTATGATTTCATTATTTTCCTTAATTTTTTGTCTCACTCTCTTTTTGTCAGGTATAGCTTGGTGTTATGGGTGATACAGAAGAAGCTAAAATGCAGATAACACCAGAAACTCCAGGACGAGTCACAATCCTGAATCCTTTTGAAAGTCCCAGTGATTATTATACTCTTCAGGAGCAGATTGTCTCCAGTCCTTCGGTTTTTAAGTCAACAAAATCCTCATCAGTAAGATCTAGTCTTTAGCTGTGTAACTGTGTAGATGGAATGCTGGTATTTTCAAGTGCATTTAAGTGGGTATTTTATATAATATACTTTAACATGTATGCTAAGCCAAAGAACTTTGGCAGTATTTGTAGTTTCTTGTCTTTACAGAAGTATTCTGCTTTTAATACTAACATTGTTGCTTGGTCTTCTTACCTTCCTAAATTTCTCTAGTCTTTAGATATTAAGCAGTTGAGTGCTTAAAAAAACACCCAGTTCCCACTTACAGACTAAGCAGGCTGATTGCAAATAAAACCTAACTGCACTTCTGTTATGAGCTGTTTGTATATTCGAGTTAACGATTTTGTGTATATATAACTTCTAGTTGCAAATTACATTCTGGTTTTCAGTTGAAATTATTTTCTAATAAGCAGTAGAGAAGATACTGTGCTAATGAAACTAAAAAGACTCACTTGGTAGTAGCTTTTCAAATGCATTTGAACAGTGCTTTGTAATTGTTAGATAAAGGGGTGAAGCTCCTTTGTTTCTGAATTGGGTTTTTTGTGTGCTATTCATGACATTTGCAAGATTCATATGGCATTGCATCTCTTTAGTCTTCAAAATGGGAGTTGAAAGGAAGTCTGGTCTTTTATTGGATAACGTGGTTTAGGTACAGGCACTGGGTTTTCATGGAAACACAATTTGGATTCTGACAATCTAGAAGCAACTAAATTTTATCCTAAGTTATGTATCTTTAGTAGATCTGTTTTCAGAAATTGAGAAGAAACTGACACCTCAGTTTGTAAATATTAGCTATAACCTTCCACTTAATAATACCTTGTAAATCATGTAATACCACCAACCAGGCTAAGAAGCCCGACTTATTTTTTTTAAAGGCAAAATATTCAAATAGAAACTCTTTTGTTTGTCATTGATGAAAATTATATGGAAGCTGTAGTTGTGTTTTACCATTGAGATTTATCCTGTAGTTTTATCTTTTTAGAATAGCAAGCCTTAAGATGCCTCTTTCTTTTTTTAGACACCAGGAAAATTTAGATGGTCTATTGATCAGCTGGCTCTAATAAATCCTGTGGAAATTGACTCAGAAGATGTGCGACGCCAAGCAATGTATTTGAGCCATGCTAGGTAACTTAATCTGTTTTTATGCAGTAAACTTGGCATTAATAGTGGAACACTGTTCTTTTGCTTTATTAACACTTTAGCATAGTGTTAAAGACTGTTATTCAAATCTTTTAACAAAAATTTTTACATGTCCATGATGTGGATATAATATTTAGATGAGGTTTGCATCTCTGCTGATTCTTTTCCATGTTAAGAACTATTGGTAGACAGGCAGATAAAAGCAGTCAATGGAAGCAAGAAAATGTGATTGTTACCAGGCTAGCTCTTCTGCTCCTTGTTTCAACACAGTTTGTCTTCTCAGAGTGTTCCATACTGAGAGCTATGAAGCATAGGCATCTTTGTGACTCCTGTACAAGGGTAGAGCTGGGAAAGTGAGCTAGGGAAGCCAGTACTCCCTTTGAAAGGTATAGGTTAGACTTAATGTGAAAGAGAGGAGACGAATGCTAGTTACTTGAAGTAGTTTGGGGACCTTATCTCAACTTCTTTTCTCTGAAAGTAACTTCCATGAAGAAAAACGAGTAGGTAAAACAGGCTTGGTATTTCTTAGACTGAGGGATAATTTTACAAATTGGAAGTACAGAACAACATGTCAAAGGAAGGCCATAATGGTGAATCCTGTAGATACTCATGTACATTTTTCAGATACAGTTTGCCCAAAGAATTGCACCTCATTTCACAAAGCATCACAGTAATAGAATAAGTCAATCTTCCATCCTGTCTAGGCCAGGTTGCTCTGAGTCCCATCCACCCTGACCTTTAATGTTTGCAGGCATGGGGCATCCAACACTTCTCCAAGCAACCTGTTCCAGTGTTTCAATACTATTCTCATAAAAAATACTGTGAAATACTGTTCTTAGTGTCTGACTGAACCTACATCTCTTTTTGAATAGGAAGAGCTGTAGAAGGCAAACAGCTGTCCTCAGCTGTATCTGTGAATCACCATGTCTTAATGTCAGTATTATTTTTCTTAATAGCCCTTTGTTTCTTGGTCTTCCTCTAGCCGCCAGTAGGTTTCAGACTCTAATGCTTTTTATATGTTATAAAGCCTTGAGCCTTTTGGTTTCTCGAGTCAATTACATTGTTTCTGGAAGCTTATTTGGACACACAAACTAGTTTTAATCTAGATGATTTGGGTGACAGTTCCTATGATGATTTCGACATGGCCTATAGATACAAACGTGTTATCTCAGTGGATCATTTTAGCCTGTCCCACTGCTTTCATACCCACTGTAATTTTTTAAAAAAAATCATCTCCTGTGACTAGAAAGAGGCTAGTTTGACCATGTGTTTGCTGTGTTCATGCTTGCATGTTTCAGTGTAGTACAGAATGAGGTGGTTATTTCTGATGGCTGCAAACTGTACATGGTTAAATGTGTATATATATATATATATGAGTGTGTATGTAGGATTTTGCATGGAAACTTATTTTAATTTACGTTTCATAAGTGCAGTTTTATGGATGCTAAAATGTCATAAATACAGCTCTTGATGTCAAAAGTTCTTGATAAAAGAATTGAGTTTTTGAAGCCCATACATAATATTACATGAACTGTATATCCTTGTTAAAAGAGATTATTTATAATGCTTGTTAACAAGTCATTTTCTTCATTACTTGCAAACAACCACATGCATAGGTAATTCCGTGTGTAAATATTTCAAACTGTTAGTTCTGTGTAATGTAGTAAAAACAGTCTGAGGAACAGCGCAGTGTAAAAGTCTGAGCTTATATCACATATAGACTTGATTTTGTTAGTGTTTCCATAAACTGGGCGTCATCTGTGCGCTGTGTGTTTATTAGGCTGCTTATAAGATGTTTACAAGAATGTTTTTCTGGTTGACTGTGTTAGTGAAAAACAGTCTGTCAGTAACTGAGCAGGCAGTTTTGTCCACAAGCTTTCCTCTTCCTTTTTTACTCCTACTGGTAGAAATTGAATGCTATGCTATTATTCATTAATTATTAAAAAATATCTCTACTGTATCTTGTATACTGTGTGTCACAGTTGCAAGTATGATGTTGTTTAAGTTGCATACAAGGCGGGCTTGTTTTTATTCTTGTTAAATACATATGACATTTTTACTTTGTTATTTTCCTGGAGTTATGTAGTAAAGTAAAAAGCGTCCTCTTTTAAAACACTGACCAGTACTTTTAGTGGGAGCTGTTTTTCCAGTTCCCCTCTTTCTTCTTTGGAATCTGGCTTGTAAAAATGCTTATTACTTGTGATCCACTATGCATAAACATACAATGATTGTGTGCTTATTCTTTTTGGTACAATAACTGAATTTTGTGCAAGTGTCTTCATAGAACTCTTACTTAGCCTCATCTAGGCAGACATAATTGAAGATGGCATGTCTAAGCATTGTAGATTTATTCAAAGTGTGATAAGCATGAAAGAAAGAGCTGTGGAAGAGAATTTATGTATTAGGCGCATCTCTGTGTGTTTGTGTAGCAAATAATGTTGTGTTATCTGACTGATTTTTAAAACCTATGTTAAAAGCTGCGTAAGGGAATATGTTCTGTATTATAAGTTAAAATACGACGTTGTATTCTAAACTGAAGAAAATATGGCAGACTATTTGGCAGGGAGGACTCTGTGCTGGGAAAGTGGGCAGGGTCAGGAATTTGAATTTGTAAATTCCAGGAGTGTCCTCAGTTGCCCTGCGATTCCTTACAGCTCAGTTTTATAGTCTGCTTGGTTTTATAGTGTGAGTGTAGTCTCATGGTAACTTTACTAGTAAAGTCTATTCATATGACATTATTTTGGAAGATCAGTTATGGCTTTTTGTCCAGACTTGCTGATACAAGGAGTAAATGGAAAATTTGCAAATGTGTACTTCTAAACAGTACATGTTTTTTCAAATGAGCTGACCTGAGAAGTGCCTTTATATTTCTAAATTTACAGTATAAGATGATTGCACGTAAGAGTAAAAATATCTTACAATTTATGGTTTAGTGCAATTTCATTTATAAAGTTTCTCTTGAGCATCCATAAATTATTATATGGTTGGACTTTACATTTTCTTCTACTTACTTGATGGTTTTGATAATTGAGTTTTTCATTTGTTACTTAGAACTGATAAGGAGACAGAAGACAGAAGGCAAAAAGCTATTGAGGAGGTAATAAAACTTTGTGCTATCAAATACTGCTTTGTTTTCTGTCTACAAAAAACATCCATGTCTATTAAAGGATTTCAAAACCCAGAAACTTGTTATATTTCAGTAAGAAAGTAGTTTTGCATCCTTATCCTTTGTAGTTGGAATCCACAAGTTGTTTTACTACCCATCTTTTTTCACACACCTGTAGGTCAAAAGAACAGATTTTTTTTTCTTTCATGTAGCTTGGCTAGTGGTAATGTAGCTGTAAGATACCTCATAAATAGTTAACTTCAGGTTAAAAATAATTATTGAGCATTTGGGGATTTACAATAACTGTTAGTGTTTTACTGCATTTTTTAAAATATTGCAGAATTTTTGTGATTTCTTCCTTACAAAGTGCTTAGCTGGATGCACACCTTTATTCTAGTAGTTTGTATACCTTTACATGCATTTTTCATTCTATTTTTACTATCCATTTGTCTAGCAGAGAAGGAAATTGTTTCAAATCTTCACTATAGAAATCTTGAATGTAATTTCAAGTTTAAAAAAAATACAATAAAGCTCTGGTGGGAAGGTCTGTCCGTTTTGGTCTTTACAATCAAAAGATGTATTTTATGGTACCATAAAAGTACTGTGTAGTTGGCCTGCAGCCCACAATGCTTTGTTGTTATAAATCTACATTAAAAAGGATATTTCTTCTTTGTGAGGTATAACCTAATGGATTTTGCAGCTGAACAGCTTGAAACCATGTCTGTGATAAAAATTGTGCCTTTAATAGTTGCGTGTTTCAAGCTGAGTTTTTCTCATTTACTTTGAGTCTTGCATTTACTGTGAAAACAGGATTTACCATTTATTTCTTGAAGCTGTGTAATAGTGTTCATCTGCTCAGCATCAGGGTGTTCCACAGTGTGATGATAGATACAGTTTCTGGTTTAAAGAAAAAGACTGAAATACCAGTACTCATAAATATTTCAGCAATTTAGCCAAATACATTAATAATGTTGCCAAAAAGCAACATTATCACTTTTCCTGTTACTGCAGTGTCTCTTTATCACTTCTGTGAAATAGCTCAATTGTCAAAATACAACTTGACAAACTGAAAATTTGAGAAGAATTATTTTAGACTGTTGTGCAATAAATAAGGTAGCAACAATCCAAATTTTAAATGAGTAATTAATATTAAATGAAACTTTTCCTCAGTTTTCACTCTGAATACTTGAAAGATCTGAGGTGCTATCTATCATAAAGAATATGGGGGTCTTCAAATCAAATTGTTTTTTCTTTAATCTCTCTGGGCCTGAAATAATGAAATACCTTCTGCATTTTTTCATTGTTCAGAGCACTAATTTAAATTTGAGAATCACCAAATATTAAAAGTGCTGAGATGATTTGTTTTTATTCTGCTCTAGTTTTTCACAAAAAGAGTCATAGTTCCTTCTCCTTGGACTGAACATGAAGGCAAGCAAGTTTCTCAGTTTAATTCAACTAAATGTAAGTTGCTTTTATGTGTCCACCCAAAATAATGTAGCTTTTGGAGAAATTATCAGGTGTAATTTCTTTCAGTTTCAGTTTAAGAATCATTGATAAAATGCAGCACAAGTGATAGGTTTTCAACTGTTCTCTCCAAGTGCTTTCTTTGTTTAAAAATTATTCATTAATCAAGAGTCTTCTATAATTTTTCCTTTTTGTTATTTTTGGTTCTTGTTCTTAAACCTTTCTACTTTAATAGCCTGTCTTTAACCAATTTAATTTGCACACGTAATTTTGCAGTGTTGATCCTGGTAATAGCCAAGTTGTCTACTTTCCCTTTTTCTTCTGATACTTGCATGTCTTACTCTGACTGCTTTTCTCACTCTGTGGAAAATGAGAGTTCCATATTTTTTTACCTTTACTTACTGCCCTTTTGTTGTCTTAGTGTCCTGCTAGCTCATGGTCAAGGGTTGCGGGCTTCCTAAATTAATTTTTTTTATGCCACAGTTAAATTTTATTCTAAATGCTGTTGTTAATGAAGTTTTTATATAGCCAGCAGAATACATAGTAAACAGATTACAAGCTTGGACAAATGTCAACTATAAAGTACTGTTTGCATGGTGAAGGAAAATGGTCTAATGTGTTCTTTAGCTGTATAAAAAAGATTAAATGTTTCTTCACTTCAATTCCAGACTGAATAATTTTATGGAAATGTGTTCTACTTGAACACAGCCTGTTTAGCTAACCATAAAAACATTTGTTTTAAATCTCTGTAATGTAAAGAAGGCTGCAGGAGACAAAGATTTGGGCAATGTTGGTGCTACTTCACTATGCTTTTTTGTAATAGAAAGGTGCTGATATTCTCTTGATCAGCTATAATGATAAACTTTTTTCAGTACTCCTTTCTAATCTCTTCCAAACTTTGAGCAAGTTTTATTTAGTTGTATTAAATAGTCTCACTGCTGCTAGGTTTCAAAACTGTATGCAATGCATGTTTAAATTTAAGTTCTATGTTTTACAGCCATCGATCTAAATAACATTTCTCCAATTGGAAGGCAGCTAAGCTTGCAGTCTGGGAAAAGTAATGGTGAGTAAAAGGCAGCGTCTAAAATTACAGGCTTTCTCCGAAGCAAAATAACCCATTTTGAATGGCTATTTAATTTCAAAAGGAAATTACTTCTTCATTAATATTCCTGTAGAAATAGTTTTTCTTGAACTGAGTGGTATTATTAATTTTAATATCCATTTCTCCTAGTAATTTAATTCTATTATATTCTGTTGATTTTTTTCTGAAGTAAGAAATGAAGTCCTCTGTAAGACAGTGGAGTGTATTTTTTCCAATTCGATGTATGCACTTTTTTGAATTAAGAAGTGAATGTAAGCCTCCGGTTTATTGCTAAATTACAGTATTAAGAAACCTTTAATGTGTTAAATTCTTATGGATTAGAGAATCTTGATTATTTTCTCTGCCAAATAAATACCATAAATCTTAATACGTCTTTTAAACTGTATTATTATAGATAAACAGGTAGTGTTTTTCCCCAGGGTATTTCGATGATTTTTCTCCCATTTCCTTTTGAATCCTTTTCTTTCTTCAGACATCTCTTTCCTCAGTTAACATAAAAGCCTCTAGAGAGGCATTCTTGCAACTCTTGGGTTTTTATCTCTAGGCCTAGTGTGCTGCAATATAGTGTTGTCAAATCAGAATTGTAGCTTTAATTAACACTTTTCCTCATTGCAAGTCTAATTTAAATAGCTCAATTGTCGTGCAATTTGAAAGTGAATTTTTGTTTCCATGGTGTTAGTAAAAGGTCATTAAGCTAATTTTGTTGGTTTTATTCATTGCAGCTGCTTGTCAGACAATACTGTCTTTGCCAGTGGATTTTAATTTAGAAAAAATACTAGGTATGTCATGCGATATCTATATTTATAAATGTCTAAATTAAAAACTCAGTTTTGTATTGTTTGCTGGATGTTTTTGTCTTATGAAACACTGAGAACTAACTGTATGAATGAAGGTTTTCAGTATATGCTCTAAATAGTTATTGCGTGTTGCATGGGACACGTGACTTAAATGATATGATTTGAGTGTGGAAATAAAGATAGAAAAGAAGGGATATGGAGGACAACTGGAAATTGTTCAGCCTGGAGGAGACTGAAGGGAGAGACCTCATTGCAGTCTACAGCTTCCACGTGAAGGGGAGAGGAGGGGCTGGCACTGATCTCTTTGCTGTGGTGAGCAGTGACAGGATCTGAGGCAATGGCCTGAAGTTGTGTCAGGGGAGGTTTAGGTTGAATATTAGAAAAAGGTTCTTCACCCAGAGGGTGCTTGGGCAGTGGAACAGGTTCCGCAGGGAAGGGGTCACAGCACCAAGCCTGACAGAGTTCAGGAAGTGTTTGGATGATGCTCTCAGGGCACGTAGTGTGACTCTTGAGGATGGTCCTGTGCAAGGCCAGGAGTTGGACTCAGTGATCCTTGTCGGTCCCTTCCGACTCAGGATGTTCTATAATTCCATGGAACTGATTAACCGTTCTGAATGCCTAAAAGGTAGTAAGCTGAAGATACCCCCTGCCTCCCCCAAACAGAGCAGGTGCTTAACTTAAACAGCTCTGCTGTTTACATGTGGCTTTCCATGAGGCTCATAATCCAACCTTGTCTTGAGTAATGCTGTGCTATAACTCTGCTTTTAATTTAACTGAAACCATGGTGGTGACTAGAAGTTGCGTGGTGGCAAAAAAAGCCATGACTGCTGAGTGAGGAGGAAAGAGTACAAATTAACTATCTGATTATGAGTGCTACATCAAGCAATTGCTGCCACCTTTTCAAGTAAGGGGGCTGGAAATGCCTGTTCTTATATCTCACATGTGGGAACAGTGTGTACAGCCAGCTCAGGGGGTTTTGGCTGCATGCTCCTATTCCAACATTGAAGTTCACAACCATGACTGTGGCCCACCAAAATTAAAACAGAAAAATAGAACCATACCTGTTGCTTTTGGTTTTTGTCTTCACAAATGCTTCCATCAACACATAATTTGTAAATTCATTAAAATTTCTTCTACAAGAAATATCCAATTAAAATGTAAAGCAGGAGCAAAAAACTAAAATAATCTGTTAAATTTTAGCATATTTTAATGGGTCTCAATTAACCTCTTTAAACTGCTAACTGCTTGGACTTTCTTCAAGTTGATTCTGGTTTGCCTCTGGATGTATTACAAAGACCATCAAAGCACATGGGAGACCTTGAAAAGAGTTTAGATTTGTTTGGGTAGTAAAATAATCCCTTTTGTGCAACTCAGGTGCAATGAATAATACAATTTTGGGAAAAGACCACTAAGTAGACGCTTGCCAGGATGTATATTTTATTTGATTTTTAAATTCAGACCTTAGTATTAAGGGATGATAGACAGAAGTGGAACCTTAACAGATAGAGTGGACTTTCTGTGGTGGTAACAAGCAATCCTTTGGGATAGGTGCCTAATTAGACTAATTACTTGCTGTATTGGTAAATTGCATTGAATGTTTTAGTGTAGTGAAAGATACTTTTTTTCCTTCATTCTTATTGGAAGCAACCTCTTCTCCACATTTCTAGGTGAATATTTTAGAACTGATGAGTTTGCAGATCAGTCTCAGGAAAATCTGAGCTCTTCATCACTCAGAAGAAAGCTGTTTTTAGAAGAAAATGGAAATGTATCTGCATGTTTGTCCCCTTCTCTGCATAGTCCATGCGGTAGTCAGCCACTTGGAGTACTTTGTTCAATAGAATTATCTCCAGTCCGGTGCAGAAGTCCTCTGGACACATCTGGTTCAGTAAGTGGCCTGTTTTGTGGGCTGGATGGAATGTACTTTATGGGAGAATAGGTATTAGACTTAAGCATGGTGGTGTTGGGGTTTTTTTCCAAATTCAGAAAAAAAAATGTGAATAAAAAAGTCTTGAACTAATGTATAACTGACTTTTTATTTTGTCAAATTACTTTGTTATGACTCTTATTTTTTTGTGTAGAAGAAATTATGTTCTGATTTTCTTATGAAAAGGAAGTAGGTGCTAAAACATACAAAAGACTTGCTGAAAGCATGTTGAAACCTTTTTCATAAAGTGTGTATCCAGAAAAAGTCCTGTTTAAATCCCTGAACTGCTGTCTAAAAGTACCAGTTGATATGAATGTGTGATATAATTGTTTACCTTACAGCTCATAAGCTCATCTATAATAGAAGGAATGAGTTGTGGATCTTTGAATGCAGTGCTAAATAAGTTTTATTTCTTATCCATTGACCAGTTTTCAGATGAATAGACATTAGAACACAGAACATAATGTCTCTTCTTTAAATTAAGCAAAGTGAACCTTATTCCCAGGTGGACATAGCACAGCTAAACTGGCTTAGATGATATAGTTTCATCTGTTTGGTGGCCGAAGTGCGTGGAAAAAAACTACTCTAGGAATTGTGTGGCTTAAAAAAAAGGTTACTACGGTAACCTAGTAAAGAATGTGTACAACATAATTATACTGCTAGAACTAGTGACCACTATTTTCTTAAGGAGAAATACTTTCATGTTTTGCCTGCTGATGAAATAAATAATTCAGAAAACATGGATTACATTAAAATATAAGTAGTGGCTGATATTCATCTGCATTGATATTAATAAGAAATTTAGATTAGATACTTGACTAGATACAGATAGCATTAATTCTCTGTTTAGGTTTCTCATAGTTCTTAAATATAATGGATGTAGTAGGCCTAGTTTGTATTATGTTGACAGTTTGAGTCCATTGCTCTATTTTCGTGTCTGAAGACATAAGGTCCAGGTGAAGAGCTGTGCTGGAATATTTAAGATAAACTAATGATAGAGATTGTCATTGGTAGAGGATTAGTCTTCCTTAGTGCTGCCATATTAAACTTTTAGTTAGAACGCTTTTTATATATACATATTAGCCAAAGTTAACATTATTAAAATATGCTGTGTGGTTTTGATTTTTTTTCTGAAGGGTCAGTTTTCATCAAGTCCTATTCAGGGAGGAACAAGAGCATATAGTCTGGGAAGTATAACCAGTCCCACGTTTTCAGAGAGGTCACCGGCACGTAGTGGTTCTCCTACTTTTTCACCAATTGCTTTTCACATAAGAAAAACACCACTCTCAGGTATGGTTTAATTGTATATGTGCTACTCTTTTTTGAGTAAGATATTTTTATTATAAAAGGTTTTCTATTATAAAAGCTGCTGAATTCTTAGGGGAACCTGTTTCTGTTTGGAGACAAGTTACTGTGCTTGGCAGACCAGCAGTCTCCTCATGTATGACACATTTACTTTTTAACAGTGAAATATGTGAGACAGTGAAATGTATGTGATTGCAAAAAATCAACTAGGGCAAATCTGGATTGATACTTGTTCAGGAAAAACTCACAGAACCAGCCTTAAAATATTTCATTTGAATACTGGGTAGTACTGGCATTTGAAAATACAAGATCTCCAATACAGCAAACCTTGTCATAGAAAACAAATTTGGTGATAAAAATGGGACAAAACCTTGCCTTTACTATGATAGTTAAAATGTGCTGGTGGTTTGTTTGGTTTTTGGGGTTGGTTGGTTGATTTGGTGACAGCAGTCAGTGAAATACTGTGTAGTTGGCTATAAATTATTCAGTGCATTGTAGGCCTTTGAGGATCATGAGTTTTTTCTGTCAGATGGAATTAAACTTTGTTGGTTTTTTTTTTACAGATCAAAGAAAATTTACATTTCGTTCTCCGGATATTCCTTCTTCCTCAAATAGAATGACACCCTCAAGTACAAGAAGTCCTTACATAGATGGTTGTTCTCCAATTAAAAATTGCTCTCCCATGAGGCTTGGAGGTTGTAGAGGAACTGCCCAGTATCAGACTTCTGTTATTAGAATACCAATTGCAGTTGAGAATCACAATGAGGATGAGGAAGACAAGGAAAACGTTTCTCCAGCAGAAACTCGGTTCCCAGAAATGGATAATGGAATAAACTTAAGTCAGGAAGACAGTGATACTTTTGCACATGGTACACATCTTGTGGTAGCAACTGTGTCTATTGCACCAGATCACTCAGAAGCTTGTCATCAAAGGTTGTCATCATTTCGGGATATAGAAGGCTTAAAGGAAAATAATACTGTAGATATGGCTGATGCAGCTGAAGTGTCGGAGGAAAACACTTGGATAAAAGAAACAATTGGCAATAGCGATACGCCAATGACCAGCTTTATGACAGGCATTACTTTCAGTATTGAAAGCTCCCGCATGTGCATGTCACCTCTTGCCGAAAGCAGTGCAATTCCTTGTGACAACAGTAGTATTCAGGTAAAATATATTTTTTTGCTTCTCTGTAAAACTGAGCTTGATGTATTAACTTTAAATACATATACTATTCTGGAAGTAATTGCTGTTTTCTTAGATGTGGCATGCAGGTGGTATTGTGATTTTTATCCTCCCTTTTTCTTCTCAGTGGAGTTAGTAGAGCCATTACACATTATTTTCCTGTTGCTCTGTACAGCAGTACATTTAACTTAATCCAAATTAATTCTGACAAATGTGCTTATGATTTACTTTTGTTATTAACTGATTGTAGTTGATTTGTTGGATTAAGTTCTGTTAATCAAATGAAAATCACATCAGATATCTGAGGGATTTATTGGTATTAAAATCACAGTACATTTTTCAAGTCCTGCTTCTTGATTTCAGGTGGACAGTGGTTACAATACACAGACTTGTGGAAACAGCATTATGGATACTGCGGGGGCTGAAAACAGCTGTAGAGAAAATGATGTGAATACTGTTGTATTTCAGAATAAATCTCAGCTGCTTAGAACAAAGGTAGGAGTTAAATTGTGATACCAAAATGATAGGCTTCCCATCTAAAGCATTCGTTCCCCATTTTGCTTGGTTTTGGGGAGCCTGAGCGGGGAGACAGGTGATAATAAAGATGTTAATGTAGATGATTTCAAGTATGTTGAAAGGAGGGAGTAAATGCAGGAGAAATTACTTTATGCTGGCAATAAAATTAATGTGTTTTATGACAAAGGCAGGTTGTTCCAGAGGAAACTGAGGTATATGCATGAATGGTAATTATGAGCCTGCTCATAGCTTCTGATGTATTTTAGTCTGTCTCTTATTTTTTTTTTCTGTTGTTCCTGCTGCTTTTTTTTTATTGCCAGATTTTTAAATGTGTGCCTGTGGAGAAGGACATTTTTTGCGGAAAATTGTCTGCTGCTCATTTTCATAAACTAAGTGTCAAGTTTCCTAGATCCTACTTAGCATGCTGACTTGGTGGCGAACTTTCTGCTTGAGTACAGTTTTTTTGATTACAAGCACTCCAAAGACCTATCTGAAAAAAAAATTACAAAAGACAATACGTATCTAGCAAGGCTCCTAAACCCTTAATCTTGTGACTCATAGGAGTTCTATTTCCAGAGAATTGGAATCAAGGCTAGTTTCTTTGGAAAAGAGAGCAAAGATCATCTCTTCTCACTTAATAATTATGGTCTTAACAAACCCAGTATTTTATGGTCTGTGACTTAGTGTCGTTTACAGTCTTTAAAGGGGAGACAGTACTGACCAGTATTACCAAATTATAAAAAAAACTCAAGTAAACCCATTCAGCCTTGACTTCATTTCTGTATCTGACATGCTAATGGCCACTTCTCTGCCAAGGTGAAGTGCAGAAGTGATGGTGTCTTATAGACCATTGACATCAAATTCTGAACTCTGCTCATTTAAGACTAGGATAAATGTGCCTTTAGAAGAAGATGGATATTTTATCCTTAACTTCTAAAAATACCCACCTACTCTGAGGTCTTGTCCCAGTGACCTTTTTGGACATGGATTGTACTCACCAAAATCAATTTACAATTGTCTAGGATCAAACCTGACCTAGAGGGACTCACCAATATCATGCACCCATCTTTTCCCAGTATTGCCAATGGCTAGATCCTGACTAAGCCTAATTTTGTATTTTAGATTAGGATTTAAATGTGAAGTCATTAAGTACTTCATTCAACTCTCACAACAGAGAACCCCCAGAGAATGGAAATAAAAAAGCACAGACATTGCTGGCTGAAAGAATCAAGTCTAGTTCATTCAGAACATGTGAGCTCTGAAAGGAGGTGGCTCTTGCTGACAGCATGTTTCAAAGATCAGTGCAGAGGAAATGTGTTCATTCTCATTTCAGAAGGGGAGAGGTGGTACTTAAGGTACTTATTGTACTTGAAATTTGCAGATAGTAAGTTTGGATCTTGTTTCTTTTGGAGAATGTCTGTGAAAATGTTTTAAAATTAACTTTTTCTTATCTAGGAGTGTTCTGTTTTAAGCCATAAGGACAATCAGTTGCTGAAAGCAAAATCTCCAGAGAAGCAATCCTGTTTCCAAAAAGCAAAAACACATAGTACAGTATTTGGTCAAAATGCAACTTGCAACATTTCTGCTTGGAAACATAAAAATGAAAATCAAGTTCATGGATTTCACAAAGGTGATATGTAGTTTTCTGATGGAGAACTTGTGTTGTCTAATAAATTTTTATACATGTGACCTCAGTTACCTGGATTATACCTACTATTTTGCTTTGTTAATGCAAATGTAATAAATTGTCAGGTATATATTAAGTGAGTTTTTCAATAATATGGGATTTTTCAGGTCTTAGGAAAGAATTTGTTGGTATCATTAAGCAATCCTTTTTGAAAGTTAAGGCATCTTAGACTTGGTACAAAGAAACAATACCTTTTTTTTTTTCAGAATTGTGTTCCTTTCGTGATTAGGGTAGATTCCATGAGGAGCCCTGTCTTCAAAGTCGGACATAAATTGTGCTTCCAGGTGGATATTTTGGATAGACTGATCAAACCTAGGATAACTTGCACAGGAACCAATGTAACTGCAGAAATACCTACATTTTAAGATTTGTCTCTCCCAGAGGCATGAAGGACATTTGTTTGGGGAAGAGAAAAAGGAAAGGAATACTAGTTTTGATTTGGATTGATCTTCCCCCATCAGATTTATTTTGATGCTTCATGAATACTAGCAACTGGTACTAAGAGTGACTTACTAGAGAGAAATGAACTGCTGGGGGTGTGATGAGAGCAAACCCCAAAGTTTAGTTCTTTTAGTAATATAAATAAGTTACCTTTATGTCAAAAGCAGCTGTTTAGCAGTTCTCTGGACATCTTTTAGGTTGGCTGCCTATCTGTCAGTTAGGTTTACCATGTACTTGTATTACTGGTTATTTAAAATTAAATGATAGTGTTGTTGCTTTAGTAATTGTATTAGTACTAATCTTGAAGTTGGTCACTGGACTCCACCGGTGTCTCAGAACACATGCATCCAAATTGATGCTGCAGTACCCTTTGGAAGGAATCTAGGAAGATGCACTAAGATTAATTGGTCTCAATACGTCCCTAAGAGAATGGTGCAGCCTTCCTCCTTTTAAAAGTAAACCATTACCCTTCTCTCTTTTGTTTAATTCCCAGTGTTATTATGTTTTTTTACAGAAATTAACAAACTATTTAGATAAACCCTTAAAAATATAATTAACTTTTGCAAGCCACATATTTCAAAAACTGTTGATATAAACAAACCCTTGCTACTTTCAACAAAATCATCAATGGATTAAAGTAATGGATTGAGGAGGGTCAAGAAGCCCAGAACTCTGTCTAAACAAATCAAATTTGGTTAAATTTGATTGGATTTGTTTGAAAGAACCTTGTGGAATTTACAAATGTGAATTGGGGAAAAATTGCATATGGTAATCTTCTAGCCCTAGTGACTTAAAAGGGGAAGAAGAGGTAAGGAAAATACGGAGATTTCTGAGCTCTCTTTATGTAGAGCTCTGAAGTAAACTTTGTTGGGTCAATGAAAAAGAAAAGTCCATTCTAATGTATATTCCAGGTGAAGTAGTCTTCCTTCCATAGCATGGACATTCAGTCCCAGGATGCTGTATGGAAGTTCTACTTTCTGTTCCATTCCACAGCCCACAGAAAAGCTTGTACCAAAGGGATACGTGATGGCTGATGAGTTGCTGCTATTGGCACACTAAGCCTGAAATGATCGGTCAGACTTAAATTTGAAGGCAAAAGACAGCATTTTTAAAAAATCTCAATGTGAACAGAATTCCATGGCATTAAAATCAAAGTGTTAGACCTGAGAGTTGTGTCTCTTGTTTGAATAGAACAGTTCTTGAAATATATTCCTCAGTGAAGGCTTTCTGAAAAACACTTAAGGAAAAGGGAAATTTCTATATGCAGCACTTGGTTTTACTTCTCACGTTGCAAAAATAAACATTAAAAAAAATTACTTTAGCTTTCTAACCAGCAATCATGATGTGCATTATATTTACTTTTGTAGAAATTTTATGACTATTTCTGTGATGCATATTGGATTGACAGTAATTGAATCTAGCATCCTAAATTACCTATTTCATGATCTTCAAACAGTGCCCTACGAAAAGCTGGAAATACACTGACCTGGTAACTTTTAGGGGATAAATTTTGTTAAGACCAGGAAATTAACTCAGACTTCTGCAATATGAATTTTATACAATAGGGCCTTGAAAATGGTCTTAGCTTTAGCTTGTCAGAAGCAGGACACAACTTCTCTAAGATTTGTAAGTTATGCATGACCTTGTGTCTCTTGTTTCTCCCAATTGCTTTCTTTAACCATAATGGATTGAAGGGTGAATTTCACATTTCTGGACTGTACAAAGGATTTAATTTTGCAGTTGTGATTACTAAAAATAGTAATGTTACTTTAATGAATATTAATGTTAAGGGGAAGATAAGAAGCAGGTGGTCCAAATTATGATCTTTTTCTGAACTGTTCTCCATTATATGTGTAATTAAGATTTGGTTATATTTTTTATTTATTTTTTTTAAAATTTTTAATAATATGTTTAATGATCAGAGGCTTTTGAAGTATTCACAAATAAAATAGCAATCACTAAAATACTTAATTTCACCCTGTATTAGTATGTTCTTATCAGCAGAAATGTGTGAATGTGGGAATTAAGGATCACCCCCAAGTAAATTGCCTGTATTTTCTGTCCTGTTTTGTAGTCTTCAGTTAGTTGGTAAATATTTATTTTATGAAAACATGCATATTTTTTTATTATGTTTGTACAACAGATTTGTAGAAGAAACCTACTGTGCAAATTACCATGGAAATAATTTGAGCATTCTGTTTCTGGAGTTGTTCTTAATGCATTGGTTGGCACACATTGCACAAAACGGTCATTGTTTACATTAAATTAATTGCAGTAGTTTTAATGAGAGTCCTTTAACATGTCTAATTGTAAATTGAGTAGAGGAACAGAATAAAGACGTCGCTTTCATACCTACATTGTTCAGTTACTTCTTTCAGTTTGGAGGTGCTAAGGAGAATGCACTTAAGGAACTGATTTCTCTCAAGTTCTCAAATGGCCTTAAGGCTGTTAAAAAGAAACGCTAAAATCATTCCTTCACTTTGTAGAAACATTTATTTTCACCCACAAGACCAAGGTGTACATATAGTTAGTTTTAAAAATACTGTTCTGCATACACAGTCATAAAAAGTAGCTTTTAAAAAAAATTTTACAGATTATTATAATGTGTATTTAAAAAGTAAATAAAACTTGTTTCTGGCATTTTGCCCATGGGGAAAAAAAATATTTAAATGCAAATAATTATGTGACTTCTTATTAACTTGTATATCCAGCTACGTTTTTAGCTTCTTTTTCTTTTTCTCTGGTTCGTTCTCGCTGCTTGCCTCTGTAGACAAATTTTCAGGCACATCTTTTCCTAGTATCTACAGTAAAAAAAGCAACATTTTTTACTCAATTTTTTACTAAAACTTGAGTTTACTCGTACAGACCTTTTATATACACTGCATCAACGTCAGAAACTTCTGATTTAGAAAATCATGTCACAAGACAATGTGAGAATCAGAACTGTAAATTGTGAAGAGATTAAATTTACAGACTAAGACTATAAACTGAACCCAGAGATGTTTCTCTGTGAAACAGTATTTGAGTTGCTAAGACCTTTGAATGGACACAAAGTGAATGATCACTGAATGTGCGTCCCCCTGCTATACTCCTTCCTTACCAAAAAGGAGGACTAGTAACTGATGTTGAGGATAACAGACTATTTTGGATTAATCAATACAGCCAATCCTATATCAAGGGATAAGCTAAAACTATAGTGTGAATTTTGTTGTAGAGTAAGGACCTTCCCAGAAATTAGTATAAGTAGAATGGAAGGAGAGAGAAAAAACCCCAAACCATCAGCTTGCCTTAGTCTTACTTTGTGTCTATTTTCTAAGTATGCCCCTTGGACTGGACTTGCTGCCACAGGAGTGTTGATGAATCATGCCCCTAACAGTAGTTCTTGGATGAGCACAAGCAGGGGACAGCTCAGCAAGTGAATGCACAACAGGGTACAAAGATTCTTCTTTACTACAAATTTCATTATCTACTCCCAGTTTTTAAATTCACAAGGATTGCCTTCAACTCAGCAGAGGCTGGAGAGAATGAACAGATTGAGAACAACTCTGAGGAGAAGGACTTGGGGGTGCTGGTGGGTGAGAGTCTGGACATGACCCAGCAATGTGCACTTGCAGCCCAGAAAGCCAATTGTGTCCTGAGCTGCATCAAAAGCAGCATGGCCAGCACGTCGAGGGACGTGACTGTGCCCCTCTACTCTGGTGAGACCCCACCTGGAGTGCTGCATTCAGCTCTGGGGTCCCCAGCACGGACATCAACCTGTTGGAGCGAGTCCAGAGGAGCCCATCGAGATGTTTAGAGGGATGGGGCATCTCTTCTAGGAGGACAGGCTGAAAGAATTGCGGTGGTTCAGCCTGGAGAAGAGAAGCTCCAGGCAGACCTTTGAGAAGCCTTCCAGTACCCAAAGGGAGCTGACAAGAAGGCTGGAGAGGGACTTTTCACAAGGATATGTAGTGACAGGAAAAGTGGGAATGGCTTTAAGCTTAAAGTGGGTAGGTTTAGATTAGCTATTAGGAAGAAATTCTTCACTGTGAGAGTGGTAAGGTGCTGGGACAGGTTTCCCAGACGTGTTCAAGGCAAGGTTAGATTGGGTTTTGAGCAACCTGGTCCAGTGGAAAGTGTCCCTGCCCGTGGCAAGAGGATTGGAACTAGATGATCTTTAAGGTCCCTTCCAACCCAAACTATTCTGTGGTTCAAGCTATAAGAGCTCAAAAATCAGAATACTTATATGCATTGGGAAACATGATTTCTCAAGGAAAAAAGATAATGTTTGACTGTATAAACAAGGAGCTCTTGTGTATATTGGGTTGTCTTTTTCCTCTGTGATTAAGGCTACTCAATTACTGCAACCACCTGTTTACCAAAAAAGTCACAGTAGCTTACTGTAAGTGCACAATCTTGTAATGTCATGCAAAATATTTAGCAGGCCTAAGGTGTGAGACCAAGTGAAAATCCCAGTGTCCTGGATACATTAAGAAGCTAGAACTGAAAAGTCTTAAGACCAGAGACAGCTACTAGAATGTTACAGTTCTTACAACGTTATCAAGAAATTTTTATATTGTGGGAGTTGTAGGACAGAACTGCCATTAGCAGCAAGCAGTTATACAGAACTATCTTCTGAGCCACTAATCACAGTTACACTGTAATTCACCGGGGCAAACAGAAGACCCTACTGAGTTTTGGCAGATTTTCAAAGGGAGATTTGATTACTGAACTGTGAGAATCAAGATACTACTTCAGCAAATCATCACCCTTCCTATCAATGGAAATATCCCAATGGGCCCAGAAATTTAATTTAGAGGCCATTTTTCAACAGTCTTCTGGGTTAAATTTCAATTTTACCACGTGATGAATTTTTAACATTATTGAAGGGTTATATGGTTCTGTGAATCTCGTGCCTTACCTTCGGTTCTACCAAGACCATCCGCATTTTCTGATGTTGGATGTTGGAATCATCTAACATAATGTTCACTTTAACTTTATCAAATACATGTAATGTTGTGCCTTCCACAGTAAGTGATGGTACCTGAAAGTTCAAATTTTGTATAAATATTTGCAATGTCTTATGTTTTTATACAAATAAATATTTTTGTAGGAAAATATTAATGTTACACATAAATAAAAACGGCCGCAAATTACTGTCCTGAATTTTCAGTGTCATATCTGGTATACACATTTTTTGCAGTAGTTATGCAAATAATTAGATATCAATAGTGTTATGGAAACCACTGTCAGAAACTGTTTATTTAGACTTACAAAGACTATAGTGGCACTACTACTATGGATTAAGAAACTTGCGTTGAGACAAACCTCTCTTACCCTTCTAAATCCAACTAGAATAAATTTTAGTCATCCTGCTCACTTAATCAAAAAATAAAAGTATTTGAAGAGCAAACCTCAACAATAATAAGAACATACCTCATTGTTGTAATCCAGTTTTGGTGTTGGTTTGTCTTTTTCTTCAAAGAAGACTGTTCCTTCTAAGCCATACTTAGGAATCAGAACCACAATTGCATTTTTTCTTACAAATAATATATACGCCTCTTCGTTTACTACTCCCTTGGTTTTGAAGAACAACTGTAACAAAATACACAAATAAGAAGAATGAGCACTAAACATTCTCTTCTGAATTACCAATATGCTGCCTTAGAAAAATAGAACATTCATATACAAATCTGTACTTAGTGAGAATTAAACAGCATACATTGAAAGCAGATTTAAAAACCCATAAACCATTTAAAACACTACTGTAATATTAAACATTCATCATATTTATTAAAGCACAAAGCTAAAAGAATCCTCAAGATGCTATTATTCTGAACTTTTCAGAACAAGCAATGTAACCTTTAAACTTTTCCTAAAAGAAGCATCCCTCAGCTTTAATAACTCCTACAGACTTGCTTGGCTTTGTGCTACAAAGTACAAGTGTCCCCCACCTTGCTTTACAATCAAGTGAATCGTCCTCAGTTAACCCTTACATTTCAGGACCACTTACCTGTGTATGGAATGCGACAGACGCTCTTTGTGCATACTGTGCCATTTTGTGTCGGTAATTGAGATTTTTACACATATCTGCTAGTTTATGTTTATCTGTAAGTTCCGGGTAAGTACTGTCTGCTCCTATGGCCACTGCCAAAAGCCGATGTACTATAATATCAGCATACCTGCAAAGATGAGGTCAAATGAGGGATGACAAAGCAAAACATACTTTTTGAAAATTAAAAAGAAGTTTCTGAATATATGTTTGTTTTGTGAACCTTAAAGATGTGAAAGTTTTTGTAATAATGACAGTCTAATGGCAACTCCCTGTATCAGTTCAAGATCACTCTCTTTGCTGACCAAAGATGCACTGCAGAGGCAGAATTAACTATATGATTTTCTAAGAAATTCTTTACTATATTGTACCCATAGACTCTATACTGTTGAATGCTTACAAAGAAGAAACAAAGTTTTATTTTTGGACCAAAGAATGATGTTTCATCACGGAATCTTAAGCTAATTTCTTTTCCCTTTCCCACAAATTTAGTGTAGAATAGTATTGCAATGCTATTGATATGCAAAGCATCATCACATTTGAACTTCTTGGTACCTAACTTGTATTGGAACGTCATCCAGGAATTTTTTAACACATCTAGCAGGAACTAAAATTTACTATTTGGACTCTTAGAAGTTCCACAAATTATCCACATAAACGCATAAGAATTTTAATCTGCATGTAAGGAGAATTCATTTGAAACATCTCTAAGGAGCAAAAGATGATAACAGATATTTTCCTCAAAGCTCAGGTAATTCTTGGTTAGAAGGGAAGACCCAACCTACTTTTCCAAGAAGTATGATTTCATTACAAGGCAACAGTTACAACAGCAAACTTCCAATTAGCAGTATTTTCATATGTAAAATACAGTCTCCTCAAAATTTAAACAGCTTCCATCTAAAACTCTGCCTTAGTCTCTGGTTGAGACTAATGCTAACTGATCCCAAAGTGCATTTCTATGCCAGAGATCTGCATTAGGGATATACTTGTATTACTTTTATGTAGCTCTTTAAAAAATGTTTCTAAATCTTAGGAGTTGTGGACAATAAACCTGGGAGCTTACATAAAGATGGACCACCATGTAAGCCACTGCTGCTTCAACTGAAATCCAACACTGAACAGAAACAGTTCTTTGTTTTAAATAGACAACACCACAATTGAAAAAAGAATTTCTTCACAAATAATTCACTTCTTTTTGTTCTCTTGACACTTTTGTAAAATAAAAGTACCTCCTAATAGGTGAGGTAAAGTGGGTATAAATAGGTGAGGCTAAACCATAGTGATGAAAATCATTATCCATTCCAGAGCAGAAATAAACAGCTTGCATCATGCAGCGAGTGGTCAAAATTCGTAACAGTGTATTTAGGTAGGGGAAGGTAGGTGATTCAGCTTTGTCTAATGATTCAGCTAAAGCCTTTGCTGAATCTGTCTTGATTTCCAAATTCTGAAAGGAGAAAAGAAAAAAAAACAATAAAGGCAAGATATTACTAACAAACATTAACAGTGTAAGCAGAAATGTAACAGCTACATCGATGGTAATTTTGGCAACAGGCACAGCTATCACACCCAGTAACATAATGGAATGCCACTACTACAAAAATAAAAATCTATCGACACACAGGTCCCTCCCTCATTATTACTAGTACTCTATGCAAAAAGGCAAATGTCTGTAGCCTAGGAATTCAGAAAATACATCCATTCTCAACTAAGAAACATGCCAATATTAATGAGTTGAGTTTTTTTCTGAATAAATCAGAAGGAATATAAACCCCCTGTATTTATGCCACATAAAGATTCTCATTCAAGCACAAGGTAAGTAATTAATTTTGCTGTAGTTACTCCACAAAGTTATAAAAGTGATTTGAAGAACTAGTACTGTATGACATTTTGCTCCCTGTTTGCCATTGTTCCCTGATAAAAATTCAGGGAGGGGGAAAATACATAATGCGTTTCAGATTTCCAGAAAGGCAAAGTAAGTTTCATCACATGATCAATTGAATACTCTTTCCTTCATGTACACCACTGACAACAAAATATGATCCAGAGATCAAATTACACCTGTATTATGGTAAAATAATTGCATATTTATTAAGAAAGTATAAATATAGCATATTAATACTTAATTGTGATGGTTGTGTCAAGAGTAGTGGACAAGTCACTTTGGTTTATTTAAAAGAATGTTTATCTATGCACATGCATTTACCTTTCCAAATAAAACAGTACATTTAAAATAATTTTCAGAGCACAAATGAAATAATTATCATTATTCCAGTTTTACGCCAGTGGAAAATTAAATGGGCTAGGTTTGGGCTTGTCTATGAATCTCACACAGAGAATTTGGAAATTCCTGTCTTGCCCTTAGGAAACAAAAAAAGGAATGGGGAAAGAGTTGAAGAGAAAGTAAATATGAATAAACATCACAGTATCTAGAAAGTTAAAAGTTTAGCTCAAATAAAAGATTCTGAAAGTGTAAAAGTATTTTTTTCTGTTCAGACTTGTTAATTAAATGAGACTTGTTTCAGGCTAAATAAACCTGTAGCTGATCTAAGGAGAGGATGGAAACTATAAACACACTTGCTTACTTCCCAGCTTTGAGAGAAACATACTTGATTTGACTGACCAACTTTTAAGTACATCATTAAGGTATGTGATCCAAAGCCAAAAACTGGCTCAAATATCACATGTGACTTGGAGAGGAGAAACATTCACCACACAATTATTACAACACAAGACTTAGTGAGTGATTTACTGTCTTTACTAAGAAAGGGTTTAAAAAGCACAAGATTCTTCCTTTCATCTAGTGGTAGTATTATCTTCTACACTCACCAGCAATTTCAAAGTGTAACTGATACACTTTCAAAATACTGCTTTCCAACCCTTATTCTTGGGTAAGTGGCCAATCAGAGAGAAAACACAGCTTTTCATAATTAATTCACTTAATTAACACGGCAGAAACTTGCCTTGGACTTTGCGGCCTTCAGAAGGATGTCATAATTTGATGGGGGGGGAGCAGGATGTTTCCGGAGCAAGGCAAACTCTGGGAACTCATCATAAATTTTTTGTGCTACAGAAATATTGGCAAGCAACATGAACTCTTCAACCATGGAATTTGTTTCTCTATCAAGATAAAATATTTTATATTGTTAGAAAAGCATTAAATCATACATTGACTTTTAATGCCTAATGAAGAAACATTTCACAATCCTAACAATATTTTATAATACTAACTAGTGGTTTTGAACATTTATACCCTTAGGCAAGTAATTCTAAGACTAAAAAGGTAATATTTATTAAGTTTCAAATATCAAGTCAGAACAAAAAAGCCTGAAATACTCTAAAATATCAAATTTAAGAAAAATGCTCTTTAAAGCGCCTGAAAAGACCAAGAGATAAGCATCTTGATTTCTTCCTAAGAATACTCTTAAAATGTTGTACATATGAAGTTTGAAAGTACCATTTTGCACACTATAAAGTTGTGACAGCATACAGAACCTAGTGCAGATTTTAGCAAAGAAACTAAGTAGTAATATGCAAGAGAGTAAGTACCTATCATCAGAAACTGAATCAATGGTCCTGTTACTAGAACTCCCCAGTAAAACTGTACCACTGCATATATGCCATAACTGCTTGGTTGTTTACAAGGTTTCAGTAATCCCTAACTCCAAAGTCCTACTTTCTCTCCTCTGTTACTACCAGTAGAAGAGCACCACAGAGAAGCCAATAGCATGAATAGAGTTTGGAACTTAGTGCTCTGTTGAATCAGTAGTAAAGACACAAGTTCATACATGAAGCATACAGTTCAAAACTTCCTAAATAAATAGTTCAGTAAAACAGAGGAATTCTCTTTCCAAGGATCAGCTTGCTCACAGAAACTGTGGATGTCACATCACTGAAAACATTCAAGGCCAGGCTGAATGGCGCATTGAGCAACCTGGTCTAGTGGAAGGTGTTCCTGCCCATGGGAGGAGAGTTGAAACTAGATGATCTATAAGGGTGTCTTCCAACCCAAATCATCCTCTCATTCTATGACTGTCCTGCCCTATTATAGGAACTTTGTACACTATTAACTAAATGTTGCTACTGCAACGTAGGGTCTTTAAATCAAACCCTACGTTGAATTAACTAATAAATAAAATGCATACTTGAGCTCCTTAGTCTGCAGATCAATAGGATCATGAGTTTCACTGTCCATGTGGAAACGAACTTCTGGTGAGGAAAGTGTCAAGGCTCTGGAAGACAGTAAGTGGTATTAATGAATTACAGTAAAGCAGACAGAGCAGCTGAGCTGCAAGCTTATACACAACATCCAGGTTTATTGTGAAATTCTAATTTAAAATTAGCAGAAATTATGGTCTCAATGTTAAAATTTGCACAAATTGTCATATTGATACACACCACAGTAGCTCCTAAAATTTCAAATGGTCTGGTTGTGTTTTGATAGTGACTCTAAGAGATCTATATTGATTGATCATGTGAAGAAAAAGTTAACATCCCAAGCTTATATTTTTGGGGAAATGAAGATAAGCATTTTTATGCAAATCAAAATGAGACAAATACTTCTCTTTTGTAAGATTTTTCACTAGACAAATGGATAACAGAACCATCATACATTCTGACTACACAAAAAGGCAGTAAAAATAAAGGGGAGGAAAACATGACAGGTACACTGCACTGTTTACCCATTCTCAATTCTTTTCTTCTTCAGAATTTTTGCTAATTTGTTTAATCCGCGTAGGCTGGTAGTAATGTCATCGTTCATAGTTGCTGAATCAATTCTCATCTGTGCTTCAGCATATGTAAGAGAAGCCTTGAAGAGGTTAAAAAAGGAGAGACGTCATGACACATAATTGAATACATAGTTATATCTTGCAGAAAGTGCAGCCTGCTGTCAAAATTGGTTCATGATAATATAAACCTTTACTTTCAACACCTAAATGCGTGGCATCCTCAAAGAATAATGGACAAATGAGGACAGATCTATGTAAGACATTAAGAAATACCAGGCATTTACAGTGGTTTTTATGCTGATCACAGATGTATTTTATACAGTAGAGGTCTAATTTTCAGAAATTCATTAAACATCTACAGAATCCACTGAATTTAATTGAATATTGTAACTAGCTGGCATATATCAACCAAGTCCTATATATATCATATACAAAGTAACTACACACAAAAACATTGTAGCATTAGAGGTTTAAAACAGGACAGAATATAATATTTTATTTTTAGGTCGCCAGCATACTTTTGCAAGTCTAAGAAAATACAAATAAGCAGTAAGAACACTGGTATTATTAAGTATGTTTATCATTGTTTTTATAATATGGCTTCCAGCTTTTATCAGAAGTATAATATTTATATGACAAACCTTGGAATTAATAACACTCTTTGTAAATCTGGTTTTTAGAATTTCAGCCTTATGGTTCATCTCCCATATGCATGAAAATGCAAGTCTATAAGAGGGAGAAGAAGGGGAAAATATGTTAAAATCCATACATAAACATCTGTAGTTTCTTGTCAAAAATCAAAGTATATACACATACCTGTCCACATTGGATCTCAGCGAGCATAAGTTGGAACTAAGTAGCTCTGGAACCATATCAATCCTCTGCAAAGTAAAGAATAAAAATCAAGACGATGTATAAGTATGCATTTTAACTTCCTGGTTTTTAATATACTAAAAGCTTAGTGGTAATAACTATTTTTTTGCTAAGGAAGGTCAGATTTCTGAGAGAAAAGTATACTACATCAAGGAAATTAATTCCAAGATCCATTTAAACCTTCATTTTTTTTAGTTATTTCTGAAGAAGTTGTGGTCTACAAGAAATAAAATAAAAGGGATCAAGTCTACAACATTAATGCTTGCAAACCATAGGAAACATGAAAAAGGCAAAACTAGGCTACTTCTGCAATTTCACACTGGTATCAAAACAGTACTCCAGTTTCAGAGACGTATGTCAATAATGCTTCGAACACGAGCTGAAAGGAATATTCCCCAGATAATAAATTTTATAAGAAAAAGGGAAAAAATTGTCTTAGACAAATTAAGTGCAGCCTAAAGGAGTCCACTTTTCTTCCTTAGTTCAGAGAGAATGTCTCTACTACCAAGAATTAGAAGAGGAAAAGCAAGGAATATTCAACCACTTAATTGTATAAAAAGCTGTAGAAAACAATTACTTTTTCACACAGATACACTGTTGTTCCCCTTTTTACTGACTCCTCATCCAAAGCATTTCCTGGGCGAATGAAATGACTGACATCTGCAATATGTACACCAACCTAAAAAACAAGTATCACATTATGCATTTCATGAAACAGAAAGTGTTCTCAACATGCATGAAACTTTCTCAAGTTTTTATTTACAACCCAATTTATCCATTGCCAGTTCCCTTCAGCAATTCCCATATTTAGTAACAGGAATAGTTACAACCTATCATACTGATATTAAAATACTGAATAGTTGGAGCCGTCATTCATAATAAGGGCATGTGTACATTTAGGAAGAAGTTATATTCATTACCAATGCAACTCTTCTTTGCTTAGGGGCTCAAATAACCCCTTTCATTGTCTTCAAGGCTTACTGCAAATTTATTAACTTTCATTTTGGCACACTCTGCTATTACAATTCTGAATTTCAAAAGGATCACAATATGACTAAATCAGATATAAGGGGGTAGAGAGCTGGTGTTAAGCCTATAGCTTTTTAATTCTTTTTTTAAAATAAAATAATCATTCCATAGGCATTACAGGAGTAGCTTACCTTTTTTTTCCTGACATTTCCTTCTCCTAGCTGTAAATATCCTTGTTTATAATACTTACCTAAAGTAGCAAATACATTTTATGTTAATTTCCCATAGGAAATGAGGATAAAGGAGGGTGAATTTAGAAGACATTACATTCCCACTTTTGACACTGATATAATGAAAATTAACTCCCTTTCTCTATTGCCATCTTGCAGCTAGGCAAACACCATTAATTTATTTGTAACAGATCTGGAACTTTTCTCATGTCATATACTATTACTACTACTGCATTGTTTGTAGAATAAAGGAAGAAGTAAATAAAGAAATTATTGGTTTGATACAATACCTCTATATTTCCATTTTCTATTTCTCTGCAATGTAATGCGTCATCAATATCCGTACAGCCAGGTGGATCAACACTACACACATTCAGATGCCGTAAGTCTTCCCTGTGCTTCATATCCTGAAATTTAAAACAAACAAAACATTTTTTTCAAGAACACCTCCATATCCAAGTAAAAACAATCATTGGAGAAAGGCACATTGTGTAAGATTTTCCTAACCAATAAAGTATTTTCAGAATGCTTTTGTTTTGCTCTGTTTTAGGACAAGATTGAAACAGATATGCAGAAACTAAAATGATAGAGAAACTAAGACAGAAGATAATTAAGTAATAATTTTTTGTTTGTTTTAAGCAATCAGGAAGAGGAACAGAACATAACCATAATCTTGTTATGATCTTAGAATTAGCAGGACCAGGAATTAAGATTTTTTTAAGTGAAGTTTTGACTCATGTCCAGCTGGATGCCTTGTTTAGGATATGACTGCTCTCAACTCTAGCTTCTTAAGGCTTAGATGTCTAGACAGTTGAAAGGAACAGCACACTTTGGAAGTATCTACTTCTGTACAATGGCTACGAAAAGATCTCAGGTATCTTAGACTAGGCAACTGACTTTTAGAGAGCTAATTTCTACAAAGATCCCTCTTTCTGTTTCCATTTGAAAAAAATAGGAATAGGTAATAAATTATAATAAAAGTAGCCCACCTCCAAAACATTAAAATGCACAAACAAAAACACTCAGCCCAGCCCAAATCAAAAAATACATCAAATTGTCCCCTGATGACATTTTGCCATTTTCCCATTCTAAAGCAACCATTTCCCATATTTAAATTACCGGGGGAACCTGAGATTCACTAACTGCATTCAGACAGAATATGCACTTGCAGAATTGCTTCTCTATCTACTGTATTATAGCAGAAATACATTTAAGTCTTCACCCCTCAGATTATTTTGTCCATAAAACAGGCTGTCATATTTGAGTACAAAATTATTTTTCAAGATAAAAAAAATCATAGGGAGGATTGTATATTTATTTGAATTTCAGCCTCTCTCCTTAGCAAAAACATTCTTTTATCTTTTTATTCTTTAAGGAAACCTGTAATATGTGTTTTATCTTAAAAAGTTTATCTTCAACAAACAGTTTTAGCCAAAACCCAAAAACTTGCAGAGGTTTTGTTTCTATAGGAAATCCAGCTGAAAGTTCACCCTAAGACAAAATGCCTCAGACAGCATTTCTTCTCTATTTCCGATGCATTGGGATATCCAAGAGTCTCACAGTTTGCTTTGAAAGAGAAGGTGCAGGAATTGTTACAATAATTTACAAATTATTACCTCTTCTGTAATGCTCCATGGCATTTTTGGTAGGAAACTAAGAACAGCCTGGGAAAAAGCCTGATGAGGGACATCATGTTCAAGCAGAAGAACTTCTGTCTCTGTCTCTTTATCTCCAGCACATCCCAAATTCTTTACAAAGTGACCCTGGGAAACAATATACATACACACACACATCAAGTGATACTATTTGCCCAAAACGAAGTATGTGAACATTATCCCTTAGATTACTCATATATTAAACTACACAATTGGAGTAATATTTTTTCCTTAGATTAACTTTCTCACCTTTAAGAGAGAAATTTAATTTTAAATATTTATTTGATTCAGTAAGTCTGAACTGCACACATGCCCCTTTTCCTTGAATCTCACTAAATTCTACAGAGCTAAGGCTGCAAAAATTGAAAATGTGTATTCATTTTTACATGAAGGAAAAACCATTGCTGCATAAGCAGCAAAACTAATAAGCTCTAATTTCTCTATAGGTTTACATTTTGTCACACTTTCTTCCTCACTTTTCTCACCCAGAAGGATCATCGAGTCCAACTGTCAGCCCTGCACAGGACAACCCTGTCACACCATGTGCAAGGCGGCCCCTGGTTAGTCTATATAAAGCACCTTAAGTAGCACATATATGTTCACTGCAGAACTGGATGAGTAAGCTTTTTAAGTAGGATAACCCATAGATATTTTATTTGGGGAATAGTAAACTACATAATTTAAGGAATTTCTTAATTTGCACCATCAAATGGCACTCGAAGAACCTAAAATTCATATCAAGACTGTTTGCAGTTACTCAGTGCTACAGATAATAAACATTTTACCTAATTAGTGCATAAAAATCAGATAACTAAAAGTTCAAAAGAAAACGCTTAAACTTACATTAGGATACCTGGAATTCCTTGGCCAGCCGTCAATAGCAACAATTATTCTTTGTCCTTCCAATGTATCTGCTTGTCTGGTTTCTATTCGAATGCGAGGAATTCTGCGATCAGCTGGTGTAAACAAATGGCGCCTTGCCTATTAACAGCCAGAAAAAAGAACAATTAATTACCAATTAAAGAAAAAAACACAAAAAGCATCTACAGTAACTGGATTATTTCCTTACCTCTTTGATGTGCGATTTGGAAAGCATGCCACAATATGGTCGCCAGTTTCGTTTTATAATGCCCACTACTCTTCCTGTAGGTTTCAGCATGTCCTTGTTAACAGAAATCTTCAGCTGGTAGAACACAAAATTTAAAAATACAAAACTGTTTCAACTCACGTTAACGTGTTTGACTACAGCAAGTACCTAAGACATTGGTAGTAACAATTTATGTCTCTTTATAATGCCATAAATGCTATTGTAACTTCATAAATAGAACTATGCCTCCCTGCACTTTGCATAACTTTTAATATTTTCAGTATGTGACACGACTTCTTAGCTGTGGAGTAAGCAAGGACAGCGGCATGAGACAGCATTTTTTCCCAGTCTTTTTTCTGTTATTTTTCTGAAATTATGTCCATTAAAAAAACCCCAGACAAAATAACAATCTCCATGTTATTTTTGCCACCTATTGTAATTTTTAGGAGTCCTTTTATGTTGCTTGAAAATTCTCCAGTAATTCTTAACACAACAATTGAAAAATGATTTCATGAAACTCAATGGAAAGATCACTTTTAAAGGAATGATCTCCTTGGTCAGGGCATATGTGTGTGGACTACATGCACATTAATTGAAATTACTGCAGGATGCTGAAGAATATTTACAACTGGTTCCAAATGTATATATTGCCTATAAAAGGTGGATGTCAGCATGAAACAACATCTCTTCCTATTCTGGCAAATACTAATTGGCTCATTGGTATACAGATTTACGTATTTCCTCACTAACACTCAGTAACTTTTGGATTTATTGAGATTAAGAAACCAATCTGGGAATTTCTAATTGAGATTAATTAAAAAGTATTCATTTTATACATGATCATGTATTTAACACAACTGTACAGCTACAACTAAGTATTATAACTTCTGGATTCACATCCTATATAAAGCCTAACACTGTCAGGATACTGCAGATTTCATTTATCTCTTAACATAATAGTTAAGCAAAATTATTTATTTCATACAATGTTTTCTTTCTCCTCTTCATTTTCGATGTCATCTTCATTCTGGCCATCATCTTGCAAGACCACTGAGGATGGTGCTACCCATTCATCTTTTGCCAACAACTCCACAGCTACAATATCTTCATGAACTGCTCGATTTAAATGTTTCAGTCCCTGCACAATTATCTGGATTTTTTTAGAAAACAAAATGAAAATGCAAATATTCATGAAGGGAAACATGGAAGACCCAAATCCAAGCAGTATAACAGAAGAGTAAAAACATATAATAGGCTCTGCACTCCAAAGAACATTTTAAAGTGTGTTTGTGATCCATTTTTTTTCCTTTGTCTAGATTTCTGAGAGTACTGATGATCTTACTTCAGGAATCTGATTCCGTTTATAAAAGATTTGTCTTCTCCCCTGGTTTGTCTTTTTTTGTTAAATCGGACAACCCTGTTTTTTGCAGTCTTGGAGACTCCACATATTACTGGGAAAAGAGGAATAAAAGAGATACAGAGAAGTATCTCTGCTGCCGCCACAAATAGGAAAGGAGGAGACACCTACCACTGCTTGGAAACAGTGTCTGTACAACTGTATCAACCAAGAGTCCAGCAGGGAGACAGAAGGTTGACTGCTGAGTGGGAAAAAGCCATCTATCTACTCCTCCCCAGGTATGAAGTCAGGAGGGGAAATAAAGCAAGATAACAGGACAAGGACTCATGATAGTTTTTTTCTGAAAATCCTCCTATACACTTGTTCCTCTGTCTTTCACCATATATTTCATGCTGACTTTAAAAACTGTTGAGAGTCAATTGAAAAACTATTAACAACCAAGATTCAGTTTTGTTTTATGAATTACTCTATCAAACTGCAATTTTAAACACCTTATTGTTTTTTTTCAAAAAAAGCACAGTCAGAATTTCAGTAGTATATATCCATATAAATAACAAATGAAAATATCAGCAAAAACACAGGAAAAACCCAAAAGAGGAAAAATTACTAAAATGCTCCATTTTAACATTTCACCGTGAAAGAATTAAATTTTAAGTCATTACTCACCTCTCTGTTTTCTTCAGCATCTCCATGAACCCAAACAGTAGCTTCAAGATAATTCTCTCTGCTTGCCCTATAAGTTCCTTGGAGGTAAATACCAGATTTTATTCCTTGCTGCAATTTGCTAAGAGGAATATGTTCTGGGAATATTATTTTTCCACTTTCTATTTCTTTCTTTAGGAAAAAAGGAGAAGAAATTTTCAGTATTTTATATTCATGATTATTTCCAAACTGAGCTCAGGAACATGACAATCAATTTAACAATACTCCAAAATTGTAACTATGTGCAGGGATGAATACACACAATAATGAAAAATTACTACTAATTTTTTCTAATGAAGCATCAAAAGCATAAAAACTATAAAACTATGGCAATTTCAGGAACTTTTCTTTTCCTGTTTGCCTGCAGTTATTTAAAAAGACACTGCAGAAGCAGCATACACTTTTATGTTGATTTGGATATACTGACTAAACATATACTTAACAAAAAAATATTAGCATAGTACTACATATGAGCACTACATAGTGAAGAGAATGGCATACTGTATATACCGTAAGCTATATGAAATATGAGAACACATTACTGTGACTAAACTTTGGAGCAGTCAGACAATTACTACAGTTAACTGCTGAGAAGATCACCTGAGCCCTACGTCTTTCTACTCTTGCAAGTTAAAGCTCTATTCTGTTAGAACTAATTAACCTTCCCATTTTTTGTACAGTGTTCAGCTAGATCAGCTGTATGTGAAAATATAAGTCTTGATTCTGACAAACACAAAGCACAAAGAAACAGAAGAGGATGTAGCTCATCTTTGAACTGCACAGTGCATTTATGTCAACTCATCACCAAACAAAAATGCTTTTGATCAGTATTATTATTGTTTTTATTATAGTTATTATTATTGTTATTATTATTCCCATCTTCACAAGAGTTACCTAAAGGAACTGTTTTTTTACAAATAACAAGATACCTACTAACAGGCATATAAGCAGCACTAAAAATGGCTGCAATGTTTCCTTTTTACTTTGTAGTTGTCAAAAAGTTAAATTGCCAAAATGGGAATAAAGTCCAGAGTCTTGTATTCTAAACTGATGCTAGTAGCCTGACAAACAGTATTCAATATTATACTGCAAACCATTTCTGATTAATTTATTTTATAAAAAGAAAATAAAAACATACCCCTTCATCAGAAACACAAGCAAGACGATCTACAAGCTCAGGATTAGCTGTCAAGCTTTTTATATACTCCTCACCTACAAAAGCACACACATAAATATTTATGCAAGAGATGCACAGTGTTTAGGTGTGAAGAGACTGCTCAGTTTATCTGAGCAATAAATTAAACATACATACTATTTCACTCACATGTATAAGCGGTTATCCCTTCCTCTAGAGCTTTCTCTTTATTAGTTCTGTCATTTGTTAAAAAGATAACTTGAATCTTCTCCTCATCCTCTATTTTCTTCAAGTGTTCATTGTACCAGTTTACTGCTACGCGAATGGCTCTGTCATTGCGGTCATTAGAAGTTTCTCCTCGCTTTTGCTCAATGTATGTTTCTCTACATAAATTTTAAAAACAAAGGCAGGGTGTGACAAAACAAAACAAATCCCAACTACTGTCTATACTCTGAAAAATTTTCCGACAAACAAGATCAAGGCTCTGAGGCTGAAAGAATCATTACTGTGCTCATTTTAAAATATGTGTAATACTCCTTAGGCTGCTGAAGGGCCAGGAGACAGACAGTTAAAGGAAAATAGGAAGGAAGTGTTAATTCCTAATAGAACCTTCTCAGAGGCAATTGAAGAGGATTGCATTGAAGATATTAGAGCTACGGATTCAAAATTCCTCAAACTATGATATTGCAGTATTGGAAACTAATTGTGAGCACAAACAAAAGCAAATTAATTGCACCTTCATTTCTTAGAGCTTTCTGTCACTAACTTACTCACAGACTTTTGAATGCTGCTACAGACTGAATTGACAATACTAATAAAGCACTCGAATATGTTTAAAAGGGAAACTAAAATGGAAAACTGGTATTCTATTGCTCAAGGTAACAGAGTTGTCTATAAAGCTTATCCAACTTTCTAATCCTTTCATAATTCTAATTCATAATGCCATAATTCTAATCTTTTCGTAACACATATATACACTTACACTAATTATAAAAACTCCCAGACCACACAACTATTTCCCAACAGGATTTCTTCGAAGTATGCAGTTCTATGCACAGCAATTTAATTTTAATTCCTAGTCCACGTTTCAGCTTTGTTTCCCACTTTCTTTTACCCGACATCAGCACAACTTTGTTAAACCCTGTTCCACACCTTACCTATGATGTTCATTGGTGAAAGAATAGAAATGTTTTTCAGGGTTTTGAATCATGTCCCTAACTCTCTTGTACACTGGTGCACTCCGATTCCTGACTTCTTGTAAGACTGTCTGCAGCACAATGACATTCTTAATAACAGGATCTTCAAGGACATCAATCTGAGGAACAAAACGGAAATGAATGAAAATTGTTGTTTAATTCTACGCAGTCACAGGACTTGAAATATTTGTTTGGTTAATACATAAAAAGCTAGCATGAGTAACGAGTAGCACTAGTTCTGCCTTTTTCTCTCACCACTGGGAAACGGAACAGTGTATTAAGCTGCTTCCCTGGGAAAAAAAATCAAGTATAATTTTCCAGGCTCTCTGTGACCTGAATTTTCCTGAAGGAAAAATAAGTACTTATTCTGACTTCGAACATATTCATCCCCAACGTATGCAGGACTCCAAACAAATGTCAGGCCACGTGTACACCATAAATTTTATTTACATAAAATGGGTCCCTGTAAATTATAATCTTATAAAACAAAATACAACTATGCACAATCTGACAGTAATTGGACATAATTTACAAGTTGTATGGCATATGCTTTTGGGAGGAAAGCAAGAAATAAAATAGCACCTGACCACTGTCACACAGCTGACATGGGCATGCCTGGATGTGCATGTGTAGGCTTAAGTTGTCCAAAATCAAAACCCACTGTTACACTGCAATTTTAATTTCCACAAAGTCAAACCAACTGGAATTCTATTAGCAGCTCTTCCCTTTTGAAAGACCCTTTGCTTTTCTAAGGGAATTTGTTAAAAAATTTTCAGCGCTTTTCTTTGTGCAAAAGGGAGAAAAGTACACCAAATATCCATGGAAACTATCAGGATAAAACGATGGGAGCTCCACTTGCTAAGCTTGTGGTAAGGAACTGTGCAAACCCACATCCAAAATGAGACAGCAATAAGGTTCTAGAAGGCATAGCTAAAAGAATTGAAAGCAATGCCAGACCAAGCTGCTCTGAACTCGACGTTTAGATGACTTGAAAGATTTAGAGCCATGTTCATAGGGGAAGAAATACAGTATTATTCTATGCACAAGCTGAAGTCTTACTGTTGCAAACCTGTTTCAGTTGCTAGGCAAAATCTTTCCCTGGTGTTACCAAGACTTCCTAATCCCCATTTCTCCAGTTTGTGGCAGCAGACTCTGGCATACTGTCAGAATGCTCTGCAGGACACACATAAAACTTCAACAGATACTAAGGAGTCCATGCGTAGCACGCTGAAAACACCCTCTGATGTCCTGTTTTGGGAAGAAAATCCTTACAACTTTCAGCATGTGTAACTGTTAAAACAAGCAAGTGTTGTGCCCCTCTTCAGAGTACTCCGTATCAGGATTCATGAATTTCTTCCAGTTTCCAATGTCTGCTCAAGGCTATGCTAACTTCTACACAGGTATTCAAAAGCAATCAAAGAAAAAAAAATTAAATATCAAGCTAGGGATTTCAATACCTCCCAGCCTCAAAGGCTACTGTCTGCACTGCTCAGATTCAAATCTTTGCACAGTTAGTGATGGGCTACAAAGTTCCTCCCATACTTCCAGAGGTGCACGTGGGATGATTTTGCAGCCTCTACTCATTACATGAAATCAACATCACAGTACAAAGGATACAAATCTACATTTTGAAAAACAGAAGAGCCATTTAGGAAAATTCTAGCTGATAGGAAAATTCACTATCAGAAGATCCAAAAAAATCTGTGACCAAAGATCCCAATCGCTGTTTCAGAGTCTACCGACTCTATCTCTGCCTGACTCTCCGTACCCATATCAGATCACAAACGAGCAAAATAAACAAATGCTGTTGTTTATTCCTACTGTTCAAAAAAACAGGCAGAAAAAAAAGAAAACAAAATAAACAAGCAAAGAAACCCAGCCCCCCCAACCCCCCCTAAAACCGGAACACAGTCTAACAGCACAGCAGAGCTGGGGATGCTGCAGCCCTTTCCCGAGGAGCCGGCAGGGAGAGGGAGCGCTGACAGGTTATGGATCAAGTACCCACGGGGAACAACGGGAGGCCCCCGGCGCACGGCCAGACGCCGCCAGTCCGCGCTTAAAGGGCGCGGGCTAATTCACCCACACGAGGATGTAACCAAAGAGGGAGGGTGTGAGGCTCCACGTGGAGGCGGCGGCGTCGTCACTCCCCGNTGGGGAGCTGCCCCGGGAGCGGCAGAGCTGTGCGGGGGGTGGGTGGGGAGGAGCTGCCCCGGGACCGGCAGAGCTGTGCGGGGAGAGGGTGGGGAGCTGCCCCGGGAGCGGCAGAGCTGTGCGGGGGGTGGGTGGGGAGGAGCTGCCCCGGGACCGGCAGAGCTGTGCGGGGAGAGGGTGGGGAGCTGCCCCGGGAGCGGCAGAGCTGTGCGGGGGGTGGGTGGGGAGGAGCTGCCCCGGGACCGGCAGAGCTGTGCGGGGAGAGGAGCTGCCCCTGGCCCTGCTGAGCGCAGTTACAGCCCGGGCCCGCTGCCGTGTGCGGCTCGGGGCACCCGGCGGGCACTGCAGCAGCAGCCCCGCTGCCTGAGCGGCCGCCGTGAAAACGGAAGGGGGTGGCGGCCCCGAGAGCCCCCGGCGGGCCCGGGCTGATTGCAGCGCCGTCGGTAAGTAGGAGCCGTGGTCTGTGTCGGGAGTTGTAAAAGCCCGTGCGGCGGCTGGGTCAGCCAGGCTGGTGGGAACAGCGAGGTTTCTGCTGCTGAGAAAGCAGTCAGGGTGTGAAAGGAGGGTGTTGCCAGGTGGGGGTCGGCCTCTTCTCCCGGGAACCAGCGGCAGGGGACAGGAGGACACAGGCTTAAGTTGGACGTTAGGAGGAATTTATTCACGGAGAGGGTTATTGAGATGGACTGCCCAGGGGTGTGGTGGAGTCAGCGTCCGTATAGATAGGTAAGGAAAGACTGGACATGGCACTCAGTGCTATGGGCTGGTTGACATGGTGATGGTCGGTCATAGGTTGGACTTGATGGTCTCGGAGGTCTTTTCCAGCCTGATTGATTCTGTGATAAAAGTATTTCTTTACCACTTCCTCCAAAAAATCTTGTTATGCCTCTTACTGGATGTCCTCTGGTGCTGTATATACCTCATGGGTCTCCAAAGTTTTCAGTGTGCGCACTTCTGATAGCTTGCACAGCTTTATTTAGCTATAGTACCATATAGTGAGCAAGATTCCTACTGGTATTTATCTTACTGTAGCCAAAACCCTTGTTAACAGTTGTTTAGGAAGAGTCCTCGATCAACTGCCCTCTTCAGAGGCTGTCAAAACGTTCTTCTTGGGTGAAAAAAAATAAAATCATGCGATCCTGAGAAACATCACTTGCTTAGTGGTCTGATTTAACCGGTTAATTTTTCATAGCGACATTTGTTTAATTTGTTTTGATTCTTGCAGTGAATTCTTCAGGGGGCTCATCTCAACGTATAGCTTAAAAAAGCTTTACAAACAGTGGAAGAAAATGTCGCAGGGAAGGTCTAAGGAAATCAAGAAAGTAAATATTTCTAGCTCTTTGGAATCTGAAGATATCAGCTTGGAAACCACAATGCCAACCGATGATGTTTCTTCCTCTGAAGAGAAAGAAGGTTCTGTAAAAATCACTAAGCAGCTGATTGAACGGAAGGAGTTGCTTCATAATCTTCAGCTGCTTAAAATAGAGCTATCTCAAAAAAACCTGATGATTGACAACTTGAAAGTAGACTATTTGACCAAGGTAAGCAGTGTTTCTGCTTTCATTATATAATTTTGTTTTGGTGTTTTTAGAGTAAGGTAGAAACTTCTGAAAAGAATTTCTTTGAATTGCATGATGGAAGCCCACTTGGTTTGGGGGTTTTCTTTGGTGTGTTTTGTTAGTGTTCTTTAATGAGAAGAAAAGGAAACAAAGATATGGAAAATTTAAATGACTTGTCCAAGTCACTATAATTATAAATAAATAAGGTGGGATCTAATTAGTTGTGCCTTTTCAAAATACAAAGGAAAGGCGCCTGTTTTCTTTCAGAAATGAAGAATAATTTTGTCACTGATGTTAACAGCTTAACAGGGCTTTGAACCTGAACTTGTGGAATACTAGAAAAAGTGATCTGAATACTATTCAATGATCTGTTAATAAAGATGTAGCTATGAGATAGCAACATGCTAATAATAGATTTTGTTGTGCAGTTTCCACTAAGATGCATGAAATTAAGAAAGGTGTAAAAGCTTTGCCATATTTGTGTGCAGTTCATTCTGAGAACCTCCTAGGTAGTATCTGTGGCTTTGCTGCTCCGAGTTTAAGCCTGATTTGAAATTTGTTGAATAGGTAGCCATTTTGTTGGAAAAAAACCCTTTGAAAACTAAGTATTTTTTTATTTTTAGTTCCTTGGGACAAAATATGTATCATATTCTATGAAGCCTTAACATATTTAGATGTTTTCTTAGCCTGTTGTTGCATTTCCCACAGCACTGGACTCTTTATTTTTTTTCTCTCAAGTTGTTATTTTTGTAAAATATTTTCTAAAAATTACTGAGGTAACTTTATTTTATATTCTTTATATTTAGATTGAGGAGCTAGAAGAGAAGCTTAATGATGCAGTCCATCAAAAGCAACTGTTGTCTTTACGACTGGATAGCCAGCTGGCATTACAGCAAGAAGATGCTAGGTATGATGGAAGCAAAATTAAGAACTTCATCTTTTGCTGTCCATTAATTAATTTGAGTTTGTATAAATAAGTTATTATTGGAAACAGATAATTATTAATTGCAGGAGTAGGATTTCTTTTGCAGATTATGTTAGTATTTTCATTTTAAAAGTGGAATTTACATATTTAACTTACATAAAGTAAACTTGAATTCAACTCTCACAAGCTGAATTGTGTAGTTTTGGTTTTATTGTTACCTTGATTTAAAATTTAATAGGAAAAGGGAGTAAAAATATTCTTAAAACCAATAGAAGGCAAAAGGTGTAGGCAGAGGGGGCAGAATTTCCATCAGTTTAAACTGAATTTTTAATAACTGCAGTGTAGATGACTTGGGAAAGGTAAGGGGATAATGTTTAGCATTTCCAGTCAAGACTGCTTATTTGTCAGAAATGCTTTCAGTTGATGATGTAGAAACTCACTTTCCATCTTGCTTTTCTGCTATATTTTTAGTTAGCCTGTAGCTGAAAAATAGATTGGCTAGCAGGCTTCTTCCAAGCTACTTTATCAATTAAATGTTTTAACACCTGTGAAGGAACAGCATCACTTACAGTCTGTTACAGTAGAGAATGCACCAGCTTGCAGGATGAGGCTAATTCAAAGTCATACTCTGTAGTAATACTAGAACAGATTTAGGAATGTGAAACCAGACATGAAATTAGTTACAGGAAAGTCTTTCACCTAAGACCAGCTGATTGTCAGAAAAATATCTGTCATTCTGTATGCGTAGTTGCACTAGAGTGGAATGTTTTTATGTTGGCCATACTTGAGTTATCCAAGGAGTGCTCAGTAAAGTACTGATGTGCAAACTTTTATTAATAGGCATAAAAATCTTGAACTACTTTCCTTTCTTCACTCTTTTCATCAGTTTTTTTGTCAGTCTTTTTCTTCTACTTTTCATCCCCATTAACAGAATTGTACACGCCACAGAGTATGTCCTTGTGTGACTCCTTTGCTCACACTTTCTCTAGTCTTTTCTAAACCGATGGGACAGATATTGCTTTGTAGTACTAGCTAGTCTTTTTCATATTACTTTTTAAATAATGCAGGAATGACTGTGTTTTAAAGGATGATTTAATTTGAGTATGTTTTCAAGAGTTATAGCTAAAACCTCCGAAAGAGTTGGTCGGTTGTCTTTGATTTGAAGGCTGTGTGGAGACTTCATAGCAACCTTTCAGTATCTGAATGGGGGCCTACAGGGAAGCCAGAGAGGGACTCTTTGTCAGGTACTGCAGTAATAGGACAAGGAGTAAGGGGTACAAATTGAAAGATGGGAAATTTAGGTTAGATATGAGGAATAAATTCCTTACTGCGAGGGTGGCGAAACACTGGAATGGGTTGCCCATGGAGGCTGGGGATGCCCCGACTTTGACAGCGTTCAAAGCCAGGTTGGATAAGGCCTTGAGCGACTTGGTCTAGTGGGAGATGTCCCTGCCCAAGGCAGCGGAGATTGGGATTAGATAGTCTTTAAAGGTTCGTTCCAACCCCTTAACATTCTATGATTCTATGATTTGAGTAAAATAAACTAAACACTTTGTAACATCATTAGGTGATGTGCAGTTTCTCTTGCTGTGTAATACCTTGTCACTGGTGGTAATATTAATGATGGTGTTTTAATCCTGAAAGTAATGCAGTGGTATTTGGCTTGTTTGTTTGGGTTTTTTTAAAGGACCTCAACTTTGTATGTTGTGCTTGTTACAAAATTAAGGATTGTGTGTGAAATAGACCATGAGCATCCATGTGCTGAAACTCGATAAGACACAGGTTGAAGTTGCTATTACTTTATTTGATATTATGCTAGTTCCATGGGAGTTTTGTGGAAATATTTTCTGCTTTTTTATGTGTTTTACCTTTTAATTGGTAAATTAAGATTTATTTATAAATTCAAGTCAGCATGTATGGAGATTGTTGCTTCTCAGATTCAGCTTTATATTGCAAATGACTATAAAGTTCCTGGCTTTTTATATATACTCTGTCTGATATGGTAGTAAAACCATGGTGGTATGCACTCTCACACTAAGTAACTAATCTGTATAAATTTTCTCCTCTACAAAATGAACATAATTCACTCCTTTACCAGAGTATTTGAAGCCTTATCACTTGTGTTACTCACTGCTTAATGTCTTCTGTTTTCAAATCAATCTTGAAGAAAACATCAGGCTCTGATGAAACAAGAAATGGAAACTCTTTTATTGAGACAGAAGCAACTGGAGGAAACAAATCTTCAGTTGAGGGAGAGGGCTGGAAATATCCGTCGTAGCTTGAGAGACTTGGAATTAACAGATGATTGCTATGAGAAGCTAAAGTCTCTTCCTGAAGATCAGCTTTCTATCCCTGAATATGTTTCTGTGAGTATTTTGTCTTGTATTGGTTTAAAATAAAAGCTGTATCATGGGTCTGGTTGGCATGGAGTTAACTTTCTTCGTGGTAGCCTGAATCTTGCTTGGTTTTGGATTGGTGGCTAAAACAGTATTAGTAACACCAGTGTTTTGGCTGTTGCTGAACAGTGCTTGCACAGCCTTAAGCTTTCTCTTTTCCCCATTCTGCTTCTCCCTGATCCAGCAAGCTAGGGATAGTAATGAGATTGAGAGGGGACACAGATGGACAGCTGACATGAATTGGCCGAGGGAGTATTCCATACCATCTAACATACTCAGCAATACAAACTGGAGGCAGTGGAAAAAAGAAGTAGGGGAGAATGGTGGCTTCCAAGGTGGTTATTGCTCATAGACTGGTTGGGTATGAGTCTGCTTGTGGAGGTTGTGAGTGGTTGTCTTTGCTTTTGTTTTTTTTCTTATTTTTTTATGCTTACCTCTCTTTCCTTCAGTAATTAAACTGTTTAGAAAAGTCAGCACCCAAGTTTGCTTGCTTTTGTTCTTTTCACCCTTTCTCTGTCCTGCTCCCACTGGAGGCAGCAAGTGGGTGAGCAGCCATAGAGGTGCTTGGTTGTTGGGCCAGTCAACCCATCACAAGCTGTAAATTGCATTTTTTTTTAAATTTTTTTTAGAATTAAAAGGAATTCTTTTTCATCCTCAACTATAACTTAAGGGCCTTCAGAGTGAGATGTGCTTCTCAATCTGTCCATTATGACTGCATTCCAGTAAAGAGGGGGACCTTTTAATCCCAGGCTCTGATGTTTTAAAAAGAACCTTACGTTTCCCTCACAATTTCCATCTGGCCTTTTCCTATTTGACCAATCACAGGAGATAGTGTACTTTAAATTGTCATTCTTATCCAAAGGATGATCTTGTGAACGTGTTTTTTCCCAAACTTCTTCAAGTGCTAGGAAAATCCTAAGTCTGTGCGCAGTCCAAGAATATATAGCTTGGGCCCTATTAGGTTATTAGCCCTTATCTATCTACTCTGCCCCTGCTGACTACTGAAGTATTTGAAGGATTTTTGTTGATTCCTGCACCACCATGGTCAAAAAAGCAAGATTTATAACAGAAACAGAAATCTCTGTCAACTTGCTTGAAACTAGTATGCAGGAAGTACAGGACTTCAGTAGCTAATTGACAGTCAATACGAAAGACCATGCAGCCAGGCAGGACAGATACCAGGAGTTAGTAACCTTGTCAGCTAATTTAACTGAAGCTGATGCAGCACAATTAGAGTGCTTAGATTTCATTTGTGAGTAGAAAGGGGCTCTCAAAGAGGTGTGAAGTGGGAGAGATGAGCAGCAGCCACCCTCTACCCTTAACCTACCTCTCTTTTTCTCTTGTGTTCAACCAGTAAATGCTACTTTTGTCTGTGCCAAAAACTCCACTACTTACGTGTTCAGGGAAGCCCTTTTCTTTACACAAAACTTTTTCTTTTGAAGAAGTGAGGGGTTTTTGGCCCGTTTTTTTTTTCTTATTTTTTTCCCCTGGAGAAGGCATTTTAAAGGTCTTATAGTAAAATGCAGTTTTCTGCTGCTTCTCTCACCTTCTTTTAGTAAGAGGATTAGTGAGAACCTGAAAGCATCAGTTAAGCTCAGTGGTTATTTATCATTACTTTGAATTATTCAGCTGATACAGATACTGGGGAGCTACAGAACTGTTTTGCTTATTCTGTCTATCCATCTGTTTGGCTTCTGAAGGCTTAGAAAAGGATGTTAAAGGGTTTGCTGTTTTCTGCTTTGCTGCCCTAAGGAGAAATTGTATATTTCTCAGACAGTTAAAGTTTCTGGCTCCAGATCTACATGTGAACTAAAAGTATAGTCTACTGATATTAGGGTAAAATTTTCTTTGTCAAGAAAGGGTCCTGCTTAGACAACTTGAACAAGAAATTTTCAGACTCTTTTTTAATATTTTTTAATTTATTTATCAATTATAAAATACTGGCTTATATTTCTCCAGGTTAGAAGCAAACGTATATAATGTCTAGACTTTACTTGAAACCTGATATACTGGACAAGCAGCAGGAAGAGCTTAAAACCAAATTTTATATAGAGAGAGATTTCAAGTTTAAAATATTGGAATTAAAGCAAATGTGAGATGTTTTTCACTGTTCTTCCACAAAGGGGTGCAATAATGACATGTTAGAACAAAGACTAGGTAATGTTAATGGTGACAACTGAAAATTATGTTTTAAGCGTCTTTCTCCGAAAATCATGCTTTTTGGTTTTGAACTTATAAGTTAAAATTCAGGTTTGGGGGTTTTTACCGTTTATAATTTTTTAGAAACAGTATATGTGACATTTTAGAGTACTTCAGTCTGTTAAATGATCTGGCTTCCAAGCACCAGTTCAGTTTGTTCAATAAAGCGAACCTCTTGTGTACCCTTTAAAAAAAAAAAAAAAGGGAAACAAACAAAAAAAGACTTCAGCAAGTTTTTTAGAAACAGTATCTGCAAATTCTGTTCGATCTGATTTTAATTGCCACGTCTTTCTATTTTATCATTTTGCCAACTACAGCTCAGTTGCTGCTTGTTTAAGAAGTCAGTTAAGTGATGCAACTGCGTTCACATAACTTCATTTAAGAGAAGCCAACTTTTTCATCCTCTGCACCCACCCATTTTTAGCTTAATTCTAGTTTTCCATTAAAAAAATGGTGGCACATGCAAAGAGTTCTTAAAAATTACCTGGGAATTAGTAGCTCTATATTTACAGCACGTTGATATAAATTTTTAATTTTTAAGATACACAGTTGTTTCAGAAATTCCATTTACAGTATTTTTTGTTTCTGCCCTAATTAGTTGGCAAGAGGCAACGTGTGCTTTGACTGCTGAGTTAAATGAATGTTTATTGGCCATCAAACCAGCTAAATAACAATAACAGTTGAATTTCTGCTACAGCCTCACCCTCATTTGCTGCATTCGTTTGCACTTTCTCATTGCCATGCAGTGAACTTGTCTTGGGAAGGCTTTGCAAATACATTTATCCTTGATGCCTGTATCCTGTGTAATATTGGTTTTTACTGGGAAATCTGTTTTAAGGTTGTTGTATTCTGGGGGGTAAATGTGGCATGACAGCGTGAGTTAGGTTTCCTAGGGAAATTGGAGTAAAAGTAGAAGAATTTACTGGAAAAGCAGGTGTGAAAAAACAACAATGCTTTAAGTAGTTACCAATTAGTGATAATCAAGGTTTTGGGGTTTTTCTATTAAAATGACCAATTGAATTATCAGATGCTACAGTTTAAAACTATAAATACTCATTTTCCAGTCATGTTGTGGACTTGCCTTATTGTATAAGGCAAACTATAAATACTCATTTTCCAGTCATGTTGTGGACTTGCCTTATTGTATAAGGCAAACCATACCTATGTTTACATTGCGAATTTCGATGGCTTCTGTGTTTTTTAGAATTGTATGCTGTCAATTACATGAAATATACCTGGAACTTTCCTTTGTCTTCTGCTATTTACAGGTAGCAAAACAGAGACCTGTCTTCCTTCTGGGAAGTGTAGTACAGCTTGCTGTTGAATTGTCACTTTATTTTGTGCTTTCTTAATTGTTTTCTTTAATCATATATCAAACAAAGCATCGGTGATGGAGGGTATGCAATAGCTTTTGCATGAAAGCTGTGCTTAATTATCTGTTCTTTTCACACACCCCCTCCCCCAAACCAATACTTTAAGGTATCAAGTTAATCTGGGAGTAATAACCTCTGAGTACCTATTTGTGGGAGTACATAAAAAAAAGCTTTCTTGTTTTGTCTCTTTGTTTTTTACTATTGACTTTGTGGGTTTGCTGCTGTATTTTGTACTCTTTATTGCTCAGTAGAAATGTTCTGAAAAAGTTTTATGGATGTGGGGCTCACTTGCCTGAGACTATGCCTATGACTAAAGTGGGGGGGAGAGAGAGGAGTATGTATTTTAATTTATTTTTAATCCTTTTAAAGGGTTGGTTTTTTACGCTAATTTAGCAGAGTTGAGCCTTTCAAAGGCTTAGTTGTCTGATGCATCTGAATCCATATAGCAACACATTGCTGCTGAAGTTGTGTGTCGAAGGGTGTCACAGTTCTTCTGGTTATGTGCTGTTCCTGCTTCCTGCACTTTCTCTTGAATTTTTCTTGGTGCAAATTCAGCACTCTGAACTAGCAGAAAACAAGAAATAATTTCTCTCTATTTCTACACACCCCATAAAAATTTATATTGGCTTGGGGGATGTTAGCAAGTTAAGTTGGTTATTGCTAAATAGGTTTTTTGTTTGTTTGGGTTTGTTTTTTTCTCTTTCTAGACTGTTAATCAAATAGGCTCAAGGGTTGGCACAAGTAAGTACATGGGACCATGTGATTCATTAGCAACTGGGTTTTTTGTCTTATTTTTTTCATGAAGCAACCTGACTGGATGCTGCCTTAGTTGAACAGCATTGTAATCTTTGCCTTTATTCCCCTTTTATTTAGTGCCAAACACAAACTGATTATTTCTTAGCTGATGATGCCAAAGGCTGAAGAAAGACACTGGTTTATCTTTAACATTTTCTTCACTACACCCCAAGTCCCCAACCAGATTCTGTCATGCACTAGAAATAATTTGGTGAATTATTGCCATAAAATGTTGAATTTATTTGTTTTTGGGATTGTAGTTTTTCAATTGCAATTTTGTTAATCTGAATTTTGAATATATATCTTGTTCTTCTAGATCCGATTCTATGAAGTAGTCCATTCCTTAAGAAAAGAGCTAAATGATCTAGAGATGAAAAAGGGGAGTCTAACAGAAGAACTAAGTGGGTACAAATCCCAGCTGAAATCTCTGACAGAGGTCTGTATTTCTTAGTTATCTCGGTTAAGAAACTGTGTAAATACATATATTGTGAAAACCTCATTCTCCAAAACATTTTTCATGTATAAGATAGAAAAGCTTTTTTCTGTGTAAAAATGCCTGTGGGGGAGAAGAGGGCAGGGAGGAAATGGGAGAACATGGTATATATATCCTTGTATAACAGCTAATTTTATGCCATGGCCACCATGCAAGATGTGCTCATGAGACTGTCTAGGGTAGTCCCTTAGCAGCTGTCTGGTGTTTTCTAAGGGCACGGTTCAAGATGGAGAAGCTGAGACAAATCCACCCAGCAGTAGTTGAATACACCATGATGCTTCAGTGTATGGTTTTTGAGATGGCGGTGATGGTAGTAATTTGCTTCTCCTTTTGTATTAATGTTCTAAAAATGTTTTTTTAATAATTCTTTGGGGTTGCATTTTCTCTGCTACGCTTTTCAGCTTTTTATATATTTATTTTCCTATTTATTTCTATATTTAAGAGAAAGATAATTTGATTTCAAGTAAGGGATAAACACCAGAAGCAGAGAAATAAATTATATAAGTATACTTAATTTTTGTTTTCAAAGAGCAAAGTAATTGGAACAGTATAAGGAGTATGTTATTTTGGGGTATTTATCAATATTTATAGTATTTGTAGCATGTATATAGCTAGGGTTATTTGTATTTTAGCCTAGTTCTGTATAAATCTGGAGTTGGGATAACAGTTTCAGATGCTGAGAGTATATTTATCAAAGTCATGGCTGTAAGGGACTTAAATTCCACTATTGTTTCACTACTTCTGAGAATATTTTTTAGTTATTTTTTTCTCCTCTGAAATTTACTTATGGCATAATCAAATGTAAGGAGAAATTATTTACACCAGATTATCTTGTGAAATTTGTGTTATTTTCATTTCTCTTTTTAATTGAATTAAAAATAGTAAAATTTGTGCATTTAGGTGGTTCAGCATTATTTTGTGTCATCATCTCTGGTCATAATTGAGATTAATTTTAATCTGTTAATTTTGTTTTACATAAGCATTTTCCTTCACTATATATTTAATGTGCATTGATTTAATAACATTCTTCAGAAGGATTTCAGCCTTCTGAGATTTGACTGATATCTATATTAATTTTTGCTGAAGCAAATTAACAAGATAGTTGATAGCAATGATTAAAGTTGTGCTAGAAAGAGTTTTTTTATACATTTACCTTTTTCTTTAATGCAGAAACTTCCAGTTTTGTTCTTTTTGCACCACGTGGTGGCAGTATGCACCTTTCCCACTGATACATTTTTCCAAGTTTCAAGTATGCCGTGCTTTTCTTTTGCCACTTATGAGGAAGCACTAAAATGTTGTCTATGTTGAACTGAGGTGGTTTGAATTCCTATACCTTATTTACATGCTTAAAGCGAGAATCAATTAGTAAAAATTACTAATTCACTTGAAAAAAAAGCTCAGGTAAGATATCCAGATGTTGAAATGTCTCAAAATTCTCAGATTTCAGATAAGATCACTTAATACCGTTTGTCAGTATGTACAGAAAAACCTTAAATCAAAGTCTTCACCCTATATGTTACACATAGTGATGGTGTGGTTTGGATATTTAATGAAAAGATACAAGGTAATTTTAAGAGTCTCCGTAGTTTGATTCTGGCAAGGTCAGATTTGACCCTGTGACTTTGTAAGTGTCACTGTAACAAGATACCTGAGGCTGATTCAGATAATAAGAGGAGCATCATCGGTGTGTGAGGATACTTTAGAATCTCTAATGTGCTTGGTACACTAAAGCTGGCATACCTACATGTCTTGCAGTTTATGAAGAAGTGATTTCAAGGTGTACTGCTGGAGTGTCTTATTTATTTGAGCGCCTTCAATAAGGTCAAGCTTTATGGCAAGGAAGTTTATCAGTAGGAAATAAAGTTTTGTTCCGAGCCTTACCTAAGCTCTTTACTAGATTTTTTGATTTTACTTTGGTATTCCAATCATTCTTTTTTATCCAGGTACATGAAATATAGTTGCTGAAGTTTCTTGCCTGTCATTTAGTCATTTATACTCTTTGAAACCTTCTTTTCCATCCAGTATTGCTTAAGTTTTGAGTTTCCTCCAACCTCTGCAATATTTCTGTTCTCTATGTAGCTTATCAATAAAGTGTCTATTCTGAGTTTAAAGCTTCTGTAAAAAACTAATGATTCAGACATTTGAAATACAAAGATCGCTCAAGTTAAGACAAATGTTTTGGGTTTTTTTTCTTTGTGAGAATAAACTACTTCCTACTTTTTTTCTACTGTTGAAGATAGTTAAGGTTCTTCCTAATGAATTTTGACATGGGGTTTTTTTTTTTCCCCTCTTTGTGGAACATGGAAAGGAAAAAAAAAACATGTTCAGTCCGGATCTTTCTACTGACTACTAAGGACTTAGGAAAGGAGAATTTTGCTGCCTTTTCTGGTTGTTCATGGCTGACTGTCTAGGCTTGAGTAGGTTTTATACATGTACTTATTCACTCAGTAATAAGATCATGAGATATGAGAGAGTTAATTTTAGGCTCATAGAAAAGTTTTTCTAGCCAACAAAGAATTGAAAAAGTTTGAAGAATAAGACAACCATTATCTGACATCAGTTTTGTTATTTTGTAACAGGATGGCTGTAGTTCTTTAATATGGTCAAAGGAGATGAGCTCTAATGTTACCGTTCTTGCTTTGTAGTGTGAATGTGAGAGACCTAAATTATATCCTTTTCTCCATCATGAGCCTTTATATATTGTTTAGTGAGAAAATAGAGCAGTTCTACTGTCTGAATGCTGTTATGACGAGCCAGTATTCTGGCTGAGTGTGAGTTATATAAAATCAGGTATTCACCCATAATTACTTTTTTTTTCTACATGGTGCCATTTTTTAATTTTAATTTTTTTTTTCTGGAGGGTGGAAGGGAATGACACCAAACAAAAACTGACCATACTCTCTTTTCGCACAACAGACCTGGCCTGAGCCAGTGAGTATTGTGGCCCAGTATTGTGACCCGTCTACTAACTGAGCTTATAAGTGGCTGTACCAGATAGCAAGCCTGGTTCTGTAAAAATTTATTTGTCATTGTAGCCTTCAATAACTAATCTTCTAAGACCTAACAGATCCACTTGTTTTTGTCTCTAGGCAATTCATTAATTCATTTGTATTAGAAAATTTTTGTTTCTGACTTCAGGGCATGAAACACATCTTCCAAATGTTCGTCACCTTTATTTGTCCGCAAGATATATGAAAATATATTTTGTTTGTTCAGAAGGGACAGAAGGTCCCTAGTGTATGTTAGCCCTCTTAGCCTCTGTTAGCACTCATTTAATTCTTAGTATGCTGAGAAATAAGACCACTAAAACTCTTCGAGTTTGAAAACTTCTCTTGTTGACTGTGTGTTGCTGCTCTTAGCACTCCCCATCAAAGGCTGCTGAATCTGTAACACAGACCCAGTAGGATGGGGAGCAGCTTTTGACAACTGGTAGCAGAAAGTAGTGTGTGAAGACTTATTTCTACTGCTGGAACATGGTCTGATAAACACAGCTAGTGTCAAAAGGTATTTGTTGCCACTTTCTGTTTTTAAAGTACAGTGAAAGTGGTTCTGCTGTACAGCTGCTAAGATTTAGCAGCTGTGATTTAGGCCAGTGCAGTTCCTCTGATTCAAGGTACAGTAGCCACAGACAGGAGGAGGCAGTGAAACTGGTAGAAGTTTGTTCTTATATTGCAGTGCTGACTTCTTACTAAAGGTATAGAACAGGCTCATTTTAGACCTGCTTTTACAGTGCTCAGTACTTGAAGTGTAAATAATGTTGACACCACCACCTTTGGAGGTGTAGCTAGTAAAGGCAGTGCAGCTATAGCAGTGTATTACGAGGAGCTTCCCAGAAACAAAACCAGCTTCTAATGTGTGTGTTCCCATGCTGAACATCAGTTTACTATTTTTAGAGTTGTTTGCTTCCAAAGTGGTTAGAATCTTTCCTCACACAGATGTAATTTACTACTCATGGGTTTTTCTCAAGGCTGAGAGAGAGTCTGGGAAGGAAATCTTGCTTTTCTTTGTAGCTCTAGAAGATTAAGTATTGCTTTCTTCTTCTGGCTAGGAGTTTCTTGGCAATGTTTTCCTGGAATTCAGTCTTGATACAGTTTTATCAGGGCTTCCTTTCCTCAGTTATTTTTTCTGTAAAGTTGCCTTCAGAACGTGCAATAAAATTTATAGTATGACAGTATCTAAAAGCTATGGTTAGCCTAAAGACAAAACTGGTTATATGTAGGACAAAGATCTCTTCTAAGACTTTGTCTCTGAATCAGGATTAGTACCTGTCAGGTTTTCCTAGACATAACTAACAATTTTCTCTGTTGGTAATGTTTTCCAGCTGGAGGAGAAGCCTATCTGTGGTCTTCAAAGAATAAACTAAGCTTTTGCATTCAAAGTATTGGTTGCCATGTATCTGAATGTTAGAAAATTGAGGCTATTCTTGGTACTCCAGAAGGACTGTGATGCCTAAGATTTCTCCTAAAGTTTGCACATCTGTAAAGACTACAGTCTAGAACGCTTCCCTAGCCCCCTGACACCACTTCGTTCAAGCAGAGCCTTGATTACTTAGTGATCACAACTCTCCAGAAAGGACAGATGAGGCCTCAGTCTTAGGTGAAATAAGTGTCTTTTTGTTTTCATTCGTTACTAGTAATATTGTTCAGGAAAAAAGTTTCAAAGAAGATACTCTACCAGGAACTATGAACTTGAGGGAGCAGTTTAACATTTCCAAGATTCAAGGAAATTGTGTATCTATGGAAGTTCCCTTTTCTATCCAATAACTTTATAACTTTTTTGATACATAGCTATGGCTCATATTGACTGCTAGCTGTTGTTCAGAAGTATCAAATGGTTTAATTATACTACGTTGTAATGCAGTGATCTCAAGGGTCCTTTTTACCTAATAATAGTTCACTGAGTATTCTGGCAAGCTCAAATCTAGAGAAATATTTTTATTCCCCCACTTTCTTTTGCTACAGAAGCACTTAGGTCAAAGCTTTTCTTTTTTACTCTTCTTGCAAAGTTTCTCTATTTTGGAGTAGCACAACATTTTTGTTTATAATTTTTAGTGTCAGATAGTGACCCATCTACAATCCTTGGTAGATTACCAATTTCACATCAATGTACTAGCGAGATGTCTTATTCATCCAGTTATATATAGCTTCTTCCTGATATTTGAGCAGTTGTATTGCAATAAATAATGTACTGACCAATAATTTTTGAATGCAGATTGTGTAAACCATTGAAGCAAAATGTTGTCTTCACTATGAGGCAGCACATCATCCAGATAACTTGAGGGAATTGGTTTTCACATCACAGTAGTATAGTAGCTTTGTATTTGTCTAGGACCTTTAGGTACCTTAGGATATGAACAAGGTGCTGGCCTGTGTAATTGATTCTTCAATGATGGAGATATTTTTTAAAAAGCTTTTTAAAAGGAGGATCACTTTCTTCTACAGGCTTATCTCTAGACAGTATGAAGAAGTCATGCTACTTCTGCTTGATTGGCTGATTAATCTTTTCTCTGCATTTCTATCTTCTTATCCCCAAAGGCTATTTGAAAGATCAGCTAGTCTCTATCATCTATTGTGTGTCACTGATTTTGTTCAAAAAATATGTCACCTAGCTTTTGTACTTGAAATTTAGATAGATGTTCATTTTGGTGACTGCTGTAAACTGTTATTCGTTCCAGATTGAGGATAACAGTGAAGCTTAATATCATTAAACTGAGGTCTGCAGTTAGATCTTTAGTTTCTCTACCAGTTTGGGTTTTAAATGGTGCAGATCAGGCAGGTTTAGATTCTTCTTGCTTGAAACATCCATCTGTTGACAGTGTAAACCAAATGGAAGCACTTCATGGTAGGGACTTGTTCACATACTGTGTAGAAACTACCTGTACTGGTTAACACTAGCTCTCTTAGACAGCTCTGTCAGGAATTTCTTTAGGCAATGTTTGTCTCCCTGTCTCACACAGGACAGGTTTGGTTTTTTGTTTGTTTTAAGCATCTCATAAGTCTGAGTTGCTGTTCTCTGCAGAAGGAAAAAATTAGTAAGAAGCTGAAAAGCCAGGTGGTGTTGGGAGTATTATCACAATCACATTCAGTTTGAGGAAGTACTGTTTGTCCTTTAATTATTTTGAGGTTTGTGGGCTTAGTTATTTTTATTTGTGTTATTTCCAGGGTCTCATTCCTGTCCTTGAAAGTGTTTTGTATCTTGATTCTTTTAAAAGCCCCTTTTTCACTTCAGCAGGACAAAGCTGTTCATAAAGACTTTCAAGCTATCTCTTGAAGATAAATTGAAAGATAAAGCTGTTCCACTGTAGAGATCTTAAAATCAGTTCAGGGTATATGGGCATTGTTACAAACTAAATTAATTTCATCACATGCAAAGTTCTGCGGGGGGGGAAACCCGCACAACACGCGAGTCGCTGACCCGAGAGGGGAAGAGGGAGAAGGAAAGAGGCGGAGGCGGGGTTGTGGCTGCAGCCAACGGGGAAACGAACTGAACTATTTATTAAGGGGAGCATCGACTTTTATAGCCTCGGATAGGAAGATTCCAGAAAAGGGGCGGATCTGAGGGATTGACAACTTGGATAGGACATCTGGTTGGGTAGGAGACGAAGACTCCGCCTCCGGGGAGTAGCGATAGGAGGAGCTATAGGAGTGGTCTGCCCGATATGGTAAGGCCTACGTGCCGTTACCATGGGCGACCGGGGGACCAATGGTAGCTGTACCTAGGCCCGGGAAACAGCTAACCAATGGGGGACGGTATCTGAGGGAGAAACTGGGGAAAAACTGGGGTACAACCAATAGGAACATTTGTAATAATTGCGATTGCATGACTAATCTAATACAAGGGAATAACTAACTAAGATCGGGACGTCAAATTGGCATCTTCTCCCGCGTGATATTTCTTCATGCTTGGCTCTTTCACACACTTGTCTCCTCTTCCACTTTAGTCTCCGTCGGGGTTCTGCTTCTCCGCCAGCTACCGTAGGAATCCCTGATCCCTACAAAGTTCTTTCTAAGCACAGATGGCTTGATTGTATGTCTTTAAGATGTATTGCAATGGAAGTCCAGAAGCTGGTATATCTGCTACCTGGATTTATGCATATGGTATGGGTTTGTTGTGTGTTAGCCTCTTTACAGCCTAGACTGTCTATTAGCTTTGCCGTGTTTCTTCATGTGATTAAAACGTGACTTTGACACCTTAAGTTTAGGTAGATGAAAACAGTGACCTGTGCAGTGTAATGAGTGTTTCTTCAGGAATTATAGTAAATCTTTAAAAAACAAACCTAACAAACCCCATACTTATGGTATGTCTTAGTATCACTTTTCAAAAGCAGAATTTAACTTCCCTTCCCTGGAGTTATCATATTGTTACATGACATTAATAACTGATTTGTTAAATAAAATTCAAAACTATATTTACGGCCCGGATATTAGAAGGAACTCATTTTGTAGATATTTAACTGTTCTATTAGTTGGTGATTTAAAACTGTTTATGAAAAATTTGTCCAGAGGTTAACCAATTTAATTTTATAGTTTAGGTAGTAGTCTTCTAGGTGCCAGATGTGTAATACTCTAAGAATTTCAGTAGCCCACTCAGTGAACAGTGTATGAATTCCAGCTTGGTATTAGGAGCAGAATGGTACAGAATAGCCATGGAAGAATTTTATTCGAATTTGCACTTAAAAGTTAAGTGTCCTTGCGAACATTTCCTATTGCAAGATGAGTCATGTTTGCACTAAAAGCAGGGTAGTAGCACCATTATGTTACAGATTTGAAACTAGCTAACTTGTGGACAACACGTATGAAAAACATTTGACCGAGACTTTGCCATCATAATGATGTCATCTTTATAAATAATGGAATGTTACTTGCTTTAGGAAGAAAGCATTTTATAGTGTTAATTTGTTTAATATATATCCATTAATTAGGGTAAACATAAAAATAAGCCATATATACCAGTATATGTTAGGATAAGTAGCAATTATGTCTTTAAATTTTGTGTTTTTAATGATTGACCATCCAGAATTCTTAGGAAAATTTTCTTGGTGTTGTGGTTTTTGAGATTGTGACCTAAAGTGATTTTAATCTAAGTGAAAATTACCAGGTTTGTGAAATATAAACCAAAAAATTCTTTTTTATTAGCAGAATAGCTACAGTATGTTTAGTAGCCTAGGGAGCTTTTCTGTACTGTCTTACAAGTATTTAGGTGTGTTGTTCTAAGCAGGCATTCTATCAGTCTTTCAGTTGATGGTGCCTTCGAAATTGATCAGAGCGCCTTCGTGTCATACACTCCATGTATGCTATTGCCCTAAATGGCTGTGTATATAAGAGTTACATGTCTTGTAAGTTGTGCTCATAGACAAATGCATAACAAGAAATACATACAGTTAATCAAATATTTCTAATAAGGAAAAGTTGATTATTGATATCACTGGTTACTTTGTGATGTGTGCTAAATTTCCAAATACTGAGACAAATGAAAATACTGCCACCTAAATATTCATAAGAGCTATTCACAAAACTTAGTTCGTGATTGTTTTAAGTAAATAGCAGCATAGCTGTGATTATTTCAATGTGTCTTACCTTCTAGAGCTACGATGACGAGAGGAAGAGTCGTTCAGAACTTGAGGTTAGATGCCAGCGTTTAACACTGGAACTGGCTGATACCAAGCAGATGATTCAGCAAGGTGATTACAGACAAGAGAACTATGATAAAGTAAAATCGTAAGTATATCTATAATTCAAGTTTTCAAATAACATATGAATGTTAATAGATAAGCATCAACCTTGATTGACTAGAGATCTTAATTTTATTTTTGACTTACACGCACCACAGATATTTTTTCCTTACCTCAGTCCACTAATGGTTCAATTGTCTGCTGTAGTGTATTGCAGACATAAAATGAACATTTTGAAAAATGATGCATGAAATTATCTTCCTAAAACTTTATATTTTGAGATTTACTGTCTTTTGAGAAGAGCCTAGCAGTCACATTGCAACTAAGAAAGTGGAAGCTATTGATGCCAAGTACCTTGAAACACATGCTCTTTTTTTCTTAGTTTAAAAACAGGATCTAAGAGAAGGTGCTGTGCTCTACTCCGTGGTGCCAATAGAGTGAATTAAGAGGGTATGACCTTGGGAATTAATATTTACCTTGGGAATTAATACTTACAACTTAAGATTTCCACGTAACCATAAATTTGAAAGGTCTGTAATAGGAAGTCTTTATCAGACAGTCTTAGGATTACCTTAGTGAATGGGTTTATCTGCATGAAGTTCCAGTGTGTCTCTTTTTAAAAATACAGATTTTACAGTTCTAGCCAATGTTTTGAATGTCCATCTTGCAAAAAGCAATTGCAAAATAGTGAAAATGGACTTCTTATAAATACACTCATAGATGTATCCTTCACAGTGCAGCTCTCAAATGTGCTTGCAAGTACAAGCAATCTGGCCATTGGCACATTTGTTGGGAAATAGATTGAAAAATGGGGATTATGAATAGAAAACACCCTGTCAGCTCCTTAGTTGTTCATACAGTATGAACTCAGGCATAGTTACTGACAAAAATTACTTTGCCACTAACTAACTTGAAGAAGATCTCTCTTCTGGATTCACAGCTCTTCAGATTCACAGATCTATGTACTAGAACAACCTTGGAATCCACCTGGCAGCTTGTTAGAAGTAGAATGGACTGATCCTATGATTTGCTTCCTATGTGCAACTGCATCTTAATAAGGGAATTGTAATAACATTCATCTGAATGGCCCCAATGTTTAACAGTGTGCATTTAAAATAGTCTTGAGTTGAGAAAAGCATCAATGAATGATGAGGGTAGGTTATATTCATCTGGGTAGTCACCAACAAATGGGAGAGGAGAGCACTGTTGGCATGACTGTATGAGGATATTTGGGAATGCGTCAGGAGTTAATCACTTCCAGGTTTGTTTCTGCCTTTAAAAAATGGTATGTCAAATCTTTTGGTTCTGCTGCAATACAAGTTTACCTCAGTTCTAAAGCTATGTTATGTTTAATATAAAATTGGTTAGCTTTTTTCCAAACTGTAAGCTCATTCATTTCCCTGTTCTGATGGGGTTAGAGTGCAGACATAGAAATGCTTCTTTCTGCATATGGAAAGCACTCATGTTCAGGACACTGACATAATTTTTGCAGTTGTGTCACATATATTTTAAACAAGAGTAGTATGACCCACTCTGGTATCAAGGGACTGTATACAAGGGAAAACAGCAACTAAGAACAAGTACACATTGCTTCAGTTTTTTCATCAATCTTCAATGTCTACAGAAGATTCAAGAAAATGTCATGGGAAATAGCATCAAAAGCTTGATAAAGCTAAAACAATGGATAAGGGTACTTATATTGCTAGGAAGAGAGCCCAACATTACACTAAAGAATAATCAGAAGAGGATGAAATAATTTAGGATGGGAATTCAAAAGTATTGTATTAGAATTTTCATTGTTTCAAAGTAGTTAAATAATCCTAAATTGTTTCATATAATAAGATAACCGTTCTAGGTGTTAATAACTGAAACAGGCAGGATTGTCACTAATTGCCCTGTGAGTGAATGGTTGGAAGAAGTCAGTGTCATGAACTGAAGGAAGGCTGAGAAATTAGAAATGCACAGGAATCTTGTTCATTACACTTTATGCGCCTAATGGTTTCACTTTGTTTTAACAGTGAACGTGATGTATTTGAGCATGAGTTGTCAGAATACAGAAGAAAATATGAAATATTAGAGATGTCATACAAAGCACAAGCTAAAGAAAGAAATGACTTGGCAAAAGAGGTAAATGTAAAGTTCTTACTTCAGGAATAATGGATTTCTTCACCTCAGGAATTTGATTCTTTGTCTAATCAAGTCTGTCAGGATCATGGAATAATTTAATTAGAATGGTCCTCAGGAGACCAGCTGCTCCAACCTTCCATGCAATGCAGAGAAAGATTAGATCAGGTTGCTTAAGGTTTTGTCAAGTTTTTAATATCGCCAAGGATGGAGATTCCACAGCCTTTTGGACAGTCTGTTCCAGTGTTGTGAAAATGTTTTTGTAAAACCTAATCAGAGTTGTTGCAGCTTTTTCTCTCTTGTGTCTTATCCTGTCACTATATACTGCCAAGAGTCCGGATCTGTATATGCATTCCATTTGAATAGGTGACGATAACACTCAGATTTTCCTCAACCAGATTTTTCTTCTGAAGGCTGAAAAAAGCTCCAAACATTTCTTTCAACCTGGTCATGCAGTCCATGACCATCTTGGTAGAGTTCTTCTGCTCCTGCTCTGGTACGTTAATACATGTCCTTACAAGGATCTCTGAATGGGACATGGTGCACCAAATATAGTCTGCTGAACACAGGATAATAATTATTTTCTTTAACCCCCTGTCTGGATTGTTGCTGTCAGGGTACACTTCTGTCCTATGTTCAGTTGGTTCAATTGATGTTTGTCTATCTGATCCACGTTTTTCCAATTTTCCCATAGAAATGTTATGAAAGATGGCGGAAAGCCATGCAAATATTCAAGTAAATTACATGGACAGTGGTCCCTCTATCCACAGAGCCAATATTTTTGTCAGGTTTGCTAAGTTTGGCCTTGGTAAATCCATGTCAGTTGTTTCCAGTCACCTTTTCTTCCATATGCATCTATATAGCTTGCAGCAGGATTTGCTTTGTAATACTTGCAGCATCTGAGTTTAGATTTATCAACTCACAGTTCCCTGAGTCTTCCTCCTTGAACAAGGTTTCTGATCCTCAGAAGCCTCAATCACTTGCTATGATCTTTCAAACAGCTGGTGAACCTCACAGCAGCATTGACTATCTCCATCAACACTGGTCAAGTGCTTTCCTTTTTTCCCCTAGGCATTACATGCTGTTTCCTTACGTCTCTATCTTTGCTTCAGCCTTCTGAAGTCTGCCAATAAGCTCAGGAATCTTGGAGGTACCTGGGCAAAATTTACCAGTGGAGGATGAGTGCTGTGGGTGCATTTGTCATGTTTTAACCTCAGCTAGTAACTAAGCCCCACACAATTATTTGTCCATCCCTGTGAGGTAGGCTAGAGAACTGGAAGAGTAAAAGTCAGAAAACTTGTATGTTGAAATAAAAACAGTTTAATAGGCAAAGCAATAGCTGCACAAGCAAATAAAAAACCTGAATTTGTTACCCACTTCCCATGGGAAGGCAGGTGTTCAGTCATCTCCAGGAAAGCAGGGCTCCTTCCTGTGTGATGGTGACTTGGAAGACAAATACCATCACCCTGAATGCCCCCCCATCCTTCCTTCTTCCCTCAGCTTTATACTGAGCATGATGCCACGTGGTATGGAATATCCCTTTGATCAGTTGGGATCAGCTGTCCCTGCTGTGTCCCCTCCCAACTTCTTGTGCACCCTCGGCCTCCTAATTAGTAGGGTGGTGTGAGAGGCAACAAAGAGGCTCCGCCTAGCAATAGCTAAAACATCTGTGTGTTTTCAACACCATTTTCAGCATAAATCTGAAACAGCCCCATATTAGCTACTCTGAATAAAATTAACTGTATCCCAGCCAAAACCAGCACAATGCTCTATACCTCAAAAGGTGCGGAATTAGTTAGAACTTCCTTTAGTTCTTTCTGATGAGTAGTGACAGTAGGGCAGAGCTATTGTATGACATTTTTTGTTGTGTGTGTGGGTTTTTATACATTAATAGAATACTTTTTTTTTCTTCTTCTTTGTAACTCTCTGGTAATGTTTGCTTCAGTTTACCTTTACAGGAGTTAGTTCTGTGTCACTAACAGATTGCTGTTCCAGACCTCCTCTTTCTATGATGCTACATATTGATATGAGGAATTTTAGTACTGCTTGCCTTTTGGGCAAGACTGCCCAGCAGGGTGATGGACTGTTTTTCTCTAATGTCTCTTCATTAGTCTGTGAAAGTCATTCTGTTGGGAAAATGAATAAATGCCTTTTCAGGCACAGAGGGCTTTTCATTTTTGTTAGAGTTCCAGGGAGTCCTGATCCGGATAGGTCAGTCATTTTACTCAAATCTCAGCCATTGCCATTCTAGTAGCACTATGTTTGCACAGGAGAATATATTTCTGCTTCTCCAAGGACATTCCAAGAGCCAGAGGCCTGTCAGATCAAGAGAAATGCCCCTTCCTGCTTCTCCTTTCAGTAATTCATTCATCCAAGAGTCAGGAATTACATTCCATGATGGCTCCCTTGCTGGATATGTATAATAACTTTTGGGTCAAGGGACTCAGAGAAACGTTCATAGGTAATGTTTCCAAGCTCACTGCCTTGATCTATAGGGCTTTTGATAGTTTATACCAGTACAAGCTTCCATTACTCAGCATCCACTATTCTGCATCAAATTGTTCCTAGGGGTGATTGCCTCACTCAACTGCCAGGAGAAATTTTTCACTCTAAGTAAGCTAATTAGGATAGAATCTTCTAAAATGATTGGCATTGCTAAGGGATTTTTCCCCTCTCCTGATGTAGGTGTAACTTTGCAACAGTTTTTCAGGGGGGACAGCAGACTTCTACTGAATCCCAAGAAAGAAACCTTTTCAGTGTCTCATTATTGACTTAATTGTTAGATGATTTGTAGCTCAGTGCAACTTGAATGCAAAAGCAAGACTATTTTTAAGCTGTGCTTCTGTACAGAAATTACTCCAGGAAACACTACAAGAAATAGAGGAATTAATTGATTAGCTGTTCTGAATTAATTTGTGAATTTATTTTTAATACCATTTGAAAGGCACTGCATGAGAAATTTGTTGTTGTCTTCTGCAGTAGTTCAGGGAAGAATAACATGGAGCGTCTTTGTATGCTAACACTTTAGCAGCTGAGTAAATGAGACAGATTACTCTTGAGTGTATCCACAGGAGATTGTGACCTTAGCATCTCTGTATAACACTGTTACAGATAAAATAGTGCCTTTAACTTCCACTTCAAAGATACTATTGCTATGCCTAGTTTTACAGGTAGCTATAGAGATTGTCAGAAACATTAGGGAAAAAACTGAGTTTGTATTTGAAAATAACTTTTATATTCTCCTCTTTGGTATCAGCCGGAAGGCTTTGTTAGGCTATTTATTCCTCTGTGTTATGGCACTCTTAAGAGGACATCAAAAGACAAGTTTGTTCTCAGCATACAACAATGGCCAAAAAAGTATTATGTTCACCAAGCTTTTGTGTATGCATCAAGTATTGCAGCATAGCAGAAACAATGGCTTTTTTCATTAACTTTATACTAAATCGTAGAGTGAATAAAAGTAGCACTAATTGCCTGGAAGGTCTGTGCTGGTTTCTGTGTATACTGATGGACTATCATAAATCTTGGATTGGAAGAGCATCTAACTTTAAGTGTTTACACAGCATTTGTTCCAGGGGACGACTAGTTGTAGGAGCAGTGACTGTTTCTATTTTTGTGTTGTGATCCATGATGTCTGTTCACTGTGGATATACATATAACCTGTTACTTGGAGGGAGAGCACAGTTATGGGTTTTTTTCTCACAGAAAAGAGTTAAAATGACATTGCAAATATGTGCACATAGGTTAAATGCTTACCTTGAAGTTTATGTTAGTGTTCTTTTTAATACCTTTTATAGCTGGCAACCATACAACAATCCCTCAACTTGTTGCAAAAAGATAAGGATTATCTTAATCGCCAGAACATGGAGCTTAGCGTTCGCTGTGCACATGAAGAAGATCGTCTTGAAAGACTTCAGATTCAGCTAGAGGATGCCAAAAAAGCTAGGGAAGAAATGTATGAAAAATATGTTAAATCCAGGCAAGTTCTTGTGTATTCACTTCTATCAGTAGACAAGTTATTTAACTGTTTTCCCTTGTTTCTTGCACAAATCCTGTTAATTTTTCAGAAAGCAAATCAATATTTCTCTAACTAGAAGCAGAACATTTTTCTTGAGTTTCAATGCGTATCAGGAAAATTTTTTTAAACCTTTGATGTAAGAACATAGTAGTGAAGATGTCAACATTGAAAGTTTATGGCAATTGATCTCTTAGGTTTACACAGAAATTTAGACAGGTAACAATAGTTAATTACAAAAGAGAAAATTCTTTAAAGTGCATATATTACAAATTTGACCTCCCACCTCCACAAATGACCCAAATGACCTTTATTGAAAAGGTATGTTTTAGTATGTTTGGTATCATCTATTTGAACTATCAGTCTTTTGTATCTCGAACCTGAATACAGATTCTCTAAGTGTAGCCTTGAGAAATAGATTGATCATTGTATGCTAATCACTGGTGAATAGCATCAAATCTTTATGCTCTTTGAATTGGTATAGATATATGTATAGGATGTCGAACAGGAAACATTACACCACTCAGCTACATGTCTTGCTACATAGGTAATGCTATACTACAAAATGTCACAGAATCGTATTTGATATGGTCCAATAAAGAACATTGAGTCTAACTCCCTGCTCCTTGTAGGACGGTCCAAAACTAAATCATGTGACTAAGAGCATCATCCAATGCAAGTATATCCAGTTCATGTTATTTCCCTGTATCTAGATGCCAAAAAATATAGTTTCAATGTATATCCCAAAGTTACATTAAATATTTCTCTGTATGTCCTTCATTAGTGAACATAAACCTATTTTTTGGTTAGTAGGGTCCTTAAAAAAACACCTGTGGATTGAATGTTTAAGCTTTGAGTATGAGGTAGGTTCAGCTTCTCTTTAGCCTCTTCCTTTTGTTTGAATCAAGAGATGAAGTGTGCTAATATGCCTCTCCTCTGATACAACTAAAATACAAAGTGTTATCTAAGTGAAAATAGAAGGGCACTCTATTGAAATGATCAGTTATGAGTTCCAGCCCTTATCGCAAGTGTTTTAAAACTATTTTTCCTTTCAATGCAGTCACTTAAAGTTTTTGAATTTGTTTTGCATGTTTATATCTCAGAATTTTTTCACATGGAACTTTTGCATTTTAAATAAAGACTGTAACAGCAGGTCAGGAATAAAATTGCAAAGGGACTTTTTTCAAGCATGTGTAGTGATAGGAATGGCTTCAAACTGAGTAGGTTTAGATTAGATGTTAGGAAGAAATTCTTTATTGTGAGGGTGATGAGGCACTGAAACAGGTTTCTCAGAGAGGTTGTGGATACCCCATTCCTGGGGAAATGTTCAAGGCCAAGTCGGTCTAGTGAGAAGTGTCCCTGCCCATTACAAGGGGCTTGGAACTAGATGATCTTTACGGTACCTTCCAACCCAAACCATTCTGTCATAATTCGCTGATTCTAAATGAAGATCCTTTGCTTCAGCAGCAACTCAGTGTTTATTTAAATGCATTGACAGGGCAGTCAATTAGAACGTGCCCTTTGCTATACCATCTATTTATTTTAGTCCTCATAAAGATAAGCATCACTTTGAACTGTCTTATGGTACACAGTACAAATAAGTACTGTGGATGTTCAAGATTTTTCCAAATACTTTTAATTTTCTTCGTTTAACCTTCCTGACGTTTAGCGGTCTTGCCATGGGAGGAAAGATGTAATTTCTGCAATGTCCGAAAATTTTATTTTTTTTCTTTTTGGCAAGTTGTAATAGCAAATTGTCTAAGTACCAAGAAAATGGTAATTATTATGATTCCGCAGAGAAGAATTGTATCCTGATGTCGTGATTATCAACATTCTTTTCTTTGTTTTTTTCTTCATGTTAAGCCATATAGTACATAAAGAACACAAAAAGTTTCTAAGGGGGGAACCCCATTGCATTCCAGTACAGAGTGGGTTTTTGTTTGCTTTTTGTTTGGTTCTTTTTTTTCATGATAAACTTTTTTTTTGTGTCAAAGATCTTCATACAATATTTGCTGTAATGTAGCACAATTGAAGAAAGAGAGGTCATAAACTTACTTTTACCTTGAAGCATCAACTGGAATTCAGTGTCTCAATAAAAAGAAAACAGGAAAACCTGGACGTCAAACATTGACATTTTAATATTTTGAGGCTTTTAGTTAATGTGAAGGATGTTTTGGCCAGCTCAAGTACTGATTTCTGAAAACTGGACTGTCACACAATTGGAAATGAGAAGAAATAAAGACCTTTTACGGTTGTAAATGCACATTTCTTCATAATATCATTTATTTCCAAACCTGTAATTTCTGCCAGTTACTTCATTGCTGATTGATGATTCTTAAATGTTAATTAGATGTTGTAAAATTTTGATGTTCCTTAGCTGTTAAGTACTTACAACATAAGCCTTTATTTGTAGTTTTGTAGGAGAGATGTTTTATGGGATTCCCTACAATCTGTCATGAGCTTCCAAAGTTAAAAAAGATGGCAATATTTCTCTGAAATGAAATTCTTTATGCTACTGTCTTCTAATACCTGTAGCTTAAAAACTCCCTTATGTATTTTAAATAATTTATATGTCACAGTGACAGTGTAAATTCCCAAATCTTGGGAGTTTTTTTACTTCACAAATCTCCTCTGCATGTAATCTTCAGTGTTTCTTGTAATGTTTTGTCCCCCGTATGAGGTGCAAATAGTACTCAAAGAAGTCTTTTAGTGGCATGGCAGCATTGCAAGTCAGTAAGTTTAATCAATTCTTGCCCAGTGCTGAAGAGGGACGTGAGAGTTTTTGTTTTCAAAGTGGTGAAGTAATGTAAGCCCTTAGGGGCTGACAAAGAATTTCGTGAAGAATGTTAAGCTTAATGTTATGTGATTAATCAATATCACATTACTTTAAAAATTTAAAGTAGTATTCAGAAAGCTTTTATTTGTTCCCCATTAAATATTATTTAGTCCTGATAGCTTTTCATTTAATTTGTGTAACAACATAGGCTGGTCTATATTTCAAGTCATTTGAGTAGTGAGTGACTAAGGGTTGAAATAAAATGTAAAATCAAGAAACCCTTTACCCTACTTGTAAAGTTGTACCTGGAATTTTGATATTTTGACCAGTGCAATATATTTGTTTGTTTACAGAGATCACTATAAAACAGAATATGAAAAGAGACTGCATGAAGAGTTGGAACAAATAAGGTTGAAAACAAATCAAGAAATCGAGCAACTAAGAAGCACTTCAAAAGAGATGTATGAACGTGAAAACAGGTAGATAAGAATAGGGCAGAAATGTGCTTGGGTGTAATCCTAGTTGACTGCCTGAGAGGTGTTCAAAATCTAAAAGCGTAAGGTCAGTTGTAAAACTAATGAGAATCTTGTAAAAACTAAAATTAATTTATACTTATACAGTAACTATATGGTGTTATATTTGTTATTAAGTGATGGACATTTAACATTGTCAGTTGCAAAGGATTATTAAAATTCATGTTGAAGATAAACATGGATGGTATGAAGTTTGTTCAGATGTATAGTGTTAGTTAATTCATACAGAATATGTTAGCTTACCTCTCATGCTTATATGGCCCATCTTGAAACTATGCTAGGAATCCAGAAGGAAAGGTGTTAATGCAGAAAGTAAGGCAGGAAAAAAATGAGGGAAACCAATAAGACTTATGCCTTTATAAAATAAATCTAAATGAGATTGTTTACAACACTGTGATTTTAAAAAAATGTTGGTTTCCTGTAAATCATTATAAAATTCTCTTTTTGAAGATGATTCTAGTTCTGCAAAGACCTGCACACTGATTTTGTATGCATGTTGTTTGGTTGAATACCATGGAGTTACATGTAAATACACAAGCTTTTAGGGATCTAAGGATTTGGACCTTTGGCACTGGATTTCTTTTTTAGCTTGTTTTTTGCGTGTTTTATTTCTTTAATATGGGAGGAGTGATTAATAATTCATTATAACTTCATTGTAGATGTCCTGAAAGTGTCATGTGGAGAAGGAAATGATGGTAGTAAAAAGATATTTGTGGCATCAGCATCTGTTCCTCTAATAGGTAGTTTTGTTACTGCTGGGAAAGTGAAAAAAAGAGCATGACTTCTGCTGTCTGTCTTCCAGTCATCTGAAAGGTTCTAATTAAAAAAAATTACATCATGATGTAGTTTTGCAAGTGTGAGTAAAATATATACACATGCATACACATCTGCACCACTTCCTGTATGCAAATCTATTTTGAATTACAAAGAGTGAATTTAAACATACACTGTTTGTGAGATTTGACAAGGGTCTGTATATCATTGAGAAAGCTACTGAAATGTTTTATTTGTATCTGGAACCAGTTTACAGAAGTTTTGTTCCTCATTTTGAAATAATTACTTCTGAAATGTAAATCCTTTAGATTTGCCTTCATGTTTCACACATACACAAAAAAAAGGCTTTTTAGCATATGTTCTTTCTATAAAATACAAAAAAATATCCACCATAAGACAGTATGCCTCAATGGTAAGTCAAGTGGAACCCCAAATTGTGAGCAAAGCAGTTTGCAGTGATTTTGTGTGATGTGCTGAGATGCTGATTGTGACTGAAAATAATTATTTCATCTGGTTTCATCTTCAGGCTCAAAGAGCTAAGGTAATCTAATAGTCAGTTGCTTTTATTCTTTACTGGTTTGCCAAGCCTGATGCATCTGATATTTCTCTTGAATTTATTGGTGCTTATTTTACACTTCAGTGAGTCAGTTCAAGAAACTAAAATGGAAAGGAGGCACCAATAAAAAGGTGATGCTTTCATTCTGTATTTATTTGGCATCAGTTTCACTTGTTTAGTTGTGATAAGCATTGGCTATGTTTGCCTTAGCAAGCATGAGTGAATTCACAGGGCATGTGAATGTCTGCATGGGGTTTGGCATTATAGTCTGTTCCCATAGATCAAACACAATTTAGTTGTTTTGAGCATGTGAGATGCTCTCTCTGAGCATGTTTTCTGACTTGCTTCAATCTGACTGGAATCAAGTTCGTGCACTCTAGAATAGTTTAGGGATATGTACTGAAGTGTGATAAATGGCAGTTGCCAAGAGGTTTGTTTAAAGAGCTAACACAGATGCCCTTGAGCTTCTGTCTCCCTTGTCCTCATCCCACCTTTTTTTAACCCCCACACCCATTCTTGGTTCTCTAGATAGTATTTCTGTACCCATTTTAAAAGGGTACTTTCACTAGTGTGATTGGCTGACTAGATACCTGATGGTCCATACAGCCTCTTTGTGCAGTTGTCATCTTTGTGCAGTTGTCAGATAGGTTGCTTCACATCTTCTGAAACCACAGTCACACGCGCTGAAAATTGGCAGCATATTAGTGTTTCCTGGCTCTCTAGAACAGAAGTTACATCAAATCTGTGGTTGTCATCTTGGTGATTGAATAGTACCTCACTTGTGTCCTTTTTTCTCCTACTGCATTTTCAGTTGATTGGCTGTTCAGCTAAGTGAAATAGTTTAATCTCTAAATGAGTCTCTGTATATTTCCTGTCACTTAATTTTTATCCCACTTCTGTTATCCTAGTCTTAAGGATGCAACACTGGACTCCTATCGTGACATAATATGCTTGATCGTAATACTGTTAACAAAATGTTTTGCCATGTTCCCATATTTTTTAACAGTCAGTTTTAAAGAAACTAATCTCAAGGTCAGTCACTGAATTTCTGCACTAAATTCTGTAGTCCAGTAAATCCATTTATAAAGAAAATTTTAGTACCTTACTGTCATAGCCAATTAACTGCTACATATTTCCAATGATGATTTTTTTCCAAGTAACTATTTCCTGTTCATGTGAACTACTTTTATGCCACAAAAGTGCCATTGGTAACTGTCTGGGAAAAAAAATATCTTCAAAACAAAAATTATATACATTTTGTATGGCTAAAATTACCTGAGATAACATTTACCAGGGCTTCATAAAAATTTTCTATTTTCCTCTATATCTTGACTTTTTTCTTCAAAACTTCCCTGAGGCTATAATTTCACCTTGCTTTAAGTCAGAAAGTTGCTAGGGGGGAGGGGAAAAGAAACAACTTCAGTGGGAAGATCTTGGTTGCACCTACCTTAGCAGTTTGGTTAAGATGAAGAACGTGATGTTGAAGTGAAACCCCCCAGTCATTGCTGTTAGCCATGGTTTTTGCTTGCCTCACAGCTTGTGCTTGGATTTACTCACATTTGTAGCACATGAACAGGATTCCTTTTAGATGAAATGAAATTGAAAGGAGTCTTTAAGATCATCTAGTATATTCCAAATACTAGTGAATGTTCAGATCACAGAAGCAAACCAGGAGTAAAGTAAAATCCTCAGTGGTAACCACTGTTAGCTCTGCAAATTGTCACTAAATGTTGGACATAGAGCTTATGAACACTATCTAAACAGTATCCCCCTTTGTACAGTTTATTGCAGTGTAGCGTAACAGACTATTAATAACTATATAATGTTTTAACAAATACTATATGTAGTGTTCTTCATATCATGCTGTTCTCTTTTGTGTCTGAAATAATAGAGGTAGCTTGCATTTCTTGACTGATACTTGGTTAAAAAAAAAGGTAGAAAAAAATCAATTGATTTTAATAAAATATTTGTTATTTTATGGTTCTGTGCAGATCAAATATTTTGCCAGCAATAGAATCCAGAAAGAGACACCAATGATAAGCAACAACCTATAAATCAGAATAACTAGAAAATTACTTGTATGTGGAAGTAGGATTTCTATGCTTAGCTAATCTTTTCTTGCTCTGTCATAAAAGTTGTGAGTCATCTCAGCCAGGTGGACAATATTCCTGTAGTTATTAGTGAAGTACCAAGCAAAATTATTGCAGTTTATTTAATTCCTGCAAAAATAAATAAGTTCTAGTATTCTAGAATAATTTGAATTATATATTTCTGCATAAAAATAGGTGATTTGATCCTTGTTTTTTAGAATTTCAGAACTGGAAGCTTTGCTGATATATATGAAAGTAATCTGTAGTAAAGCCTCTGTAATAAGTAGGCGTATAGATAGAAAGACCCTTCTATCATTCTGTGAGAAGAAAGTAATATTGAAGTTCAGATCAATCAGTAATACTTAATGAAGCAAAAGAGTCTTTTTCCTAACAGGCTCTTAACAGAATAACCTTTGTTTCCTTCAGGAATTTGAGAGAAGCAAGAGATAATGCTGTTGCTGAAAAAGAAAGAGCAGTTATTGCTGAAAAGGATGCTTTGAGAAAATACGATCAACTCGTAGAACAGTAAGTGTCTTTAAAATGCACATAATGAATCTAAAGGTATAACTATATATCTAGAAGTTTAGGCAGGAGGAATGACTGGCTCTCTACTTATTAAGAACAAATTGAATTACAAACATTTTGTTTAAATTAAGTTACAGGCCTAATTCTTGTAATAAAATTTTTCCATTACCAATACAGCAAAAATATGAAAGTTTGATTCCTCTCCTACACTCCTGTAAAGACAAGCAAACATAATTATTCATCTCTTAGTAAGAATGTGGATTTCATACTCTACAATAGCAGTGGTCAAAGTGTGAACCTGTTCTGTTGTGGTTACTTTTACTTTTGTTGAAAGTAGAAAATCCTCTTATATGATGACTCCAGTTAATAACTTTTATAAAGTGTGGATAGAGAGCAGTAGTCAGGAACAGTTATGCTTGCTACATGATTCTTTTCTTACTGCTGTCCCTTCTCAATCTTTCATGTTCCGTGTGTAAAATATATTGCCTATACAAACATGCGATTTTATTCATATGAATGAAAATCAGCTCTAGTTGCTTTTCTACTTGTTTACAAGCAGTCCTACTTTCTTGTTCTGCAATCCTTTTTGTAAATTTAGTGTATTAGCTGTAAATTTTGATGTAATGGAAAACTGTGAGCGGAAATCAAAATTGTACAGGCAAAGTTTGTCATGTGCCCTTAATTTTGGATTTAATTCATTGTTTAACCTAAATTATTTTTTTTTCGTGAAAAGATCAGTTCATTAACCAACTGTGCTACCTGGTCATCTACTCAAAGAAAGTACTTTTTTCTCTAAATATTTTTTGATTACAAATAGTAATCAGTTAAAATGTTGCTGACTTAGGCATAGACACAAATTTATTAAAGCTTTCAGTTTTTCTGTATAACTCTTGAATTGCAGTGGTGATACTATTGCCCAAGGACTCAAAAAGTGTCATTGCTAACTAGTGATGTGAAACAATAGGGGTAGTTATAGAGTAAACAGAATGGGTCAGAGGACTGGATATCCACACTGGGTTTCAGGGGTTTTGACTTCAGCTTAATTCTGGTTCAAGCTGAATGGGTCCAAGGCCATTGAATGCAAGTTAGTGGTTAGAGTGCATTGTAGGTGTTCTTGGATTCTCAGAAAGGAATTCAGTTTGTAAACTCTGAGGTGATGGCTACACAATGCAAATCCAAATGTGGAAATCAAAGTCAGTTAAGTGGAGACAACCAGGAAACTTGGTTCAGAGCTACCCGAGTCAAAATAAAATCTAACATGAGTCAACCTGTGTTTCTTTCTGATAAGACTCCTACCTTTCACTCTGGTAAGATTTGCCAAGACATGTGGGGAGTTCATATATAACTGGAAACTCTTCTGAAAAATAGATCTGGTGTGTGATAATTTGAGTATGCACTTTTATTTAATGAAAATACCAACTTTGCAATTCTATATTTATTTTTAAACTTAAGAACCATGGAGAAAATACTTTTCTACTGTATTCCTACTTGTATAGTGTCAGTTCTTTTCATACTGTTACTTGATTTTGAGGAGGGAAATCTCCCTGCAATCAGAAAATTAAAAATCTTGTTTGATACACTTATACTTCTGTGCTCCTGTGGCTTTTTCTAGTGATAAGCCCTTGAATTAAGTAAAACTCTCCTTTCCTCAGGTTAAATAAGTTCATAAGTTGATTAATATTGGGGTTTGGACTTCTAAGAAGTAGATTTTTTCTCAAAAGATTATGCTTTTTTTTTTGGAAAAACGGAAAACCCATACTACTGTTCTTTGAAATGTTGGTGTCTCTCTTTAAAGCTACCTCATTTCTAACCACCCTGCAGGTGTTAAGACCAGGACTTCCTCCACATTCCAAATCATCTACCTAAGTGGCCTACAAAATAACTAATTGACATGTTGAGATGGTATAAATACCTTCATTTAAAAGATCCCAAATTCTGAATTTACTGTGGACTGACATGTGACAGTTCTGTGAAACAAAGGCATATTCTAATATAGCAGAATCCCCTAAGATGAAAAAGGAATACCTGTGTTGTCCAGTTCTATATTTAAGTGATTATAACAGCTTGTTCTACTTCAGTGAAAACAAGGTGACTCATCATAGTTACCACTGGTATCATAATCTGTATAAATAAACATGTTTGAAAGCTTCAGAAGTATGTGGAATGTTGACTGGCCTAAATGGTGGTTAAATAAAGCCCCTGGCAAATCTTGTGATCAGAAGTGTAACTAATACCCGATTTTCTAGTCAAGTGCAGTTATTTTCATTTTTCTTACTGATGTTTGTGATAGCTTTCTGTGAATAGCTGTTTACAAATGCCAAGAAAATACCAAAGGGATAATATTCATGCAAGAGTTATATTGAGAAAAGATCTGCTGTTTCAGCCTCGAAGTAGATCACGGGGATATTGGGATGTAAGTTCTGTTACTCTCTTTGCTATTATACACTTGTAAATTCTGTGTGAGAATCCATGTTTCATTTACCCATGGCAATGGAAAAAAATCTTAAATTATTTTATATTTTGGATTAAACTGTTGTCAGTGACACACATGTTCTAAAAATTTAGGACCAAATGGAAACAGTTTCACTTTGTTTTAAACTGTTGGACTTTTTTCTAATTTTAAAGCTGTATTGCTGCAACTGAAAGTGTCTAGGGGTTGAAGGCGGAGTGCAATTCTATAACAGCTCCATCACTGACAGCATAGTTAAGCATAGATGCTAAATATGTTCCAACTTCTCCTTCTCTTAAATATTCCTGGGTTGTTATTTTCAGACTATTGGCTGTTAATCTGTTACTTTTCCTTGCCAAAAGAAAAAAACACCCAACCCACCAAAACACCTCTAACAGGAAAACCAAACAGTAGAACAAATGCATTCTGGTTTGCTATTGTGTTTTTATCCTGATGTTGAAATTTTCTAGTTTTGGGAAAGGTGTAACATCAAACTGAAACGGTTCCTTAAGTCAAAGTGGAGTCTAATGTCTCATATGGGGTGAACTCATACTAGAGCACTTCACCTCAGAGGATGTCTACAAGAATCCTCTCTTGTCTTTGGTTGTTGACTTCCTTTAAAAGGAGTATAATGTCTTTTTCCAGAACTCAGCTCTATCAGTGGAAGCTAGTTTAAAAATTCTAGAATTACTGGGAACACAAGGGAAATTCATAGTTAGTGTGATTTTACAAAATCTTATTTTTCTTAGTGACAGAAAAAAATCTGTGCTCTGTTATAGCTGATTGCTGCTCACATGATGCACTCAAGGTGATTTTTATTCTCCTGTCTTTGTAAAGATAAAGTGAGAAGTATAGAGTAATGAAGAGAAACAAAATAGGTATGCAGTAAAGAGAAAGAGTATTCAAGAAGACTGTGTTGTGGCAATGTTATTCCTTCAACTTTTCAGTGGACACTATTCATAAAAAACACTTGGTTTTGTAAACGCTAATGGGAAATTTAAATTCCTCTCTCTGTCCATGAAGTAACAGAATATTTTTAACTACATACTTTCTTTTTTCTCTTGAATATGTACAAATGATGAAAGGGCATTTTTAGACAAAGTTTTTGTAGTAAAGTTATGATGATGATTACAAAAATGGTATAGAGCTTTAAGTTTGTTCTATAACGATTTCAAAGTATTTTGGATTATTTTTATTATTAATACATTTCTGGATTGATGTACATGGCTCAGCTAATTAAATTATTGGATTTGTAACGGATGATCTGCTACAGGTAAAAATACCTTTAGGAGTATTTCTAGTGTTTCTATTTGGAAGTGCCTTTCTTAAAGAAAAGACAAAATAGAATAAAGGTCATTGGCATTTATTAAAGGCTATTTATTAAAGGCTATTCATTAAAGGCTATTTCTTTATAGCCTTTGTCTGTGCTTCATAGCTTAAGAGAAGTATGCAAAAAAGTTCTCTGCATATTTGTATTTATCGATTTAATGCTTTTCTTTCCAGTCAGCTGTAAGATGTATATATGCTTTGGAGACTAATTTTAGTCTCTCCATAATCTTTATAATTTGAATCTCTTTTTATCCCTGTTTTCTTTGTTCTTCATAATTGTAGTACTTCTTTTGAATTCATTTGGAGGTGAATACTATCTGATTTTAGTCACCTGCCTTAAACTTTGTAGGTGATGGAGAGATGGGATCAATCCTGTTCATCAAATGGGTTTTTTAATTAGATGAAATTAAGATCCCTCTTATTGATTGCACAGAAGCCTAGAGGACTATCTTAGGTGAGAAAATAACTGGATAAATTTACTGAATAAATGTTCTACTTTGCATTTAGAATCTCTGTGGAGCATGCAGAAATCTCATTATTAGTTTTTTGTATATTACATTAAATGTTCATTGTTAATAGAAACATTAAAATTAATTATTTTCCCTTTCTATTAACATATTTTTATAACCTGGGCATTTCTGACTGCAATGACAGGATTCTAATATTGCAATTATTAAATCAATGTATTTAAGTGCTGGAGTTACTGGTACTATTTAAATAAGAGCATGTTATCTCTTCAAGAATATTTATATAAAATGAAGATTTCAATAACGAATTAAAAAAGGATCTACACTGAAAAGTGCTGGTCAAAATATTTCTTTGGCAAAGCTGCCAACACCCTGTATTAAAAACTACTGTCATAGCCTTTTATTCCCTAGGCATGGCTGCTATATTTGTATATGAAGTGCTTTGTAATTCCTTGAATTGCTATGTACGTCTTGAAAATCACTGCTACTTTAAATCTTCAGTTTCATTTAACTTCATTAGTGTATTCTAAAATGCATTTTTGGTAATAATAATTTGCTGCTGCTGTATTCATTTATGACTTCTATAGTATTATGTGTATATGTAATTTTATAACACTTAGAATTTGTATTAGAATAAAGCCAAGCCCTTTACTGGTATCATTAGACTTTGTCTAGATTTCAGCTTTAGCCAAAGTAACTACTGCACATTTCCTGTAAAACTATCTTCATCTTGTTTTCCTGATAAAAAGTTAAGTATGAGGTATAGCTAAAAGGGTAAAATTCCATGAATGTCATGGATATTACTGGAAGATATCCTCTTGGAAATTCAGAATTAATGCAAAGAAGCCAGTGAAAGGACAAGGAGCGATAATACGATGGAGAAGCAAAGAAACAGTCCATTTCCCACGTGACTACGTCTAATTTGTTTTCAAGCTGTATAAGCAACACTGAAAGCCCTAACAAAACAAGTCTATGCATCTTGTATTTCTACTGAAATGACTAGGGATGCTCCTACTCTTTTCCTTCTGTGGATATGTTTATTTGAACTTTACATCTTACTGGATAGTTCTAAGCTGCATTTTGTTAAACAGAAAGAGAAAACCTAATTAGCTGAATTGATGAAAAAAGTGAATAAAAGTGTTAGAAAGACTGCATACTTGCTAGGGCATGCCTAATTGTCTTTGGTTGTTAGATTCCTAATCAGGATCTCAAAATGTTACATTCTTAGCTAAGATAGTGTTCTTCCAGAATGAATGCTTTGAGCCCTGTAACCAGTCACCTCATAACTATAACTGTCTTGATGTTGTAGAATTATCAGCATCAACACTCATAGGAATGCTAAGTTAGTCTGATGTCTGATCTTTCTGAGCTTCATTGCGTCTGGAACTCAGGCTTTGAAGTTCAGTCTCTTACTGTGCAAGGAATGTTCAATGATTATATTTATAGCTCTAAAAATCTTTTTATTTCAGTTGCTCTTGCCCCAGCTCCTAAGCAATAATTCTCACAAAATATTATTAGCCTCTGAGGGATGCTTTGGAAAGGTTGTAATATGAACATACCCTCATATCATAAAGATTTTCCTTAAGACTTGATGTTCTCATTTTACTTGTTGATTTCCCACTAGCCAAAAGGTCTTAATCTTAAAGCATTATGATTAGTAGAGACAAAATGTAAGAATTCTATGATGGCTATTATGCTGAGTACCTAAGAAATAATTTACTCTTTTATGTCCTTAAATTTTTTTGCTAACCTGGAAAGACTGAAAATATATTATTGTCCTTTGAGAACAAATTTAAACGTGGTCATAAATTCCTTCAAAGAGGCATTCTGTGATATGAGTGCTGATGCTTAGACTTCGTATATTTCTTGAATTATAAGATTGAAACTTCCATTCGCAGTCCATGATTTTACTATGATTGTTAGTATTCCTCATGTACACACCCGTTTTTGTGACTTGCTGCATACAGCTCATTAATGGTCAGCACTTTCAAGGTGAATAAGTAGGGGTCCTTTGGAACTCATTACCAAGTCATGTTTCAGGTGCTAAAAGTTTATATGGGTTCAAAAGGAAAAGCTCAGAGATAAATTTAAAAATCACTGTGTGAGTAGAAAACACATCCTATTCAGGAAGCACTTGAACTAGAAATAGTTTAACATAGTGACAAAGAATTAGGGAGAAATACAATCCGTGCAGAAGTTTTTCGTGGTTTTCTCAAAACATACAATTTTGGCTACAGTTGGAGACAGGTTTATCAGGCTACCTGGGCCTTTTGTCTTACGCACTACAGCTATTCTGTGTAGAACAGAACAGAAGCTATGAAACGGTGAAACTTCTCAGCCGTTTTATTGCAAATGCTTTGTGTCCCTTTGAAAAGGGGACATTACATTGGATGTAATGACAAGATATAAATGAAAGCATTTATCTGAAGAAGTTACTGTGATTTTATTTGGGTGTTTTTTAAAGATTGTTATATATGTCAGGTTATCTATGCAAATAATGTTTGTTTCCGAGTGTTTCCAATTGTTTGACCTTGAAATATTGAATTTGTGTGTGAAGTCCCTAGCATCATTAAGTAGCCCAAACCACTAAGCCTTCAATGGCAGGTGAGAAAAGAACTTATTTCAGGAAAATCCCAAGTATGTGTTTTTTAGAATGCAGAAGAAAAACAGGTCACAGATAACAACATGACTATAAATACATGCAGGGATTGTTAATTGTATATGTTTACCAAAATTGTGTATTGTAATGCCTATCTAAAAGCTAAATTTTTCAAAGCCAAAGATACTGTATTTTCTGGATGTCTGTGCAAAAATGTTTATATTCAAATAATGGCTATGTAATATTATATTTCAGCTTAATTAACCCATAAAGATTTCAACAATAATTATCTTCTGGAATTGCATTCTGAGACTGTGATTACTTTCTGATTATCCTCTGGAAAAGGATGCGATCTATACTCATATCTGAATAGCAAGCTCTTGAAGAAGTGTCCAGATAGGTGCTTGTGTGGTTTGAGAAGGCTATTGGTTTTGTGATCTTATGTTAGGAACCTCATCGTAAACTCATGGGAAACTCTGCAATGTTAGTCACGAAGGCTTAATATTTATGAGTTAGAGTTTTGGCCAGAGCTTGTCTTCTGCAGAATTGCATTGGAAGTGTTGAGAAAATGTTAGGTATAAATGAATGTTAGGTGTAACTGAAAGCAGTATGGACTGGTCTTTATTTCCATGGCGATGATATCTGTTTCATGTCAGTAACTGTTATGAATAAGGAAATTGGTGGTATATAATTCTGGAATGGAGGATAGCTAGTCTTTTGTAAATGAATGAATGAAGGACTGTTAGTGAAGGACCATCACAGTATGTTCATGCACACACACCCAAAACAGTGTACATCAGTGAGCCAAGTCAGACCATAAGTCACAAGGAGCTGTTTGCCTTGAACATTAGTCCATCCAGCATTGAATATGCCTAATTAATTACATCAAGGACTTCCTGAAAGAGAGTGAGATACAATATTTACATGTAGTGCTCGCAGCTGGTGAAACCGCTGTTCACAACTGATGGAACAGCCATGCAAGTCCTTGGCAGCCTGTTGCTTTCTCTCTTCAGGAGCTTGGCCTGTCTGCTGACCAGTGCCTTAATGATGAGAGAATGGGAAGACCAGGGTTGGAGGACTTCTCTTTTGTATGGTCTTGTTTCTAGATAAGATTGCTTCAAGAATGGATCCCAGACTTTGTTAAGGTTGGCTTGGAGAGTTGTTTTACGTTCAGGGAGACCAGTAAATTTATTTTGAAACTAAATGTCTTCGGCACTGAAGTATTGCATCACATATTAGATAGTGGGAAGGCCATGCCCTTCAGTTTACTCAGTGCAAAGCTATTTAGATAGTTTTTACAGCTGTTTGTGTTCCCGGCTAAATGATCTAAAGGCACAATTGTGTTTACTTATATGACTGTGTGGATAACTCTGTAAGAATATTCTGTGAAAATAGCAAAATGAACATGCAATTAATGTTCAGGGCATAGTTAACTAGAGTTTAGGTGCTTGCTAAGGAATACTTCAATCCTGAGTAGCTGTAGGGTGACAATGTGGCATGTCAGCAACGTTTTTGCCAAGCATTTAGCCATAGTGACACTTAAATGTGACATGACATTTGAATCATGGAGATAACAAGAAGGTGGTAGTACTTTGAGCTATTGATGATGTCAATGAGGGGAAACCGGTTTTAGATTTAAGGGTGGGGGGCGGGGGAAGGTAACTTAAAAGGAGAACTTTAGCAAGCCCAAAGTGAGGTGGAAACATTTGTTCTGGATGGGCCTCTGAGGGGAGCACAGTGAAAGCAGATGTGCTGGCCTGCTCCTGATGGTGGCTGGTGGTGATTAGTGAGGGTATTTGTAATTCTCTGGGTGTGGTGAGAGACAGTAAGGTTACAGAACGTGGGAACTGAAGAAACACAACTAAGATGGAATGGAAGGATGTGTATGAAAGAATAGATCAAGGGGCTTTACTACCAGCAATAAGTGGCTTCTGCAATTCTTACCACTGGGTAGGATTCATAAAGCTGCTGCTCACATGCACCTGTACTGACAACTCTGTCTTATGAGCCTGTTTCTTAGCAGGTTTTTGTACTTGAAAGGGAACAAGTGTTGACAAACTGAAGACAGTGTTGCACAGACCATCCTGCAGACTCATGAAACGAGGTGGGACGGCAGGGGGTGTTCCCCTTTCAGGTATTCCAGAGGCAAAAAAGTAGCCATAGTTTATGCCAGCTTCTAACTCACAGAATAAACAAGCTTGAGAAACTTTCTCTTAAAGAGAAGTAAACTTTTTCCATCAAGTGGCAGTGTGGTTGTAGAAATACGTGTGCTAGAAATAGGTTCCTTTGAGGTGAAGCTTGGGCACTAGCTAAAAACTTTATGCCTGTCAGGCATTTAGTCTTTTCATAAAATGTTAGATTTCATAATATACACGTAAAGTGTAGATATGCATACTTGCACTTACAAGCCTATTTGTGTATATTTTCTAAAATTTAAATATGGGATATTTTATCAAAATGCTGCAGCTCTTGGCTAATATTTTAATATAAATACTACTGCATGTACATGTATATAATGTACTTTAAGCTTTGATGTGGAACTTGTCATCTGGAATTGTTTTTATAGATATTCTAATTGTTTCATGGAAAGTGTTTGTTGCCATGGATAAACAGATATAGAAGTGCACTGATTCATCTCTTCTGAAATTTTGCGTAATGTTTTTTCTGATTTTTCTGAGATCTTAACCTCTTCCATTCCAAAAATATAATCTAGATTATGTTTCAAGATGCTTCAAAAAATTGCATATTCCCATTTTACCTTGGTTACATTGCTTGGGTCAGTTGTGAATCAGAATCACGGTTGTGATTCTGATCAGTTGTGGATTATAGATAGTGGAAGAATTTGTCCCATTCAAAACCCTATGGGAAGGGGATAAGGGGGCTTTTTGTGCACAATAGTACTGTAAGTAGATGAGAGTAATTAGAAACCCTAGTCCTTCTCTTGTCTTTGTATGCTGCTCAACTTTAAGTAGTTAACTGAATCCTGCATCTCTGAGTATGCTTAATATAGTGCATTTCTCTCAACAATAAAGGACGAGCAAAGTGTGACTGATATAAATCCCCTGCCCAGCATGTGAAAGCCCAGCATTAGGTGGAATGGAGCCTCTATTGATACTTTAATTCTAAGATTTTTAGATCTAAAGCCAGTGAGAAAATTGTCTATTTTTTTTGTCTATTGCATGTTCCTGTAGGACATTTTTGTTTTTACAGACAGTGTACTTTAGAGAAGCTAGTGAAGCTGATATTTTTTGGTTTAGATTTGTTCTTTATGACACTGTTCCCAGCCACAAGTTGTGAAACATGTCTAATTTTCTGTGTCAGAGTTCTGCTTTTTTCCAAAGTATTCTGTATGCGTAGATAAGTGGGGTACATTTCAGGTTTATTTTTTTGGTGCCAGGTGAATTCTTCTTTTCAGAGAAAGAAAAAACTCTCTAAAAAGTTGTGCATTTACTGCAAAGTACTTGCATTATTAAAGTGTGCAGATGAACAGAACACAGTTGACGTGTTCCAAGTTAGAAAAGAGCCACCGTATGGTAATTTGTTTCTCTGCCAGGGCTTTCCTTCCACCCTGCATTTTCTTACTTTATAAAATAATAAAATCTTCCTTTTGTCTCAAATGCTTATCTGTTTATACAGAACAACTGTATTAAACAGTCTTAGTTTAGCCATTAGAGTAAGCAAAAAAAAATTGGCCTCTTTTTTTATTGCTAAATTGATATCTTTTGGCAGAATTATTAATTATTTTTAAATACATTTTTTACATTTATCTTTGTAAGTCTCTTTTGTTATGCCAGCTATCTAAATCTTTTCATAAGCTTCAGTTAAAAGAATATATTTTCCATGATTACTTTAAAATACAATGTTTACTGGAAGGGAAGTCTAGTGAATTCCCACAGATGAAGTGTGAGTGTATTTCTCTCACTTGTAAATGAGTTCTTATTTCCTACAGTACATATTCTGGTACCACAATGAGTTATTTTCAACATATTTTAGGTTAGCTTCTAAAACATTTAAAAACTTGGCAGATATATGTAAATGAATGTTACATCCAGTTTTCGAAACTGCTTCCAGATAGTATTTTGCTAAAATGAAGACTGTGAATAGACATTTCAGAACTCAGAATTGTCCTTTGTGATAAGGCTAAAAGCATTTGTGGGTAATTTTGTGTTTCAGGTTGTTTGTTTCTGGGTTTTTTTCACCCACTTCTAGTATGTTTTTGTTTAACTGTCCTGTAAAATAGGGAGAATACTCTTGTGAAAAAGCCTTAAGATTTACAGGCAATGTGTTGTAATTGAATATTTGAGCCAGGCAAGTAATACCTTCCTTCAGGTGTATGAATTGAATTTTGCAAAGTTTCATGCCTTTTTATTATTTTTCAATTTTATAGCTTATTCAAAATAAACATGCCATCTTTGCTTTAATGTAGTATTGTTTAGGGTTATATATGCCACTCCACACTTTAATCGGTTTCTGATACGTTACCTTGACAGTTCAACTGTTAGAAAAGGACTCAAGACTAAATATGTTACATGCTTGAAAGGGACCTAGAAGTAAGAGGGATGGAGTGGGAATGAGAGGAAAATGGAGGAGGCAGACCAGACATACATAGATTTAAAAGGAAAAAAAACAAAACATACAAAATCCCCATTGCTAAGTCACCAGTGTTTAATTTCTGATAAAGTTAATTTTCATTTATCTTTACTTAAAGAATATTTCTTATTTTTGTTTCATTGCCCTGGCTTCCTGGCATCTGAAACATTTATTATAACGGGACCTTAGATGCTTTGCTCACATGTGATATCTACGCTTAGATACACTCACATTTCTGCAGTCTGGATTTGAATACCACCCTAATTTTCTTCCAATTGTTGGCAGCATTTGTCTTGTCAGTTTAATATGCATGGTAGGGATAACTTTGCACATCTCAGATTATTCTCTCTTCCAGCTTTAACCATCTGTATGTTGTCCATGATGCAACACCATGTTATCAGTAAGGTCTTACTGTAATAATCACCCTTAAAAATTTCTTTAGCTTTTTATTAGACTCCAGAGAAGATGGGGGAAACTGGGATTACTTTAATTCAAAGATTTCATGGAATCCCTTTTCCCTTAACTGTGTGGTATAAAATATAAAGGAAACCGATTTCAAAACCCTTTTCCCCTTCCCCCAAATTGGTCTTAAATATACTAGATTTTTATCAAGCAGAAAACAGTAAAAAGAAGAGGAAGAAGTTACTTGAGGGGATTAAGAGACTTAGTATTTTATCAGACAAATACATTTTTCTCCTTCCATTATGTGTAAGTTACTGTGAAACTTGAAGAAGATTGATTATAGGCAAAAGACAAAGGGTAATAAAGACGAGAGGGTGGGGAAAGGAATAGTGTGAATAAAAAAAAGAGAAAAGAAATAGCAGTCATGAAAACTTGACCAAGTGTAATTCATCTAAGTGTAGAATACATAGTGCAGTTTGCCAGTCTTTCTCTTTGGGAGAGTAGTCTAAGCCAGGCAAAGACAAAACAGTTGCATGAAGGGATTGGGTAAGGAGAAGGCAGTGTGTAGGGGTATGTGGCAGAGTCCATTTCTTCCTTTCTGCCCATCCAGTTGCCTCTGTATAGCTAATTGCAGAGGTGGAAACTGTGAATCTTCTTGATGTTAGCTTATTTTATATGTGTTTTGTTCAGGACTAGGTGAACATCTTCCAATTCTAACACTGTAAATTTTTGAACATCCATTTTTTGAGAACTCAGTTTTGTTCATACCACTGTTTCTGAATTTTGTGATCTTTTAGAAGCACATTTTAAATGTAATACACTGTTAAGACTTTGTATGAGTTCAAGCATTAGTTCCTGGGAAAAATAAGTAAATGCAACATGGGTTTCAGTACACTGTTTACTGCAGCTGTCATCAGTCGTCTCCAACTTTAAATGGATGGGATGGGATGGGATGGTGTCTGTAAGGTGCTTGTTTCTTTTCATTGACTTATAAAGGGAGTCTGTAGGAGGGGAGGCAGGCTCAGATGTACCCGTACTGTAAACAGCAGAACCTGGGTGAGTTGAGACCCACCTGACTTTTCTGAATCGGAGGAGTTCAGCATAGATTCTTTTCATAAATTCATGGGCTTTGGAGCTTTTATGATTTACCATCCTTCTTACTGAGTCATCCTCCAATGAAGAATAATAAAGCCTTTAAGCATTTCTCAAAGTCTGGTCATAAAATTGAATGCTTTCACTATGAAGAATTATATGCCTTATATGCTGCTTTGCCTTTGTTTTTAATGAACTCTGGTGTCTTACATGGTTTGGAAGTATTTTGATTTACAGAAGTTCAATGAATGTAGGTCTGGAACTGTGATTATACAAAAGATTAGATCTGGTTAATGAAACTACAGATGGTAGGAAGATACCATGCCCCTTCAAAATTTTTAGTCTCAGCTATCTTACAGTAACTCTTAGGAGAGTTGCCATACCTAAATGAAGAGGAAGCTTCCATTTGTCTTTTTAGAGAAAAGGGGAGAAAGGACAGACAAAAATCAGATAATACACCATACAGTTTTGTAGTATAAAATGCAGATGTCTCCTGGGGTCTAAATGTGACAGCAGTATTAAAAATATATGCAGTAACTCTGTGTATTGAGTTTGCATGACAGGGGTTTGGTAGTGGGGGGACTGCAGGGGTGACTTCTGTGAGAAACTTCTAGAAGCTTCCCCCGAGAGCCAGTGCCAACCAGGTGGCCCATCAGCAAAGGCAATGGTGCCTCTGAGGTAATGTATTTGAGAAGAGGGAAAGTTAGTGCAGGAGAGCAATTGCAGCTGGAGAAGGGATTGAGAATATGTGAGAGAAACAGCCCTGCAAGCACCAAGGTGAGAAAAGGAGGGGGAGGAGGTGCTCCCGGCACTGAAGCTAAGATTCCCCTGTAGCCTATGGTGAAGTAGGCTGTCCCCCTGCAGTCTGTGGAGATCCACCTGGCAGCCCATGAAGGGGAAAGTGGTTGCCCAAAGGAGGTTGTGACCCTGTGGGAAGCCCATGCTGGAGCAGGTTTGCTGTTGGGACTTGAGACCTGGGCTGCAGCAGTCTGTTCCTGAAGAACTGCACTTGTGGGAAGGACCCACATTAGAGAAGTTATGGAGGGTTGTCTCCCACAGGAGTTTGAGGAGTCCTTCCTTTGAGGAGAAGGACGAGCAGGTACAACGTGATGAACTCACCACAGGCCCCATTCCCTGTCCATCTGCACCACTGAAGGTAGAGAAAATTGAGAGTAAAGCCCAAGAAGGGAGGGATGGGGGAAATGTGGTTTACTTTAACATTTGGGATTGTTTCTCATTGTCCTTTTCTGATTCAATTGGTAATAAGCTGATTTTTTCCACAAGTTGAGTCTGTTTTACCTGTGATGCTAACTGGGAACTGATCTCTCCCTGTCCTTATCTCAACCCATGAACCTTTCATTATATTTCTTCTGCCCTGTCCAGATGCAGAAGAGAGTGATAGAGTGGCTTTGGGGGACACCTGGCATCCAGTCTGGGGCAACCCACCACACTGTACTTAAAATGTAATATATGGTTGGTAAGTACAGGTTTTGCGTATGCTAATGGCTTTTCAGCAGGTTGTCATAGTGTTATCTGGAGGCATATTGTTCCTGACTAGATTCCAGTGAAGTCTTACCAATACCTCCTGTTCTCAAGCACCACCTAACCTCAGAGGCACTTAAAATCAGTCTGCATTCCAAGTTGGAGCACATCTAGGTAGAGGTCCTTGTGCATGCTCGGAAGTCTCCTGGTTTGGAAAGCTGAGTGCTTATTTTGATATGGGTAGGGAGGTGCTTGAACTCTTTTCAAGTCCCTGAAGGGCCTGTGTTTATTAGGTCATGGCTAACTCATTCAAAATCATTGAGTTCACTCCAGAACACTATTAGAAGTGAAGGTAATGTCTGAGCTTTGCCTCTTTTGTAATGCGCCTTGAGCACTTCACGGGAAGTTTAAGACCCTTGTCCTTTCCCTCTCAGTCTCCCTAGTTATTTAAACAGGTTTTGGAAGCTATGTTAATTTGCCCGGAATTACTGTCAACAAGTCTTGATATACATAATGCATGAGTTTAGCAAAATCCTACAGAAGAGGAAAAATAAAAAAAATTGGGGGGATTTTTTGTGAAAATCAAACAAATTCTCAAGAAAATATAAAAATGCAATTAAAATATTACTTTCAGGGTATTTTAGCAATGTGATTGCCTTTTTTATACTTCTTTTTCCATCATTAAAAGAAGAAAAACACCAAAACCTTACAAAATAACCGTATAGTAGTGACTTGTAAGGTTTATAAACCTTGTTTTTAGAGTGAGCCTTTTGGATCATTGATTCTTTTGTCATTGCATGTAACCATCTTTTCATTAATTAAACTCTGAACTGTACTATTCCTAGTGGAAGCTATTCTAGTTGCTACGGGATTTTAATTTCTGCTTTAAGATGATTTTCTCCTGGTTTATAACAGAGTTCTGATGATAGCATTAGTCCTTAAATATCTGTTGTTTTGCCCGCTTAAAATCTTAGTCAGACTTTGTTTTTCTAGATTGTAGCTTATTTGACTTCTCATGGGACAGATTCCTTGTTCTCTTGGACATCTGAGTACCATTTCTTTTAATCTTGACCTTCCTTTAACACAGATAACTGGAATTCTGAATAATGTTTCAGATGATTTCCTGCTCTATCTTGTATGATACCATCATTTCCACTAGATGTACCTTAGTGATTCCTGGAACTGGGTGTCTTTTGAATAGGTGGGTCATGTTAGCAGTTACCCCTAATATGAAACAAATCTAGATCCTTCTCATCAGTCTGCTTTGTCTTCTGTCTGGATGAAAAGAACCACCACCTTAGTTTTTCTAGCCCTGCTCCAAGTCTTCTGTTTGTATATACATTCTTATTTGTTTTGTGATTATGCTACATTGTTACTACTCTGTAAGAATCACACTCTACAGTGTACCAGAGAAGCACATCACTGGAAGATGTGCAGTCATTTTGCTCCAAGTATTCAACATAAGATTCAACTGAGCTAAACATATTATCTGTGCTGAGTACACTTAAAAAGGATATGCAAACTTCTTACTCATTCCTGAAACATGTTTTTAATATTTTTTTCAGATCTTCAGATATTTAGTGATGTGTCAATAGCATACAAAAATTGCTAAAAAGAGAAAGAAAATATGTTTCAAAAGTTGCCATTTTAGCTCTAGTGTATGATTCTAATCAGTGTGATGTTGCATTACGGAATTGTGGAGTAAAAATAACATTTGTGAAACATGCAAAGAATTGCAAGTTGTTTCTTGTTCTTATCATTTAATAGGTCATACAAACCTGTCAGGGCATTTTTTTCTGTATTAGTTAGCTGTGAAAATCGTAAACCAAATTACACTGGTTTCTCTGTAATTTCTGTAGTTGCCTAAGTTTTAACTCTTCTTTGTATTTTATTTAGCAGCAGATTTAATTGTTACGGAAATGTTGAGTAATATTCCTTTTTTTTGTCTTTTAGAAAAACATAGGTTTTAGTCACATTTGTTTTGCTAACTACTAGTCATATGGACTATCCTTCTGTGTCCTGTTAAACAGAAAATATTTGTAAGAATGCATTTTTACTACAATCTGGGTTTAAAGAGAATAGGGTAAATTTTGTTACAGTTTAAACAATATACTTAACTTTCACTTGCATGCTACACTCTAAGATTTTACCTATTTATTATAGCTCGTGTGTGGAGTGAGAAGACATGTTTAAGCATCACTTCTTAAATTCAGAAATTATTTCATATTAGTACTTGATATTTTTCCATAATGTTTGCAGTTCTGACAGCCTTTATACTTTCTTGCCTTGGTCTTCCTACTCGTTACCATCCTACAGAATAAACCTTTGTATATTCAAACTGATGCCAAGTTGCAGCAGTACAAATTTTAATGGATGATCCATAATGCAACCTCTTAGAGCACTTAGTAGCACACCAGTACATTCCTACAAAATGACAGTCTGATAACTTTATATATGTAAGTGTATGATCACTGAAAAAAGATTCTTCGTTGATCGTGCATGTGTACACATTCCATATCAACTCAGTGATCTTAAATGTGGCTAGAAGATAGTAATTTTCTGTTACTCCTGAAATAGGAAATGTTCTATTAATGCTGAAATAGGAAATGAACTATTTAAAAACAGTCTTAAAAGTTGAATTTGAAAAATAGAACCAGAATAAATTTTCCAAATTCCTCCTCAAAGAAGGAAAAACAAAGGTAGCTAAAATGTGATTGTTCCACATGAAAGAAGGATAGTTTTCCCAATACAACACTGATACATATAAATAGTTTCTTAGATCTTCATGGAAACGTGTGTTGTATCCCTGTCAACTGAATTGTACTCAAGACTTCTTCCTTTTGCTGTTTTCATATTTTTACTGAAATTACAATTTCAGAAATTGCCACTTTATTGTGTGCTAACAATGATAATATTTTGAGAACTAGTAATGTGTATAGAAGTAATAATGCTTTGAGAAGGCCTTGGGAAAAAGATATTTTTAAATATAGTCTATTTGGCACTCATAGAATATTTTACGATTGAAACTCAGTATCAAAACTCTCAAATGCAAAGAGTGAAAGAAACATTTTAAATAGTACTGTAGAAAGGTTTCTTTTCTCTAGTCACTTCAGTGTCAAAGAGTCTGGTTCCTTTTTCTTTTGTTTTTTCTTTTTTTATAAACTATTTTTTCTTTGGTATTCTTTTGAAAGTCTCAATTTGTGAATTTGAAGTCAGTGAGAAATGTAGAATGAGAGCTGTGCATGCCGTTAGAGCTGTGAAATCTGAAATTCATAGGAAAATAGCACCAAATCACTAAGTATTGCTGCATTTGTTATTGCAATTTAAAGTATAAAACTTGACCAGAATATTTGTGGTAACAATAGATTTTTCTTCATTAAATCTGCAAAAATAAGTGAATATGCAAATTATAATTCTCCTTCTATTGTATATTTTAATTACTTCCCTATCTGCAAAGTTTATGTCCTATTTTATGTCTGTGTAAGAGTACCAAATATTTTAGTATGCTGTTTATTTTATTAATCATATTGCATGCTGCATTTGATCATGATCTGAGAGATGAATTGAATTACTTTAAACACATGCTTTAGATTCCTACAGATGCATAGTACAGTTGCTGAACATACTCTGCATTTCTAAAGAAGCAAAAAAAGATTGGTCACATTCATACAAGAGCTTGCTTCCAAGCCAAGAATGACAGATGCTGTCACAGCTGAGAAATGTAGTGTTTTAGGAAAACACTCAAACAGTAGTTAACTTAGGTCAAAGTTAAAAAAAAAAAATTAAGATGCCTTAATCTGAATTGGAGTTAAAGGTACTTGGAAGTGTAAATGTTGGTTGTACACACTGTCAAGGATTGTGTTCCAATTCACTAAATCTACAAAATCTAAATGAAGAAAATAGTTTTGTTCTCTGCCTTTAATGATTTCAAATGTGTCTAATTTCGTGTATTAAATATATTTGTAATATATTTGTAAATATATTTGGAAGAATTTGTTCTATTGTTTGTATTTTCATGTTGTAGAGTATGTGTAAATGATAGCATACCAATGGTGAAGAGGGGAGTTGTCTGTACATAAGCCAAACCTTTATGGCTTGGATTTTACTTCCCTGTGCCAAATCAACGTATTTGTCCTATTTTAATGTTGACACAATCAGCTAGAGTCCTTAAATTCATTCCATGTGCTACAGAGAATAATTCACTTGAGAGATTGGTTGTGATTTTTAGCATGAACATAAGGTAAGAGAGTAAATGGAAATTCGGGAAGTAAAGGAAAAGTTTGAATAAGACAGCAGTGCTGAATTATATAGCATTTTGAATAATAATGCCATGTCTAGCATTAATACACACTTTTAGAAACACAAGAGCGGTAATGACACACACTCAACAGTGTAGCACTTAATGGAGTAAAAATCCTGGCACGCACCCTGACAGTTTTGGTTCCTACAATGCTAAAAATGTGTATGACTTTACTTAAATAAGAAAAATACTTTTTCTGAATTTTATTAGAGCCTCTAATGATGGCACAGAAGTAATAATTTCTGAATTCTGTCAAAGTCATTAACTTTACAAATCTACAAGTAATTCTTTGCAGTCCAGCAAGGAAACTTGGGAAAAGAATTTCTTGTCACTGACCAAAAAAAATCTACAATGGGTGGAAAAGGTATCTGCAACTTTAAAAAGTTTCATTCTTTCCTTAATTTATAATGTTGTGTGTGATGGTAGGTGGCAAATAACTAATAATTCATTTGACTTCAAAAAGATTATATTTTATATAAACAAGCAAGTTCTGTTGAGTTACGTTCTATGGCTAGGGAACAGAGATACATAAGGAACATTTCCTTCTATTTTGAGGAAACAATTTTAAGATGGAATAGAATGCTAAATATTCTGTATCTTCCCAGTATTGGTGTTACAGGCAGAATTGAATTAGCTCTATATTTTTTGTTATTCTGAAGGGGAAAATTTCCCTTGAAAGTTCAAAGAAAATTGTTCAAACAGTTTAAGCCATAGGCCACATCAAAATAATCTGTTTAGAATTTGACACATATCTAAAATACTGATTCTCTTAAAGCATATATTCTTTACTCTTACCAAAATATTTTTTAATTCAAGCAAAAATTCAAGAAAGTCATTCATTTTATGTAGGTCGAACAAGCTAATCTCTGTGGTTACTTTCAGGTATATGTAAGACTATGTATATACGGTTCCTTGTGTTTTTTAATTAATCTGATCTAGCTTTATACTAGTCTGTGTGTATACTGATATTAGTTTCTTCACAAAGCTAAGTGAAGACTAACTTACTCTTCTGCTTAGTTTATGTATTGACAGGAGTCTTGGAAAATGCTCTTCATTGTTGAAAGCTCAGGCATCTATTTGAAAACCTGCTGTGGCCAAGTGAATTTCAAATCCTAGCACTATGCCTCTAGAAGTCTCATCTTTTTAATGAAATGTTGATTCTTAAGTATTCATCTCCACATATGAGCATTCATACACTCAAGTCTAAGGACATTTTCTTTGTTTGTCAGTATTCATGCCTGTCACTTAAAATCCACAGTCCTACATTCTCATACTTCTCTTTCAATGCAAAGCCAAGGATAGAGCACAAGGTCCAGAATATGCTGCGATTTCTGCTTTATCTTCACTTCTCAAGGGTATCACCTCCACCAGTAGCTTTCTCACTGACAATAACTTTCTCAAATTTGACACTAATACTTTTTACGTACTCGGCTTTAAAGAGGGACATTTCATGGAAGGTTCAAAACTTTGAAAAAGAAAAGCTATTAAAAATTCCAAAGAGTCTTTCTGAAAGATTCTGACAAAAACAGGAAACTTGGATGGAGGTCCTATTTTGAGTAAAAGCGATTTTGATTTTCACTTCCTAAGACCTTCACTCCCATGACAGAGACCTTTTACTTCATCTAATAACTTAATTCCAGTAATCTGCTGATGTAAGGCTTAAGCTTCACTGTAAAGGAGAGTTTACACTTTCATATCGCTGGAACTTAGGAATAAGAAAAACTGTTCACAAAGTCCTCTGCCTGTAAGTTAAAAATCATTATATGAATAATAGTGGATTGACGCTATTCTCTTATAATTTACTAAAAAAAGGCAAAATGTGATCTCCTCACTTAGGAATGACTGATCAAGTTGAATTGGTTCATCATCTGATAGGAGTGTTGAGTGAATTAGTAAATACAATTGTTTGTTCTCCATTGAAAGATAACTAAAGTGAGGAGTGATGATTTAAGACCTATTTTCAAAGAACTTGGAGATAACAAGATTAGACACAAACAAGAAGTAAATGTAAATCTTTCCCTTCATATCTGGATGAATCAGGAATGAATTTGAGAAGATTTATTATTATTATCTTCTAGCTGGGCAAGCTGCTGGGTGCTTTTCCTCTGTTGCTTTTTCTGACCAGAATCATCTGTACAGTAAATCCCCAACATCCTGTAACAGTAGGGATTCTACAAATGGAAGGATAACTAATAAAGTTCCTAGTCATATTTTCCCTATCAGGAGTACTACTAGATTGTCAGTTTTCCTACTTATTGGATAGTCTGATATGAGGAAGTATTTTTCAATGTGTGTGTGTCTGAGTCAATCAGATTCTCGACTTACATCATGGTTAGATCTCCGACCTTTTTTGAGGCAGTGTGGCTAGTGCTTCATCACTTACTGCAGTTTGAAATGTTTGGCCCTTTAACTCTGTCAGGCAGCAAGAAGAATTCCGTTCCCTTTTATTCTTCTGCAGGGAAGGTCTACACAGTTTGTATAGCTGGCATGCTTTCATTAGATATTAATAGACTTCAAACTTTTAAATACTTTTTTTAGCATGTGGCAGAGTGATCCTCTGCTCATAGGGAACCTCAGTTGCCTCAGAGCTCTCTCACTGAATGAAAAAGCTCTAGTACTTGTAATTATAATCTAGTAGTGCCTGTGTCACTGTGATGATTCCCAGCATAAGTTCACCCCTGAGATTTGCACTGCAAATCACAAGTTTTAACTCATGAAACCCTTATGCTTTATATTGCTTTCAGGATGGTGTTACAATCTGCTTAAATATTGCAGAAAGAACTTTAGATTCGAATATTTTCCCCAACAAAATTAAAACTCAAACCAAGTTATCCGTTTATTCCAAAAACTGATTTTTTATTAATTAATTGCTAAGAGATGCAGAGAGAGAGAGATAGAGAATAAGGGAAGATTGAAAAAAAATGCAGAGATTAACTTTTTAGAAGCAGAGAGAGAGGGAGAGAGTAAAGAGAGATTGGAAAAGGGCAGAGATTAATTTTTTAGAAGCAGAGAGAAGGAATACCACCATAAATTACTCTTTTGCCGGAGATGTCGGGGGTGTGAGTGTGTGTGTGTGAGTGTGTGTGTGTGNAGTGATAAGATATGTTTGTTTGCAGGGTTGCTGGTGTGAGTCTTCATAATCAGGCTGTCTCCTGTAAGGCTTTTGGATGTTTATTCCATTGATAGGGTGTCGGAATATTAATTACCTTTTGTGTGTGTTATCTGTATACAACAGATGGTAATTCTGCAGTTTTCATTGAAGATTCCCTACCCATACTCATGGTGTTTTTGTGGGGAATCCAGCGTAGAGTCACTAACATTTTGGATATCCTGAAGCAATTTACCTGTAACTGTTCTTTAAGATGTGATTTCTATATGCTTGTTTGCAGTGCGCACTGTTTATTGCTTGCCCTTGAATGTCTGTTTATGGTTACCAGGAATTCTGAGATTGGGAAGAAGTGAAAATATGGGCCAAACTCCACCCCGTTTATTTAACAGCAAAGTATTAGATCGTGTGTCCCATTAGTATTGCTAAAACAAACATACTTCAGTGACATGCACCTATAAACACTGCATCTTCAAAACAGCAGGCATTATGCAGATTTCCTTGTTTTCTTAAAGACTGACTCCATTTTGAATTAAGGTGAGTTGTACTATTACCCTATGAAGTAATTTTAGATTAGGCTTAAAATCTGGTTCTAATCTGGTTCAGACTCTAAACAGTGCTCTTAATGGAATGCTGAGCATGGAGCTCAGAGTAGAATGGAGTTAAAATACTTTAAAAATTGTTAAACACCTCCATCTACTGAAACATTATTGTAATAAGGCAAAAGAATTGCACATCACACAAAACAAGTTTGACTGATGTACAGTGGTAACTAGACTGCTTTTTAGTCATGACCTAAATATTTGCACAGAACTGGTAACTAGCATGGTCGGACTGAAGTACAACCGTTCATTCTTCCAATTTTAAAGGGCATTAACTTTTCCTACCTATATTTAAGCCCCCATTCAGTGGAAGTCTTTCTTGTAAACTGTAAGACTGCAAAGAGTTAAAGCCATGTTTGAACACACTGTTCAGTGAATGGGTTCCTTTATCAAAGGAGTTAATGTTAACGATATGATATGCTAGAGGGAACTTTTCATCTGCTGTTCAGTGAGTACAAGAATTGCATCTGCAGTTGCTTCCCCAGTTGATGATAGATGTAGCCATATTCTAGGGCTCCTAGCGGAAGGAATGGATGGTGGCAGGGATGAAAAGATCCAAGCACTGAACAGACAGCGTAGCAGGAGCTTTCTCTTTTTTCCACAATAAAAAGATGTCTCAGTTGGGACAGGGAGTATCTGGAGATCAGGAGTGTTTTGTCCACAAGCCCCATTAGGGGAAAAGACACAAAGGAACACATTTGTTTTCAAGTCCACTACAAGAAGAAAGAAAATTATAGTTCTCAGTTGTGGTTATTGCAGCTGAAGAAAGAATAGTCAGATGAAGAAAGAATTGTCGAAATGGTGAGAGAGAACAGAGAAGATGGGAGGAAAATAGAAAAATTAAAACTAGGGTATGTAGGAAGAGAGCAGAGAGCTGACATAATTACAGGAAGCAGAGAAACACAAAATTTCATTAGTCTGAGAATGATATGCACTAAAATAAATATGTTTTAGTGCTTTTTGCTGTGGTGTCTCAGGAGAAGAGTAATGATCATACCACATCTAAGACTCTAAGAATGCATGCATGAAACTTCTATTGCAAAGCCTGCCAGTATCCCAATAGTTCATGAATCCTGACTTTATTTTCTTCTTTTCAAACCTGGATTTGTTTTCTCTTTTTTAAGTGCTTTCCACAGTACTACTCTTCTCAAATTAATAACTTAAGTAGTAAAGGCAAAGTTGTGTCTGTCTATAAAAATTGTGTTGAACTTGTCAGATGACTGATAAAATACAGAAAAGTATGTTGTGAAAGCAAATATGCTCAAAAGTGGAGACAGCTTGGAGTTAACTGATTATTTTTCACAGTAGTTACTGCATTTTTGAAGTATTTTCATTTTTCACATGCCTCAGCAGGTAATATAGGATAATTTGATAAGTGAAGAATTTATTGGGACAGGCTGCTTTATAGAAAGCTTAGATTGACTGGGTTTTTTCGTGTTTGCAAATGAAATGGTTTCATTAGTGTCATAAGCAACTTGGAGATGTATCTGTTCAGGATTCATTCATTATTCTGCTTGAAGGTTTTAAGAGCATGCAGAATGTCACTGTAGTTCTTCCTTTTGTTTTGGGCTATAAGAGTATTTTCCATATTCTCTTGTTATTGATGCCGTTGTCTGTGTGTTTATTGTTCATACAATATCATCAAAAGATTCTTTGATTGACTTGAAAGACTTGTACAGTTCAGAAAAATAATTTTTAGAAACAATATAAGTTTCATTTCTAAATACTGGCCCACACAGATATCTACACTTTAAGACAAACCAGCTAGTATGCAACACTTTATTATTTGATAATTGTCTCTAGAGATGAAATACAGTTGATGATTTGGGGTTTTTTTTAAGTCATATGAATAAAGAGTGATCTTCATGCTGTTTCCTTTGCTTTCTCATTAGTGGTAATGTTAATGTCATTCCAATTACTGTCACTGCATAGGAAAGGATATTTTACATATCTTAATTGAAAGAGGACAGATCCAGTAGTGCTCCCCTACCCATTGGCTATCTGCCAGTCATTTTAGTATCCTTTGATTGTCTAAGACCCATCTCTGCTGTTACCATTACTGTGTCTTTCCATCCTTTGCTCCATTCTAACAAAAACTCCCCTGAGCTGCCTAGTTGCACTGAAGCATGCCTGATGACCTTCAAGCAGTTTAATGGAAGTTTCTTGGAGTTCTGAAAAACAGATGGAAAGCCATGTATTTTTCCAGTATCATACTTAGTTTAAAAAACTGCTGCAAGTACATTTATAGCAGTCTTTTGTACATGATTTTTCACATATTAATAGCTTTTCTGTAGCATTCAATTGCTAATAAGGAAATGCAGATTATCTTGTGTGTGATCATCCTTGTTTTTGAAGGGAACAGATGTTTTTTTGTAAATGGCAACCTCACAATTAGTCAACAGTGTGAACAACATCTTGTGTTGTATTAGCAGCACAATAGTCAAGGCATCAAGGAATGTCCAGTTTTGGGGTATTCAAATACAAGCAACATGATGATAAACTGGAGTGAATATACTGGAAAGCCACCAGAATGGTCAGGGCTGGAGCATTTACCCCATGAGGAGGGGATTTGTCCAGTCTGACTCTGAGGTGCCTAACAGCAGTGTCCCCAGTGCCTACATGCATGGAGATGGAGCCAGGCCCTTCACAGCAGGGCCTGGTAGGGGGATGAAAGAGCATCAGTTGTAGCAGGAGATTCTGTCTCGGTGTAAGGAAAATCTCTTTCACTACAGCCAAGCATGACCTGTCTCCTTCCTTGAGTTTTCAAGACTCAAGTGGCTAAAGGTTTGAGCAACTTGGTCTGATTTTAGAGATGACCTTGCTCTGGGCAGGATGTTTGAGTAGATACCCCCTGAAATCCCATCCAACCTAAATTATTCAATAATTGTTTTGCTTTTGCATCGAGATCTCATTTTTAGGGGTTAATTTTACTGGAGAATGAATGGAATACTGTGCAGCAATATGCTGGTCTCTCAAAAGACATGGCAAACACTGAGACCATCCATTACATTAAGTCTTAGGGGAAAAGTTGCTTTGCTGTCCTTCATTGCTAACTGTACCACTTTTAGGAACATATCCTTGACAGATAACAAGGTATGCCTGTACTTTGAACTCTGCTTATCAGGAAATCAAACCTGTTGTGTGTGATATAAAGGACATACCGATCATTTGCTAAATTATGGCAGTTTGAACCCTAACCTTCTGACCTGATCTGACGGGCTTTCAGTGGGGAACAGGGAGGGGGAGCAAGCAGTCTGCCAGTATAGTAGTTACATATATCTTCTCATATGTCAGAGGAGCTTTGTCTGATGGTCTCCCAGTTAGCCCTATCTCAAAAGATTTCTCCCCACTTTCAAATTTCTCTGCCTGTCCTTTTCTGGGAAGCTTCATTGATAACTTTTCCTTTTCTTATTTTTTCATATGAAAAGCTCTGTTTTTATAACTGTATAAAACAGAGCTTTAGGTTTTATATTCTTCATTACATAAAAGTTGCATTTATGGAATTAAGAACTTAAGTATTTATTTGTTCATTTCTGTTTTAAGGAAATATATGGCATTCCAAACACTCCTCTCATGCTTGTAACTGTCTGGTTTTAATGCTTTTTAGATTTTATTTGTTAGAAAGAAAGAGACATTTAGTTATTGCAGTTGTCACTTAAATAACTGTTCTGTCAATTATTTCTCAGTAACTTTTTCTTTTAGCGTTAATGGAATCAAAAATCATACAGTAATTACCATTATTAAGTATATATTTCTATCTAAAAGTATCTTAATGAATTTTCTATTAAATCAGAGGAATGGTAGCATATACAACCACAGATAATAAATGATATTGTGGAGAGTAGAAGATAAGGTTGCTGATACATATTTAAGTTTCTTTTCTTATAAAAAACCTCAACATGGAGTTTTTTATGTTTCTAATGTGTAAAATGAGATTTGAATTTCATTACTTAGACTGTTATCTTTGTTACTCTTTCAGTCTCTGGTTTACTGCAAAAGTTTTATCAAACTCATATAAGATGGTTAATTGTCTTTTGCTCAGTAGTAGTTTTTATAGAGGTCTACAACATATCTGTATACCCATTGCATGACCCATGATATTCTTTCAAAATATCTTTGCAATCCAGTTTTAATTTTATGGGGTTTGACTTTAATAAACTGCTTATGCAACCAAGTTTGTAGAAAGAATAGTAAAGGAAAAATAGTATATGCAATTTACAGATCAATGTGTTCACAATGTAAATTATCTAAATAATAGAAAAGGTAACTAACCTTGTCACCATGAACATGCAGAGAGTTTATTTCCTTGAGTCATATTCCCCTTATTCGTTTATGGTTTAGAGTTGACCTATGTGTGTATATCAGAAGTTGTCAGCAACTTCTTTTCAGCGTCTACAGAAGTTTAAAGTTGATGACTTAAGATTATTTTTTTAAACAGTTGAAACATCTACTAGCTTTAGCAGGAAGGTTTTATGATTTCTTTGAGAGTTTGGGTTTTGTGTGTATATATGTGTACTTATGCATGCACATGCATATTTGGGTGTGCTATTCTTTATTCACTATGACAGCATTAATTAACGAAAAAAAGTCTATTCCCTGGAGAGGATCTGCAGTGTATTAGGAATGTTGATTGATTGTTTACCTCAAGAATTTCATGTAAATTTGATAGTTTATAGTTATGTCTTGTTTCTTTAATTATCAGTTGTACATTTGTTTCAGCTACTATCTAGAAGAATGACTGCCCTAGCACATTCAGTGAAGGGAATGCATACAAATATACCAAGGGGCAGATGTGAGTTGAGAGGGTCAGTAATGGTACATCAAAATGTATTTGAGCCACGTGAAGTAAAACTGTGCAGATAGGGGCACTCTGGAAACATCCAGAACACTGAATTAGCCTAGCAAGTAATAATCACTCTATGCAGAATCACAAGAAATACCTGAAAAAATTCATATTGATGTAACTGAATATCTGATGAAAAATAATCTGACTAGTGGGAATGGACAGTTTTAAAAGATACATTTTTTTAATATGTTTTATCCTAAAGTAAAAACCAATTCAAGTGATAGTTCAGAGTCTTTGTGTAACTGTTGACTCCAGTCTCTTAGTTTGCTTCAGCACTGAAGAACAGTGTTCATAATGTTGGTAGTGCAATAATGAAAATGTAATGAACAATTTCTGTAGCTTCCGATATCTCACAGATCTGTTCAGGTATGTTTTATTGGTACAATAGCAGTTTATTACAATTATATTCCAGAAACTTGCGTTTCTGGAATATAATTGTAATAAACTGCTATTGTTATTATATACAATATTGTTATTATATACAATAATAACATTTCTGAAAAAGCTAATACTTGGTTTAAGGAGGTAAATTGTGGAATCATGTTATAGTAGCTTAAAAAAAACTGTTGTGAACAGCAGAAAAAAATTATCAAGCTACAAATGTGAAACTTGGCATAGAGGAATACTAAAGGTTGACACTTTCTTTTTTTCATATTTAATGACAGGGAAGTTGCTGGTATTTTCTTCATTCAGATCTGTGTTATATGTCACATATCAAAACCTCTCACAGTTAGAATTCCAATTAAGTGTTTACTCACAAATCAATATATGTTATGGAGGGATAAGTCTCTGTACTATTCCTTACCTTTTTGTTGATTTAGTATGAACTTCAGCTTTGTTAGCACGGCATTTTTTGCAAGGACTGAAGTAAACTAGGAAATAAAAATATTGGTTTAATAAAGTTAATGGTTTGTGATGCCATGGCAAATCAAATAAAAAGTAGTATACACAGAAAATGTGACTAAAGATGTAATGAAATTTCAATGAATAGGCTACAGGTTCTTTGCTCTTGGATTGAAATATGTACAATATAGAAAACCATATTGCAGATCAGGGATCCTTTTCAATCTGTCCCTTCAAATGATTTTCTTTTTAATTCAGCTTTTATTTCTTTGAGGAAAGATGTTGATTAGGCAATGAGAAATCTCATGCTTATTTTGCTGCTTGTTCAGATGTACTGTCCACCTCAGTTCAGCATGTTTTTTGTACTTCCGAGATTGGAGGCTATTGCTGTTTTATGTGCTAGTGCACACAGATGCAAAAGCTAGCTTTGTGCAGTGTACTGAGGCTATGCCAGAAACAGTAGAACTGTGCTGTTTCTTTTGATTGCTTTTGGCTTCAGGTGCTGGTGTCTGCACCCTTCAGCTTGGCTGTGTTTCCTTTTTAGATTGTTGCCCTGGACTTACGAGAATTCTATGAAGCTATTTCCTTTGGTATCTCTTCAGTAGGCTTCAGAGAACTTTCATAGCCTTCTTGTTTGAAAAAGAGGGATCCTTTATTTTATTTTGAGCTTGTTTTGAAGCTTCATTCAAGGCATTTGTGAGGTAGTAATTTCTATTTTTAGATTCACAAACTAGTTATCTCTATGCCTACATTTCCTGAAATAGCTGATCTGGTAGATATTCCCTGACCAGCCATATACTGATGATTCCTATGTTTCATGTTGGTATAGTTTCTTAGAGATTTAGAATTTATCATCCCCAGAAACATAAATAAGAACACAAGGTTATACAGCTTGACTAATTTGTGTAGACAAAGAGAAAAGCAACCATTAGACTCCTAAAACTTACTGAGGTGACTATGTTCTCCTATTTATATGTCTAAAAAGTAGTATTTAAGGATGAAACAGTGGAATTGTATCACATCTCTTATATGCTTACTGGTTTCTTCAGATCCTTATTTTTTTTTGTTAAGAATGCTGTTACTAAAGTCTTTATATTGATAAAGTTTAGTTAGGTTATTTGAATAGATTTTGTGTTTATTTTATTGAAGCACATAACAAAAGAGTTAATCAGACACTGATTACTTAAATCAGGTAATAACTGTCTAGGTAAGTCACTCTGAGGGAACTAAGCATGCATCAGCAGCACTGAACTGTCACAGAGTAGGAACCACACCTGGTTTAATTTTTTTTAAAAAGCATGACAGAAGTCACTCTTCTTTTTTTAAAGTAGCCCAAAATTAAGGTGCACTTTTAGGAAGTGAAAGACTAGATTCGACATCCATCAGAGTTCCAGGACTGAGAGAAAACTCCCAAATGAATTTCTTCTGTGACCTCTGTGGCTGAAGTATAAGTCCCAAGCACAGGCTAGTACTCTGCCAATACTGCTGAGGCTGTGTCTCCATGCAGGAATGTGTCTTAAGTTTCACAGAGTCAGAGTCAAATAAAAGGAAGCACAATTGCATAGTCCAGAGACAAGGAAAGACAGATGAATTTCAGCCCCTGTCAGTCAGCATGATTCAGCAGATCTATGTAGAGCAGACATGTCTTTCATATTGTTCAATCTTCCAGTTCTTAAGAGATGGAGAACTCATCATGGGAAATAGTTCACTGTAGCAGTCCTGGTGGAATAAATAGAGATAAGCAGCTGCCTCTATAGTAATTCATCATAATGCACTTTTTAGATGTCTATTCTACCACCCACATTTAACTTCCCCTTTACAAGTAACATTGCAGGTTAGTGAGAAGATCAGTGCAGCAGCTAACCTGTTCCTATGGAGTAAGGCACAGGAATACAAGGGAAGTATGCATGTTCTCATTGGATGATGCAGGAAAGTGTCCAGACTAGTGTACACTTAGGGTAGAAAGAATACATGGGTTCTGCACACTGAAGAACTCCTATTTATTGCAGAAGAAATGTTGGATTTAGGTGTCCTGAAGCTACAGGTAGTGTAAACCAGCTGAGTCTGGATATTTGAAACTAGCACTTCATACAAACTGCAAAATAGTACGTGGAAGTGTTGCCTCCAACAAAGATGTTTTGACAGAATGAGGATCAGAGGCCAATACAAAATAAATGCTTAGAATGCTGCAAAACACAAAAATCTTCTTTGAAGCAAGCAGCTTTAAACAAAGCTTCTAAGCCTTCGCTCACAGATTTTACGGAACCACATGCAAAAGTACTGTATGTTTAATTACTTGATACGAGGCAAATGTAACATCTGGTAAGAACTTGCATGTTAAATCAAGTTTACTCTTTAGCATTTAAGCTATATGTTTCTGGATTTATTTTTTTTAATTACAACCTGAGCAAGAATACTGTGCTGAAAAAATCTCGGCATGTTGTTTGGGGAAAACAAATTTTAAGTGAAAATTATATCAGCAAACAAAATTTTCATTGTTTAAACAATTTGTAGATGACATGCCTCATTGTCTGTTTTATCATTATACTCAAAGCTTTATTGCTGTTGCTGTTGAAAGTATTTAAATTTGTTTTTAATAAGCACATTGTTATTTTAGACCATATTAGAAATAATTTAATTTATATGATAGGCAAGAATGAAGCAATAAATAGTACAAAAGGCTGAAATGCCTATAAAATTAGTGTAAAAATCTTCATAAAATGTATATTTAAATGAAGAATGACAGTTTTCTTACCTGTTTTGTAGTAAATATTAAAACACTTCGAATTTGTGAAACCAGCCAGATACATCACTCATCAGACTTATGTTCAGTGCTGCAAAAGCTGAACAATTAATGCATTTGCAGCTAAGGATCAGAGTTCCTAAATTTTCGTTTTAGTGGGTAGCATGTGAACACAATTAATGGAAAATTTTTGATTGCTCAGAATGCCAGATTTTAGTACCAAGGATGAACAAGAGAAGCAGCGGAAATGGTCCTTTCATGCCAGTGTTTGAACTGCAGTCTCATAGTTTGCTAAATGTAAGGACAGCATTTGTGCAGTCTGTGGCATGGCTTTAATTTAGGCCTATCTAGACCACTGTTACTCCTTCTGTGACTCCAAGTGACACAATGAAAAGTAAGGAAAATTCAGTTCTATACTTTTATACTTAGCTTGGGGATCTTTGGAAGTGAGGAAGTCTTAACAGCCAGACTCAGTTGCAGAAGGTGAGAAAGTTAAACAGGGATTTGAACCTCATATTACAAGAAGTATGGGTAGGACTTAATGAAGGATGCTAAACTACAAGGGTGTTAGAGGAGCAGAGAGAAAGAAAACAAGAATTAGGAGAGTAGGGCTATAAGATAGGAATGGAAGCTGAATATACTGTGAACACAGGTGAGAAGAAAAACTTGCCCTGTATATAAAGAATGAAAATAGAACTGGAATTTAGGAGACACCTGGGCTGGTGTTGGGACAGAGAGGGAGAAGGGCAGGAACATTAGAGGATGTGTTGGGGCGAGAATTGGGAAGTTTGCAGTGGGACAGATTAGGGAAGAAGTGTCTAGCATTTAGGTTCTGTTGCAAGTTTGGCACTGAACCAAAGCATAGACATTTGTACAAATGGTACAGTATATTCCAATTGCTCTAAAGATCTGAAATCTGGAACTGACCCAGCTGTGGGCTCTGGATGATTTCACAACTTACAGGAGATTTAAACATTTTTAAATTGAAAATAATGTCTTAAGTATATCCCAAAGAGCTTTAGGTTGGTATAAGCAGGTTTGCAAAATTAGAAAGGGTTGGTGTTTCGTATAATTTTGGTAGGGCTTCCTTTGGAAGATAAATTATTTGTATTTGCCTGGCATTCTTTCATATTAACAAACTTAACCCTGTATTTGCTGCTTCTTGAATGCTTAATTTTACAAATCTGTTGTCTTCTAATGAACTTCATTGTTCAATTACCTTTTTGAGTACTGAGGTACATCTCAGGTTTTGTATATGGGATAGACAATGGTAAAAAAAGTCTGTTAGTTAAAAACAGATTAGAGTTGCTATCTCCATACCCATAGGATGCTTTGATTATCTATATTACATTAGGCTGTGCTGATGCGTTTTGTAATTCATTCCCAGAAATGGTTGCCATACTTTATTCAATATACAGACTATATGCTTTTACCATGAAATCTTTCCATTTGCTCTCATTGTATGCAGATTTTGACAAATTATTATGTCATTATCCAACGTTTGCAAAAACAAATTTGCATATCAGAGTTTAAGTCACTCTCTGAGTATTCCCTCTTCTACTTTGCTCTAGACTTTTTTGATAAGAATTGTGTCACTGTTTGTCCTAGTTCAGCAGGAGGGACCAGTTATCACCATGTGGGGGTGATTAAAGCTGTGTATTCTACACCCTCTATTCATTCCCCAAGAACAATGGACCATTTGCAGTNGTTAAGAACTGTTATTTTTTTTTCCTTTAAATATATTTTTCCTAATTAAAGTTCTGTTCTCTAAATTTAAAGGAGGGGGATTATTTATTGGCCAACATAGATATCTTAGTTCTCCCTTGAACTAAGACGCTGTTTTAACAAACTTCAGGCATCATTGGCTGGTCACCATAATGGCACAGAGACATAATGAAGCTGAGACCTCATTCCAAATGATTCTTACATATGTCATTTTTTTCCATTCTTTTTAAATTGGCTCAATCTGTAATTTCCCTTTCATTCCCAACCCTCATTCTTCTGTGAGATTAAAAACTCTTTCATTATATCAAGTTTGCTAAAATTTCTTGATGGAGAAAAATCCTGCAGACCCACATTCCACAGGGGTTTTTTTCATAATAGTAGTATTAAAGCGTAGGGTGGTTTTGTTTTCTTCTGTTTTCCCTTAGAGACCATCTAGGCAGATGAAGGAATGTGTTTCAGCACATTGTGTTACATGACTATACACACATGCGCACACACTTGTGCTGAAATAGTAGCCAAGAAACCAGAGATACTATCTGGCCAAGTAAAAGCAAATACGACTGAGAAACTCTGAATGGTGCTATGGTAGAGGAGTTACTAGTGGGATCAACAGTGTAGTAAGGTCATAAGAAAACTGACCCTTTGTAACCTTGCCAGTACTAAACAGGTCATGCACATGTAAGCTGCTTCAAATTTCCAAAACAAACTTTGAAAAAACAAAATTCTAAGGTTACTCTTCATGATTGGGTTGAGAAGCATGCTCTGAAAGCACCCAAGTGATTAAGTAGAATAATCAGAGAACTACAGACTTCTCTGGAAAGTACAGAAGGTAGGTACAGAGAAGTACTAGCTTCTGCATTGCCTAGGTTTACGCATGTTTCCAGTGTGTAAACCCAGTGCATCACAGATCATTGAACCTCAGACTAATGTCAGGTCTGAAGCTGTGTACAGGAAGGCATTGTTGTTTATTTTGTGTCAAGGGGGAAGGTGCAGCTTTGTTGTTGAGAGTCAATAACTATAACTAGTAATTAAGTAAATTTGTCTGTTTCATTGCATTGTTGGCTGGATGACATGTATCTTTATGAAGACTTACTCATTTTGGAACAAAGTATTCTTCCCAGGGTTGTAAACAATGTGAATACAAGAAAAGATTTAGTGTCATGTCCACAGCCAATCATGTACAAAGTGGAAAATTCAAAAGTGCTGAAATTATTTTTGTGTCATGAAGTGAAAATAAGAACATACAGTCAGGAAACAGTGATGAAATACTTAAATCATCAGGACTTGAAAAGCAAAAATGACAGGAGTAGTCAATATCTAGATAGGTAACTGGCATTTAGGAGTTTGAGTGCAGAAACACTAAGAATGAATGTTGTACTATTGAAAAAGAAAATTGTTTTTAAAAGAACAAATGAGCTCAGTAAGCAGAACTTCCAATTTCTGCTCACGCAGCCTGTGTGGGAACAATCTCATTCATGGGTTGGACTGTTTACACATACACGGATGTCTTCAGAGTGATTATCCAGGGGCATCATAATGGCACCTATTTGTTCTATTCAAGTTAATTCCAGTGAAAATTGCTTCCTCTTTGTGCCCTAGAAACATTCCTACATCTGAAATCCTCAGGGAAAATATCTGAAGTAATCCCCTTGTTTTTGTTAAACACTCTCAATCCCACCTAAAGATCAGGTGCTAAATGGGATGGAATTGTGTTGCAACTGCAATTTGACAAATGACAGCTAACATAACAGCCATGCTGGGCTAGAGTAGAGGTTCCTCTGGCAAGCTAACCAACCTTTTGTTGTTAAGTGGCTTCAGTGTTGAGAAGTACCATCTTGCATTTAATAGTTATCAAAGGATTTCTCTGCTGCAAGTTGTTCAGTATTCTCTTTAGTAAGTGTTAATTTTTAGCATTCACAGCATCTTATGATAAGGAATTTCATAGCTTTATATATGAACAGTAGCTTGCATTTGTTTCAGTTCTGTGCCATTAGATGCTTTCTCATTCTTCTTTTAGAAAATACAGTTCAATCCTATTTTTATTCTTCATGCCACTTGTGATGTTACAGGCCTCTCATTTCTTCCTTTTCCTTACACCTGTTTCCTTACAGCTTGCTTAAGTAATTTATTCTGCACAGTGCAATTGTGTAAGTGTGCAACGTTGCTGGTTGTCAAAGTCCTTACTATCCTTCTCTAATGCTTTGGCAGCTCTAATCCCTGTGGTTGTCAGCATTCAGTAGTGCAGGCAACAACATGGAATTGAAAAGTGACACAGTGATTTCTGTATTTTCTCTATTGCTTTTACAGTAATTCCCAAAATGTTAGTTTTGACCATTATTTAAAACTGAACCCAAGTTTTAGTGGATTTATTTAGTATAATCACAAGATCTCACTCACGAATGAAAACAGCTAGGAGTTCATTGTTCTGTGTATATGGTTAGGAGCATTTTTAAAACTTGTGATTTACTTTGCATATATCTCCTTTGAATTTCATGTGTTATTTAATGCTAAGATTCAGGAGGTTTTCTACCGTTCTTTGGATCACCCTGATTTTCCACAGTCCAATAATTTAGTATTCTGTCAGCAAACCTTTTTATGCCTTATTTTTGAGATTGCCTGTTAAGCAGAAGGAATGAGTAAAATAGATGAAGTCCACTTCTAAGTAGAATATTATTTGTCACTTATAATTACCTTGTAGCAATTTTCTCAAAATTATACTTAATTTCTGCTTTTTGAGAAGGACCTATACTTCTGAGTGACTGGAGATTAATACACCAGTCTCGTCCACCATTGATATCACTGATGTCTAATACCACTTTTCCCTATCACATGTAACACATGGTGGTGAGGAAAGAAAATATGTCCTTAGTATCTCTCCCATGAAAAGACTTCAGTGCATGCATTTGTGTGCAAAAAAATATTCACGTTGATCTAACATTTTTAAAAATAAGAAAAATTATGTATACTGGAAGGTCATTGTCATTTGATTGCTCATTAACTACATATTCAGAAAAGCCATACAGTTTTCCACGTACTGTGTTGCATTGTTATTACAGTATTGATTTTTCTAACAATGTTTCAAATACGAATTACAATAGTTGCATAGATAACCATATTATTACCTATTAAACTCTTCAAAATACTGTATTAATTCTTGAAATTTATGCCTGTAATGAATAGAACTAGCATATATTCTAAGTTTGTTTATTTTTGAATCATCTAAACTTATTTTTTCATTTTCCTTTTAGATATAGACAAATGCAGCTTGGTACAGAAAGCAAAGTAGCTGAACTTCTTCACCAGAGTAAGTTAAAGTCCTTTGAAACTGAACATGTTCAACTCTTGCAACAAGAAACAGCTAAGAATCTTTCACAATGCCAAATGGAATGTGAGAAATATCAGAGAAAGCTGGAGGTATGTTATATATAGAAACAATTTACAAGTAGTTACGTACAATTAATTTAAAATAGAATTTAAAATGGAAAAGCTTGGAGGAAGGGTAACAACATAACATGGATGAATTATATCTCCACCAAATTCTGCTGAAGTAAGATCAAATGACAAAGCTTACTAAGTTTGATCAGTGTAATGGAAAATACAACTTTAGAGAGAGAAAGAAGGCAAAACAATCTCTCATAGAGAGATGTTGAACTCAATACCTCATTTGTGTGAGGTATACACATCTGCTTGTGTCACAAAGCTGCTTATGTGAGTCTGTGTGATAATTGTGGAGAAAAGACAGTTTCTGCAGAGCAGTTATGGTGAATTCAGTATCACTATTTAAAACTAGGATCTGTAATAACATTGTCACATAATAAAATACTTTTTATTGAAATGCAATTCTGGAACAAATGTTTCAAAAAGGTCAAGGGGAGCATGGTGTATACAGCATTGAAAAGACCTGACCTTGCTAGTCCTAGGATGGTGGGTTGACAGGTGCCAAAGACTCCCATTTCTCCTTCTGAAGAGCACTGGGGGTAAGGTAAATAAGTCTATAAAGCAAATGGGTTGATATAAAGATAAGGAGATCACTTACGAGTTGCCATCATGGACAAAACCTAGAGAAAACTAATTTCACTTATTAGCAGTTGATACAGGTTGGGATGGTGGGAAACAAAGATAAAAACTGAAAGATCTTTCCCCACTCCTTTCTCTTTTGAGTTACCTTTTCCCCATTTCTGAGTCTTGTACCTCCCCCTCCCAGAGCAGTGCAGGGAGGGATGGGAAATGGGGGTTTGAGCCAGTCCTTAACAGCTCTTCTCTGGTGCTGCTTCCTCCTCACACTTTTATCCTGAGCCAACGGGGATCCTTCATGGACTGTTTTTTCCTTCAGGTGAAAATCTTGTACTTGGTCTCTCACAGTTTGCAGTGCCTTGAGGGCATGTCCTTCTGCTCCAGCATGGTGTCCTCTATGGACTGCAGTGTGGACATCTGCTTCAGCATGGTCTTTCATGGTCTGCAGGAGGGCAACCTACTTCACTGTGGGCTGCAAGACAACCTCTCCTCTGGCACCTGGAGCACTTCCTCCCCTCCTTCACTCACCTTGGTGTCTACAATATGACTGTTTCTCACATTTTTTCCTTCACTCCTCACTGCCATGCAGCATTTTTGTCCTTTATTAAATCACCTTGGTTGAGAGGCACAGCCTGGGCACCTGCACCCACAGTGCACCTATTTACATAGATTTGAATGACTTGGACCCGCTTATCTCTGCAAGCTTAGAATTTATTATCTTTCAAACATTTACTTCCAAAAATGTATCATAGCCTGTTCATTTATTTAATCTTGGAAATGAGAGTATTCCACAGAGAAAACTAACTTTTATACCAATATTTCTTCACCTGTCCAAAGTTAGTCCCAAATTCATATCAGTCTATTTATGAGATTTAAATGAGATTGGCAGTGTATGTTTAAAATAAATGTCAGGGCACAAACTGGACAGGACAGAAGAAAGTGCCAGTTATAGCAGCCTTTGTTTTTCGGAGAAGAATGCCAATCTTCAGGTCCCTGCATTTTTAGTGCTGAACCTGCCTAGGTTGTTTATGAAAAGGGACTGTAGAGTGGAAACAGAATTAGAGAGTTTTAGATAGACTATAATTTCTTGTTTTGTCTATATTGGGACATTCAGATCCTGGCTGATGAAGTTAGTTGTGGTCACAAGCACTGAGAGTGCCAGTTTTGCTAGACTTAGAAGTTGCTAAACAGATTTTTAATTGCACAGACATGTCTGAACTTGGAGAATGTAGTCCGATTTGAGTTGTATTTTCATTTTCTTGTGGATATTTATTTGATCTGATAATAACTTGAATATTTGGCATTCAATTCCACTAAGACTTGTGGCACTTTTTTTTCTCTTTAGGGAGACACTTTTAAACCAGTGCTCTTTCATTAAAGATATTCTTGCAGAATTTAGATATTTGATGTCTGATACTAGTGGTCACTAGTATCTTGTGACTCGGCTACAGCTGCTTTCTGAATGAACTTTTGCTTTTATTTGGGGCGTAGAGTAGTTTCTCTTGCTAAACTAGGAAACAGATGGTTCATATGTTGCCCAACTTAAACTTACACATTTATTTCTTCTGTGACACTAGACTGATCATTTTATATTCAAGTGGCTTGTTTCTCTAAGTACTGTGCATTCTGTAATGCTTTTGGCAGTGAATATGGTATTACTGCTGCGTACACTATGCATATATTTCTGTATTTCAAAATCTATATTCACTTGTCATTCAATATTGTGATTTTTACATAGGAAACTAGTATGAAATTTAGCTGCAGTACCACTTGGGTATTACTTTTACTTGTTTTGGTGGGGTTTTTTTCTGCAAAGCATATAGATTACTACTTTATTTGCCAAGGGTTTTCTTACTCCAGTTTGTTGTACATTTATGTGGTCAATGATGTTTCCTATTACCAAGCACTATATCAAACTTTAGTTATTATACAGGCCTTCATAACTTTTACTTCTGAATATGAGTTTTTTTGTTTAAAAAAATGGATAAACTGAGATCTAAATCCAGTTAAAACAACAAAAATAATTGCATTTATGCTGTTTTGACTGCTGCGTGTGAATTTTTTTAGCTGTTACTTTGATTTTCCTGACTTTCCTTTAAGTGTCTTGCAGTTTTTTCAGAGTGATTCTTAGAGTGACTAAGGCCTTAGGAAATAGGTGGAAGTGATAAGACCCAAGAGTGTAATCTGTGCAAGATCATATAATTGAAAAAATGCCTATTTTTTAAAATATTGTAATCTTTCCTGTGTAAAAATTACATGACACTTGATATAATACTGTTACACATTTTACATATATTATACTTTACCTCTTTCAAAAGTAGCTGTAATGCTGAATCTCTGATCTTTCCATTATTCACTCTCACAGGTGCTTACAAAGGAATTTTATAGTCTTCAGTCTTCTAGTGAAACACGCATTATAGAGCTTCAAACACAGAATTCTGAGTTTCAAGCAAGACTAGATACTTATGAAAAACTTGAAAAAGAGCTTGATGAGATAATATTGCAGACAGCAGAAAGTAAGTTCTGTCATGAGTTATACTCTATCTGTAGGTGTTTCTGGCATTATGACAAGATGTTTTTTTTCTAATGGCACAATACATTACCTGTCATTCTTCTTCTTTATGCTCGAGAAATAAAAGGCAGTAATTATTTTGATAGAAAATATTAATGACAAGTTTCTAAATGTATCTGTACATGTGTATGAAACATCCATATGTCTTTTTGTGTTTATTAAAAATCATCTCAGTATTTCATAATTTCTTATTTTCTTATTCTAATAATACATTATAATTAGATATGGTCTTTAGAATTCTGCTATTATTTAAGTATATTTTAAATATCAGGAAACCCTCTTTGTTGACATACAAATATAGGTTTCATAATACATGATTAATATGATTTCTTAATTGATTGGACGGGGCAAAAAAGTTCTTCCTTGTGTTGTATTAATAATAATTGGACATTAAGTAATTGTTTGTTGCAGCTCAGTCTGTTTTGAGTACTAAACTATGGATTAAATTCATACCTGATTAGTCTTGAAAATTTTTATCTCTGATGGGCAAAAATAAAAATGTCTGTTCCCAAACACAGCAAAATTTCTGTAAAACTTCTATTGATTTGATTCTCAGCCTAAATGAATCTACAAACCAGATAATTTCTAATTTGAAACTATGACTGTAATCTTGAAGTCTTTTAGCCTGTTCGTAAATAGGACATTCTAAGATTTCAAACTAATTCGACTGTTCTTGTCCTTTTTCTTTGCTCCTCCAAAAAATAGTCACAATTTGGAATGTGTTCTGGGTAGAAGATTATTGCATAAGCTTTGCACATAAAGAATAGCATATAGCAAAGTATTTGTTACCAAGATGAAGTGATGTCAGGGTATTTTTGGTAATTAGACTGCACATAATTTATTAACTTTATACATTGCAACTTGTACGTAGAATGGCCTGACTACCCAAAGGTTCCAGTCTGACCATAAGCATGTTTGCTATATACATGCTTATGTTTAATTGGTAACATGTTTTTTGAAGTGTATGAATAAACTTGCCTGAGGAGCATTTATGTATTAATAAAGAATTTTTGGATCTTATGTTCATTTTTTCCAAGGAGAAGATAGAGTTCAGAATGCTGGTTTTTTTGTTCACACTGGTTTACATTTTCTCATGCATCTTGGCATGGCAGTAAAGATTATGCAGACTTAAATAATTCTTAACTTCTTCTTAAGTATCTATTTTAATTACAGTTTACAGTCTATGCTACAATAAAGAAATAAAAGTTTCCAAATGAACTGTTCTCTTAAAATATAATGACTTTATTTTCTGATTTCATTAGAGAAAAAAAGGTATAACAGTTTAATATTATTTCAATATACTTTCCATTTAATAATGAGCTTTCTATTATTATAGTGTATTTGATATAGAAAGCATTAATACCAGTTAAGGCTGGTATCTGAGGAAAAACAAAAGAAAAAAGTAATTTCTTTAAAAAACATTTTGAAGGGGAAGACAGATATACTTCCTCATGTGTCTCAAATTATGTCCAGATATTTACATGTCATAAATAGCTAAAGGTAGAAAAATAGTTAAGGAAATAAAAATATTTTTCAAATTGAATGTGTTACGGAAAAGCTTTAGTCTGTCTTTCAGGGAATATAATTTAGACTGAAGCACTGTGTGAAAGACAATTTGAACTTTCTATGAACTTCAGCAATAATAGGGATTAATCTTCAGTCCTGTGGTCACTTCTTTATATTTAAATAGCATATAATATTTTTTTTTATTTTTGTCTTCCCCTTGAGTCAAAAAGCCTCTTCTGTTTTACAGTATTTGGGGATGCCAGTGGGGGTTGGGTTCTCTGGACTTTTTAATAAACTGTGTATTTAGGCATGTGAGGTGGCTTTTGTCATATAAATTATGTATGTGTGATTTTATATATTTTTATAATGAATAATGTATAAACTTCTTAATTTTTCCTTTGAAAAATGTGCATGTGGAAGAGATCACTGAATTTTTAATGTTGCGCTCCCACCATTATGCTTCACTTTTTTAATATTGAAATTATATGAAACAGCGTATGCGGGAAAGTATCAAGAATTTATATAGCCACTTCTTACAGCATCTGAGTGATTTCCACATGAATAACAAAAGTAAACTTTCTGGGCACTTGTCCAATCTTCTTTTTCACGGTAAAATCTTCACTTTAGCATATTTTTTTTATAGACTACTTGTTTGATTTTTCTTGCTTCTACTAGATAGTATCTTTCTAGGTAAAAGGTTGAACCTATCTGTATCCTCACAATGGCACATTTTTCCTACATAGTGTAAAAACTGTCAGTAATGGGTGTCCCCTACCTTGTAAAATGTATGTTTTCCATCACAAAGTTAGGTGAAGAGCCTAGAATGTCAGAAGAGAAGATAAGCACACACTGATACAGAACATTACCTTGACTTAATACCTACAACATTTCAATTTTTTTTTTTTGGGCTTGTTTCCATGATCTAACATTTACTGGACACTTCTGACAGATACAAATTTACAGAGCAGGATCTTACTGATGTTTTCTGCACCATGCCACACTAAATTTGTAATCAAAAAGAAGGGTATTGACAAAGAAAAGCTAAATTATTTTTTATGGTTTTTTGAACCAGAGGTGTTTAACAGCACTGGAGAATTCCCTGTCATATTTAAGAGAGCTCTAAAGTTCTGGTGCCTTTGTAGTGCCACATTAGTAAACTTTCTGTGATACTTACTGGAATTTCTGTATTGTTTTTCAGGTAACTAGGTATGTGACTTCCCACAAGTGCTCTGCTAGAGGCTTTTCTCTTTCTAAATGTGTTTTAAGAATCCCTTTTTAAAATAGCATTACAAGGGTATTAGACAAGTGAGGACAGAAGCTTTAGCATTGTGCAAGTTGTTGAGAAGTGAAGGTATTTCTGATTTTGAGGTACTTGAGCATTAGGAAAGATGAGTCAGATAGGGCTCATGTCATTTCCTCAATTTGTTTCTCCTGTTCCCAGCTACTTGATTCATCAAAGTTGTTGTGTACTGCCTGGGCTGGTGTTCACTTGTGCTCCCTCCTTCTCTCCTGCCACTCTCCTTTTCTTATTGTCTCCCTTTACTCCTCTTCATTGTTTCTGTCTCCCTGCGCCTGCCTATAACTCACACACACTTCTTTTTTTTTTTTTCCCCTTTTTTTTTCTGGCCCACTTCATCTTACAGGAGAAAGGAAACATGAATTTCACAAGCTGAAATACAAAAATCTGTACACGTTTTAATCTTGCTGCAATTGGGATTCCTTTTCAAAGCAATTCTAATATGTTTACGCTCCTTAGAAATGCATTTTCAAAAATCAGTTATCTATGGAGGCAGAGATTATTTTTTATATTTTTAAATTGTGTAAACATAAGAATCTCCTTGCTTTTCTCTGAAGACGTGTATGGCATTTGTTTTCCTCAAGTGTGGTGAAATTTCTGATCACCAGAGTCTTTCAAAAATTATAATGAACAGCCTCACAGTGACATCAGCTCCCTCAGCCACATCAGATGTGTCACTTCTGGTCCCATGAACTTACTTATATCCTGTCACCTTAACCGCTCCCTAATTTTATTTTCCTCTACATCCTCATGTATGCACAGAAAATTAATTCCTTAGAAGAAAAACTTAAACAATCTAGCTCTCTATTGCTGAATTAAACTTATACTGTTAGTATGTATTTTGTGACCATATCAACAGTATGAATGTTCTAGGCCTCTGAACTCCTTTCCTTTTCTTTCATATTGCATCTCTTATGTTAATCATAAAAATAGTGCTGTAAGAAGTTAAAAAATGTCACTGTATTAATGCTATTTGTGAACAAAATTGTTCCACTCAAGTCCAGAAGGTTGTACCAACTGAAAATATAGCTTTTAGAAAACTGGTTTTGTGTGTGTAGAGTTTTAAATAGAATTGCTTAGAAGTTTATAAGTTCTGTTCTTCAACAACACCTTTCTGCAATTTTTTGCAGTGGAAGATGAAATTGAAGCTGAAAGGGTTCTCTTCTCATATGGATATGGGGCTAATGTTCCCACAACAGCCAAAAGACGACTGAAGCAAAGGTAAAGAAAAGTGACTCCTGAATTTACTTGTTCAAGATAAACTAAATGAAGATACATTCATTATGTTTTGTCTTCAAATCCAGCCAGTTTAATTAACATAAGGAGGTTTTTTTAATTACGTAATTACACTTGAATAGACTGAGGACTAGGACCTGTTAATGTGGTTGATGCATATAAATGAGCATATACATTTTTCTAAGTCATTTTAAGATCTCTTTCACTGACTTTCAGAAAGATTAATTTTAATTGTATAAAACTAAGCAGCTGTAAAAACAGATTAGTTACATTGTTTACATTTATTTAATAGGAAATATATTACTAATACCCTAAAAATTATTGTATTTAATGGCAAGAAAAACACATATGTCAGGAAATTAAGAAGGACAAGTTTTCAGAGCATCACTATTTTATATTTATGAATACAGGATCTGATTTCACTTACACTTTTTCAGTTTGCTCTGATTTGGCCAATTTGATAGTTTGATCAATAGATTAAAATGTAGGTGAATGACATACCTTTTGATCATACTCATTTTAAATAATAAATTTATATTATGCATTGTTTTTTAAGAAATAATAGTGACATTTGAATGGCTCATTGTGAGCCTGTGTGTTGTGGCTATGACTCACTTCTCCCTGGCAACAAGCAACAGGACAAGAGGAAATTACCTCAAGCTGTGCCATGGGAGGTTCAGGTTGGACAGTTTCTTCACAGAAAATTGTCCAGCATTGGAACAGACTGCCCAGGAAGATGGCAGAGTCACCAGCTGAGGAAGGGCTCGAGAAACAAGTAGATGTCGTACTTAGTGCCATGGTCTAGTTGACAATACAATGTTTGGTCACAGGTTGGACTTGATGATCTTGGAGATCTTTTCCAGCTTTAATGATTCGATTAATGTGGATTTATTTATGATAATTTTAAACTGTGACCACAGCAAAACTTTTATTCTTGTTCAAAATTAGGATGGTGGTTCTCCTAAAGATTAGGCTTATTCCATGAAATTCAAGTGTGCCTACAATTTGCTCAAATGCAGAAAAATGAGCTGCATAATTTGTACTAGTGGTAGGCTTTGACCAAAATGAGAAACTGCGCCATCATTGGTGGGCACACCAAGAAGAGTATAGATAGGGTGAACATGGACTATAGCTTTACAGTGTACATTTCTAGCATTCAGAAGCTGTAATAGCAGGTTTTGTCATTCATAGGTGGCTTTTACTGCTAGTATTATTTAGTTGCTTTTGTCTTCTTAACCCTCACCTTCTCTGTGACAAAGGATATTTAATGTCAAAAGTTACTAATGAGAATTAAGGGCAAATGATGGTCTGTTCATATATTCAGCAAAGATTTATGGGCCACTTACTATTTCTTCTGCCCTATATACTTGTTTTTCAAGTGTTGTTGTTATGATTGTCAATCACATTAAACCTGTTGTGCACCAAGTTACATAGTGCTGACTAATAAAGATTTTATGTAGTACTTAATTTTGGCATGGCTTAATTTGCTCTTTTAAGCATCTTCAGATTGTTTCCTTGTAAGATTTCTCTTTATATGTTGCATAAAAATGAAGAAGAAAAGAATGGGGCTGTAGGGGTGTGAAAAAACCCTCCATAACACTGTTATATGTCTGATTTAAGAGACTGTTGAAAGTCCTATAGCATCATTTCTTAAAAGTTTGGTTTCTTCCTCTTTTGTCAATAGTTTGCAAAGTTTTCTGAGTTTCAGCTTAGGTCCTTCTTTTTCTCCACTTTATTAGATTTAATTTAGATTATTCACATATATAAGAATTCTGCTAAATCACCATTGAATGCTGAATCTGATGATGAGTAGGCCAGGATTTCAGGTATGCTTGAAAGACACTTTATGAGCTTAGAAGTGACTGTCATTCAGAATGTCATTGTTCCAAAAGGCATTGACTAATAAAGCTGATTTAACCCTTCATCATGGTGTTGGAGACTTCATAGACTATCTTTTAAAATTAAAAATATTTTAAAAGCCATAAAAGTCTGTGTATGGTTTGCCTGCTGTTTTGATTCAAGGAAAACTGGTTTCCTAACAATAAATTACCACATTCTTGAGCACTGCATAATTTTCAAGTATAGTTGTAATAAAAATGAATAAGATGTCTTTGCAGATCAATCGCTTTGCTTTAAGTTGAAACTGGTCAAAAAAACGTATCAACATTTGAAAGAGGTATTTATGTCATCCTTAAACACTTGCAGATTCAGGTCAAGTGCTCTAAATAGTTGTATCTTGGAAAATTATGATGGGCTACATTCATAAAGTTGCCATGGGAGGGTATCCAAGTTTCCCCTTACGCTCTAATAGCTACTAGTCAAAACAGTTGTTATTTTCTCTTTTGTGCTAGATGAGATCTTAACACACATCTCGTATCTCCTAGATAAGAATCTAAATAACTAGTTAGGAGAATTACCTTCTGTTTTTCTCAGTTATTGTTTACACAGTCTAATGCTCCTTGTAGAAGGAACTGAGAAACAACTTCATGGTAAAAGATACTGAAAATGACAGGTAATTCCTCTCACAGTAGGAGAAAGTATAAGATTTTTGCGTGACAGGGTAGGTTTATAACACAGATGAAAAATATTAAGACTTCTGCCAAATCTAAAAGTGTATTCCATTTTACTGAGGAGGTGGAAGTTATGACTGGTCAAATTTTGAGAGAAACTTTATACATTCAGCTAGCATTGCACACTCTAAGTCTCAGCTTAAAGGTAAATATAGTTTCCCTGTCAGTCTGGTTTAGACCACTTACCCTCTCATAGATTCAAGCATTATAGTCAAGAACTGGTTGTGGAGTTATTAGAGAATCCTCTGGATGTAATCCTGTGCAATGCACTCTAGGGTGACCCTGCCTAAGCAGGGAGGTCAGACCAAATGACTGCCTGTGGTCCCCTCCAATTTTACCCATTCTGTGATACTGTGATTAATAATAGTTTGGAAGACTAAGGTAGATGTCTGGAAGTAGGCTCTGCAATTGCGTATTGAACCTTCCCAGTACTGCCTATGCAGTATTGTTAAATTGTGGATAAACGCTTGATTTTGGGTATGAAATGTGCAAGAGATTGAGGATCTTTATTTTTAACTAGGTTGTTTAAGTAACTCAATAATTTTGTCTTTTCAAAGTTATTTTGTGACAGTACATAAGACTTTATTTAAAACATTTAATTATTTAGCAAGAGATTGAGGATCTTTATTTTTAACTAGGTTAAGTAACTCAATAATCTTGTCTTTTCAAAGTTATTTTGTGACAGTACATAAGACTTTATTTAAAACATGTAATTATTTAGCATATTAAATGTCAGACAAAACAATTTTGCCTCTGTTTTGAAAATGATAAAATACTGCATTTTTCAGTATTCCACTACAAAATATATATTGTGATGTGTGGGGGTTTTTTAAACTATTTTTTAAGGAAAAGCCTATTACAGTGATTCTGTAAAGTTGCTGTAAAGTAAATACTCAGATGAAGCATTTTGAGACTATTACTGCAACTGTGTAGTACTGGACAAATTGTATAGGTAATTACATTGTATAAAATATTACAATGGCATAACTGTGGGAATGCCACTTTAGTGCTGTTAAATTTTGAAGTATTTTCCTTGGTTTTCGTAAATTTGACCATGCAGCACATTTAACCATGTATGTGATATGTATTAGTATTCAAGTATTGGTGAGAAATTAAGGCAACCAAGTTCTGAAGTACAAATGTGAGAATTACTTTTGCCTATTTTGGAAAAAGTTCAACTTGAACTTGCTTTTTATTGGTGCAGTGTTCACTTGGCAAGAAGATTGCTACAACTAGAAAAGCAAAACTCATTGCTTGTCAAAGATCTGGAACATCAGAAGGAACAAGTAACACAGATTTCACAAGAGGTAAATTACTGCTACACAAAAATTCAAATCAGTAGAAACTATAAACATTGCAGAGCAGCTGTTCATAAAATGAAATATTTATCATCTATTTGATGTTAGAAAATGGCCTCATAATTAACCAAAACTCTATGATAAAAGTTTTCAAAGAAGTTTTTATAGCATTTTGAAACTAATATTGAAAGAGGGATTACTTTACAGGCTAAACAAGAATATGAGGCAGAGACACGACATTTTGATTTCTGAACAGAACACCAGCTAGCCAGAGTAGTTTGTTCTGTTTGATACTTAATTGTTCATTGTTAGTTTTTACACAGCTCTTCTCTTAAATCGCTTTTGAAGATTTTCTGTAAATCCTTTTCTATATTGCTCAGTTTTTGAGTCTTTGTTACTGTGAGTTTAATCTAATGGTCTTTTAAAATTCTGTATATAATGCCTGAAATCACATATTACTTCAACATGGCAAGCAAACTCTAAACAAAACTCAGCTTGAAATATCCCAGAATTAGGGCAAACAGATATTTTCAAATATTTTTAAGACAGTCTTTTAACTTTCTCTTAGGAACCAAAGAACAACTGTGTTTGCTATTAGATATTACCAACATATGGAATTTCTAGGCCAGCAATTTCAGAAATGTGATTTAACAGTTATATTTTTAAAGCCATGGTAATTATAAATTAGGATTACTACACCCAAGTACTTCGCAGTACAAATACTCAAATTTTCTATATATTTTTAAATTATGAATTTTTTGTGGTTTATATGCATATGATTATATATAGTATTTCAATTAAGGAGACATGAACAATGAAGTGGGTATTTTTAACCAATACTACAATTTGTTATGTGTTTTTAGGTATATCATAGTAATTTGTATTTTATTAAAATGTTCTTTCAAATCTTTACTTAAAGACATCAGGAAATCGGTGAATCTATTATTATACATGGTATTCTTTCCTATCACAGTTCTTTATCTTAAATCTTTCTCATTTTCACTTCAATACTTCAATTTCCTACCCACATTAGTTTTATATTTGCTTCTAGATCACTAACGAAAGACCTAAGTGACCTTAGTTCAAATTCCTGCAAAATTCCACTGGAACATCTTCACCTCCTCTTTATTCTGCCATTAAATTCTAGTTTTTTTATCATATAATTGTATAGTTTAAATCAGAATGTAATCCAATACAAAGTTAAACATTGTGCAGATAGGTAGTGCACAGTCTACTAACATCACACTCCGTGTGAAATCTTTTAAGACCTGGTTTTGGTTAAACTCATGTCTGGCATTCAGGTCTGAACACTTCATCAGATTCCTTTCTTTCTTTTTTTAATTTTACATAGTGTTATAGATAATTTCTTTGATAACAATTACTTAAGCCATACTCCTTGCCATCCTTCAATATGTGCAGAAAGAGTTTACTCTGGTGAATATAGTGGAGTCATTCTCATGTTACACAAACTGATCATCTGACTTGTTTTCAAACAGATGACAAAAATTTTAGTGAAAACTTCTGTGTTTTCATCAACATTACATGCAGTTTTACTCTACCATATTGGATTGTACTGTTTCTAGAACTTATTTGCTCTTATTTTTTGTCTTCTAGTATCAACTTTCCCCTTGAATTTGTAGCTCCTGTGGTAAATTTTCTGCATTTCATATTTTATGCTGATTGCTATCTATTATCTTTTTTATAAGTTAAAGTTCTTAAATTTGGCTTTGCTGTCTTTACATTATTCCCTGAGCCAAGATGGATTTTTGGTCTAAGCTATTGTCTTTCTTGATTTTTTTAATTTTTTTTAAGAACAAAATAGAGATCATGTGCACTATAGCATGCTTAGGTAGCCCATTATTATTCTTTTGAGTGACATTTTGTTCAGATGAAATCTAGAACATGAATAAAAAGTTGATGAAATAGTGATATTATCGGCTTTTCTTCTGAACTTGGATTAAATGCCGGTATTTCAGTAGAGTATTTAAGATACAACTGGGTTTTTTAGCTATTTAAAGGAGGGTGGAAAAGAAAACTAATACAATAACAAAAATGGATGCTCTTTTGAAGACTCTTCTTTTGGTTTGTTCTCCAAACAATTACTGTTGAACTTTCTAGAAAAAGATCATATTGATCCTTTGGGAAAGTTCAGCATTTACCAAGAAGAAAATGCTGACTTCTCCATAATTTCATTCATGTTAAGGAAGTCTGATACACTGTACTTACTTGAATGTTGGAACCCTATGGAAAAGCTCAGCTACTGAAAAAAAAACTTGTCAGTCCTCTGTTAGTCCTATTCTAGTTTGGCAGACTTCATTTAACTGCAGGACAGCATCCTATCTATTCTGAGGGTGTGATACAGCAATAGAAAAGATTTTTCCTTTAAAGTCCTCTTTCTGGTGCTTTGTATAGGAGTGACCTGCAATATTAAAGTAGGAATTGAGACTTTATACTACAGAAGGTTTGTTGCCTAGGACGAGCAGAATAAAGGAATTCTTATGACCCGATCCAAGAAAAATCCTGTTAAGTGATAATCCACTTATTGCCCCTGCAACTCACACTTCGTTACTCTCAGTTTAAGTAAGTGAAAGGCTATATGTCATCTTCTGCAAAGTAGTGATCTGCAAGTACTACATCTAAAGTCCAATCTAAATTTTGAAATTAATTCACTTTGCAGAGATTTGAACAGCAGTGCCAGAAGTTATGGATAGAGAGTCCGTTTTGTTTAGAAGGCTAGTACAGTCTTTGGGTGACTTAAAAAACAACTAGCAAGTCAGTATACAGTAAAGGTGATATCCAAAATGAAGAAATAAACTAAGCTGAATATTTGCCTTACTGCTGAATGCCTTTTTTGAGCCTTCACTCTGACATTGTATTTGTGCTTTTTCTTTTTTCTTGACTTATTTCAGCAGCTAGAGTACATATTACTAATTCTTGATGTGTGATCTTAATTCTGTACATAATTTAGTGAATGATCTTGTTATATTGCTCAAGATGCAGGCCATATCATGTAAGCCTTTTAAACATGCTGATCCTAATTTGTTCAAGAATAGGACTAGAAAGGTTTATTAAGGGATTTTTTTTCCATTTGTACTGTGTTTATATCTAAATTCGGTTTCTGAGCTGAAAATTCCATTGTAATAGTATATTGTTTTTAAAAAATCACCAGTCAATAACACTGCAAACAGAGGTATTGACTGTACTTATTTTCTTTAATCGATGGAATCTGTTACAGAAAAGTGAGAGGATAATGTATTCATTAATTTCAGGGTGGTTTGTTTCCTTTTTTTTGATTTGGGGTTTATATTATTATGCAACTGGTAAAAATAATATCTAAAAATAATTCAATAATAAGTAATTGTGCTTTTTACATTATAAAATTTATAGTAGTAATACCTTTTTTTTTTGGCAGCTTGACAGAGCAAATTCTTTGTTGAACCAAGCACAACAGCCATACAAATATCTCATTGAAACTGTGCAACAGAGAGATTCCCAAATAAGTCTACAGAAAGAACATATTGCACAGCTTGAAAAAGATGTCAGGTAATTAAAATCACTGCATCTTTTTTTTTCTTTCTCTTGAACTGAAAGTAAAATTACTTATGTGTTTATCGCTAGAAAAAGATTACGGTATTGGCCACGAAGTGGGAGATGTTCACACTCCATCATTGCTGAACTCCAGTTTTTATGCTGAAACTCTAGCATCTGTGATTTCACTCATAATGTCAGAAAAAGCAGCTTTAGGTTTGAAAAAGCAGCTATGCAAGTCAGGTTTAAAGTGAGTTTGAAGTTGAGAAGAACTCCCATGAAGCAGAGGGAAGTTCAGAAGAGTGAAAGGAAAGAATGATGCACCAGGTGTACAAAAGTGAAAATAAAGAAATAAAGACAGAGAAAAATAATAGACTAGTCCACCAGAAAAGATTATTTAAGGCATAACTAGAGCTTATTCTCTAGTGATTCTAGTGACTATTCTCTCTGATTTGCTGTTATATCTGTCAGAACTCTCTGACCACTGAGCAACTTCCCAACATCATACAGTTTTAGATTATGGTATTAGTAAAACATCTTTCATTATTCACATAGTAGTCCAAAAGTCTCTCAAAAGCTAGAAGGGAAAGGAGGTAAATAGGTGAGGTAATATCTGAAAGTGTATGTTTCATGCTTTAAAATATGTAAGAACTTAAATGCATTATTAACATTGATTCTCTGGAGTTTATATGGCTCATTGCACATAATCTGTATGCCCAGATATTCTTCCTAAATTTAGCCTACAAATTAAGGTACCTAAATTAGGGACTTAGGTCAATTTTCCTTTATAGTTCATGGTGGAAGTGATGTCTCCAAAAAGCAATTCAGATTTGGGATGGTGTGAGTCATTTCCTAGAGATGCCTGTTACTCTCCATTAATAGGGAACTTTTTTCATCTCAAAGTGCCTCAGGTTAAGGAAGAAAATGGATCTTCCCCGCAATGTGACTATTCATGGTAAACATACCAGCAGGACTCTACTGTGGGGATCTGGGGTGTGCTCACCACGAGTTTGTGTTCCTGTAAAGGAAGGTGTGGTCTGACAAAAAAATATTGTAGCAAAAAAAAAAAAATAACACTCTTTATCTCAAATATTTTGGTAAGAGGTTTTTTCCCCTTTAGTTTCCAATATTCCTTGTAAACTAAAACAAGCTATTATTCCCCTATCACAAGTTTCCCTAGTTTCATAGGCCAGTGAAATTCTTGGAAACAGTCTAATGTCTTAGGGCTTTTGGTACCATTAGTAGTCCCTAATTTTGCTATTCATAACTCCACATTTAAAATAAAGGTCTTAAATTGCTGGTATTTCCTGGCACACGAGAGAAATCATAATCTGGTATAAACTGATAATATTGGTCCCTTGCCTTCCCAGAAGTGAAAGGAAGGGATTTCTAACCAGAGAACCATTACATTCAAGCAATCTTTTGTGATGAGGATAACCTTTTGGAATCTGCTGATGACAGTTTTAAATTAAAATATCCCGTAAGTGATTTCAGATTACTTTGTGGATGAGTCTAACTCCCAGTTATTCCAGAACTGAATCAAAATAGGATTTAAGTAAATTAATGACAATCCCTACCAAATATATGCCAAGAGAAGCTCTGCTGGATCTGAAGATTTAGCCCACTATTCCTATCCCTCTTAGTTTATTAAACAGCATTTTGTTGGTTTGTGTGTGGAATATTTTTGAGAGGATGAGTTCAGACAATTAATGCTCCTCAAGGAGAGCCCTAAATTCTGCAGATAATGTTGGTGCTATTAGAAAAGCATTAGTGAAAACACTAAATATGGTTTATGAAGCCTATGGTTTCTCAGTATCTCAGATATCTCAGGGACAATTTTAACATTTGTAAAACCATTTAAAAAAATTGTTTTTTCAACCATTACCTATGATTAATAGTTAATATTGCAATTCTGCAGCAGCCTCTCTAAGTTGAGGTTTAATTTCTGATACAGTTACACAAAGTGCATTATTTTTTAAAATTTTAAATATAAGTGCATTAGTTTTATTTCTAAAAAGCAACTTCACAAGTATCAGCTAACAGAAATATAGTGTTTGAATTCTTGTTTTCTGACAGATCTTTAAAAATACTAGTGATTTTTTTGAATATATTTTTAATCTTTTATTTGAGACAAATTAATGTAATGTTGATATGCCTGCACCCTCATAATCAAGACTGAATACTTAGTTTTATCCTTACAGCTGCCCTGTGCTTGATCATAATTTTCCTTCCTTCTTGTTTAGTGTGCAGAATCTGTGGTGGAGAAATGTTCTTTTTTCCATTGTGTTTTTGTGTCATCTGCTCATTAAGATGGTTTTGCAGTATGTAAATCATGGATTCCCTAAGCAGAGTAGTCACATCTGTGTTATTAGTGCCACTGTTCTCTATCACATCTCACTTAATTTGAGTGTGGAGGGATCAGCAAGGACTAATTTGCAAGTGAATTTACTTTTTGAGTCTTAATCCATAATTGGCTTCTCTACACAGTGATCATGGCCAATAATCTTTTTAGAACATACTCCTGGGGTGACTAGGTTCCAGCAGATTTCTCAAGATGATGAGTCAGTACTTTCTTGCAACCTTATAAATGTTTTGCAGCAACCTACAGCAATTTGTATTTCTGTGTCTAGGGAGAAGTTTGCTGGTTGCTACTGAATGTGAGGTTGATTCTGTGATGAAATAGACTGTCTTGTTTAAATCGGCTCAAGAGGAAGGCAACTCTGAGGAAGGTTGTCTATGACAGAAATCTCATTTTGGATGTTCTTGGGCCATATATTTACAAATTTTTCACTAAATGGCCTGAAGTCACTTATAATGAGGTAGGAAACAGATGTGTTCAGGATTCCCCACACTCATAATTGTATTAAAGTGTCTTTTCTGACAGCAGTTATTTCTACAAGAGGAATGGGACAGATTCAGGCAGATCATTTTTGTTATAATATTTTTGAGAAGTCCTGCAGATCCATCTAAGTTTCTTTTCAACATGGTCTTCAAAGTTCACTTCAACTGGAGCTGCTTACATGCCTTCACCCTTAAATGTCATACCTCTAAAGCTAAGGCTGTCTTTCCGACCCCCCATATGAAAATGTCTTTGTCACTTGGAAGGACTGATCAAATAGTGCTCAAGGTTGCTTGTGTCAATAGCTGTCAAACTGAATCACAGGACAGTTTGGATTGGAAGGGACCTCTAAAGATCATCTAGTTCCACCCTTACGCCATGGGTAAGGACATCTTCCATTTAGATCAGATTGCTCAAAGCCCCATCCAACTTCTCATTGAAGGGAAAGGAATAGTCAAAATACTTCCCAGACAGAATTAATGTCTCAAAGTAGTATATTCTACCAGAGCTGGAGGTAGTTTGGTGGCTTGCTGAGAAGTGTGTCTGTTTTTTTGACATTTTTCACACGACTATGTGGATCTCTAGCTGTGTCTTCACTAAGAACTGCAAGAACTGTTGTAGTTGGGGTATATGCTTAGCTGAGCAGCTGTCATTGCTGTTAGTTATTTGAGTGAGCAACTTAGGGACCCATCGCCAGGTGTGGTGATGTCACTGCTTAGATTCAATGTGAAGGCACAAGTGTCTGACCAACTCAAGGAGAACAGGAAAGGTTGTTAGGGGTAATGGAGTCTCTGTCAGGTGTTGCCAACACCTAATGTTCACTACCACTCTCATTCTCATACCCTTAAAATATTCTCAGACAGGCCACAGTCAGTGCTGGCACTTGACCTTGAAGAGAATGGGGTAGCTCTGGGAGCAGAACACTTTGTGTGCTTGTGCACTGAGCCATGAACCTGCATATATGCTTCAGATACAAAACCTCTGGTCTTGAGTGACAGAGCATTTGCAGCATGAATTTATAGGGGGTCCGCATATCTCCAAATACTCTAAGTAACTTCTTATTTGTGTTGGACCACATAGCACTCTTATTAGTAAAAGTAAACAGCAATGGTTAATAAGAGCAGTGCTATGTGTGAAGATGACTCCTTGCTGCTATAAAGAAACCTCTCTATCACACAGTTCTTTAGCCAGAAATGAAAATAATACGTTTAGCATTCCTTTGAAAAGAAATGATTGTAACTATGTCATGCTGTGGGAAAACAAATCTCTGAATTTCATTCTTATGTGTGTAGTGAAGTAATTGTAGTTTTAGTACATAATTTTCTGCTAAAAACATTTTGGTTTATAAATAACTGGAGACATGAAACAGGACTTCATTCATAAAGAGAGGATATTTATTTTAAATGCAGTTACTCAAATTTCTCAGTACCAGGGGCTGGTTTTAAAAGAGGTTCACTTACCCAAAAGCACTCCTCAAAAGCCTTAACTGTGTGGCAAATCTAGAAGCCACATAAGGATTTTGCTCACTAAGAAGCTTTGTACTGAAATGTTCCTTACCTAAACATTTTGGGTTCTCTAATTGCCATCCAAACATAAAGCTCGGCATACAGTGTTAGATGAGTTTTTCCCATCACAGAGTAGGCAATGAGCTTTTTATGAGAACATTACCATTCTGTGAAGTATGCATCATTTATTCCTACACTACTTCTATTTACCTGAGAAATGGTCCAAGCAAAATTTGTAGAAATATGCCCTCTCCTCTACATTTTCTGACCTGTAATACAACTTTTAAAAAGTTGTTTGGATTTTTCTTTCTTTGCAATTTGAAAGAGTAATTTCAATTTGGACACTTCATGGGTAAGTTTTTAAGCCTCCTGAACCATTCCAACTAAAATCATTAAGCAATACTCTCCTAAATCCATTGAAAAATCTGAGCTGTTGTTATTTGGCTGCACAATGAGAGAGCACTAATTTGTCATGTATTCTCTCTTCTAAAGAACTTTTATTTGCACAACTTTTTATATCTCCCTTTATAACTACATGACTTATAAACAAAATTTGACTTAGACTAATAATTAACTGTCTGCTCCAAGCTGTAATCTGCAGAGAAGGGGTAGTTTCACTATATGACTACATTATATATTCCATTTCATGTACAAAACCTTCACATATACTATTTGTGTTTGATATTTTTGATGGTAATATTTTTATCTGAACATAATATGCAAAAAAATATGTCAAGATTGGCCTATTCAAGTTCTTGCTGTAATGAGGAATCAACAGAAAGGCACAGTTCTTATTTCTTACAGCATTTAGAGTGCACAGTTCACTGAAAAAGAAACGTACTTTTTTTTCAAACTGAATAGGAGTAATAATAAAACCCAGTAATGTATAAACACGTGTTTATTGTGTTCACTATTCAAAATATCTAATAATAGAAGCTTCTGAACAGGATAGTAACTAGTATATTTAAACTTAACTATTAAGATGGCTTAATTGCCCAGATTGAAAAGGGTTCGTAAGTCTGAAACTGGGAAACGTTAGCATCCATTCTCCAGAAAAATGATATAACCTAAAAATGTCTTACTTACTGATATCCAAGCTACCTTGGCATTAGATCCTGAGTGAAGCAAAACTAAACAAGCCAGTTGTTGCTATGAGCAACATGTAGGTATATGATTACTATTTTGCGGTAAGTTCTGCATTCCTGGTACTGGGATTCATACCTGGCTAAGCTCTAAAAGCATGATGGAATGAAACTGAGTATCCTCCCAGACATTTTGGTTTCTTCTAGAAAGGCACGTAGGGAAAGCAGGAGCACTGCTTTTCAGTTAGTTCTCCAACCCAGACTTTTGGGGCTACATCTCACAAGGGCACCTTCTTCCACACTCAGGGTGAGGCAATCAGGAACCAGGACTTTGGAGCACAGCATGGTCTGTATTTGGTAAAAAAGATCCTCTCTCTTCAGATGGAAGTTATAACCCTTGAGCTCCAGTGTGAGAATCTGGTTTGTGTATATTCATACCTTGTGGTTTCAGAATTATAGCAAGACAGTTAAGACACTCTGTCACCACATGGAGCAACTCTCATCCTTGTCTTCAGCTGTGGGTCTCCACTGTACATGGTAAATCCAGTTGTTTTGGTGATCCATGTGAAAAATAACCTTTAAAAAGGCTCCAGCTTCTGTCCAGATTAGTGAAGTGACCTACTTAATGTGGTCACAAATTTTCTAGTATAAACACAAAGAGTAGGTTACCAGTATGTGGTAAGGGAAGGATGATCTTTCAGCAACAGTTTTCACTTAGGTAATCTGAAACAAATTGTAAAGCTGCTCTCTGATTTGTTACACTGCCAATTAAAACTGGATCAGGTTAAACTGCTCTTTGATGGAAGTGTAAGGTAGGTTAAAGCTGGAATCTCTTTGCTGATACCCAAGATGCTAGTTGAGAAAATTTTCAAACTAGGGTCAGTCCTCTTCCCAAAATGGAACTTTTGAAGGTATTTCTGCTTTACTTAGTCATTACAGGTGTGAGTACATTATCATTCTGCCTGGTAATTGCTTTCTTGCTCTGTTAAATATGGATGTGCCTCTTTAGCAGTATTCTTTCAGAAGTACAGGAATTACTCCCTTCTTTCTTCAATGATGAAAAAGCATAAGTATTGCAAAACCACTAAATCTAAAGTCTGCACATGCTTTGGTAATTCTATATTAATATGTATGACAGAAAATACATCAAGTGCTACTAAATGATGTAGAGGTTGTCCTATATTTGATAAATCATAAACAAATGTAAACAAATATAAACAAATATAGAATTGCTCCACATGGATCTGTCATGTCCTGTTGTTTAGAAGGTATAACTAGTATAAGTAGAATAGGTTCTGTTCTATAGATGCCTTGAACATGAGCTTCTGGTTTAGTCATGAACAGTGATATTTATGCTTATTCAGTACACTACCTAAGTCATAGAGAAACTTCTATTATTGTTTCTCTAATAAGTTTGTGAGCCTGTAGATATATTTAGAAAATACAGAAATCCACAAAAAGGTGACATACTGGTAAGTTACAACACATGAACCCAGGAAAAAAAGTAGTACAGCAATTTCCTCATGATTAAAAGTGTGACAGAAAACAAAATCCCTTGAAAATATTAAAATATCTTTATAGGTTTTCATAAATGGTATTATTTTCCTTTTAAATAGCTGAAACAACTCAGCAATTTGGCAAAAGCATACATTTTTTTCTGAGAATTAATGAACGCCTAGGAGGAATTGACAGTCATAATTTATAATACAGGGCTTGCAAGGAACTGCCAGAAAATCTCTGGGGTAAAGGATGATGTTGTTTATTTGAAACAAGCAGACGATACACAACCAATTAAAGATTGATTTATTTTGTTGATCATTTCTGGATCAAATACTGGAAATATTGAATAATCTGTGTTTGCAACATAAGTAATTGCTCTATTCCGTTTATGAAATTTTAATACATTTGCTTTTGAACTCCTGACCTGTATTCAGTATTACATATTTGCACTCCATATGCAGTATTGCATTTTTTCATAGTTGTTGATTTATGTTACAGTTTATATTGTACAATCTATTCAGTTAAGTCATGCTAATGGCATATATAACATTGGTCTTCCAAGAAAATCTCAGTGACTGTTTTAACAAACCAGATTATATATGGTGTTATGCTTGCATTAGCCTGAAGTTTATTGTTAGAAACCGATGTTGGAGCTAAATATGAAAATTCATTTGATTATAATAGAACTGCTGCCTGGAATCACAATGTGCATGCTAAACATTTGAATAGTTCATATTCTATAACTACGAAAACAAAGAACAATTACAGTTACACTTGGCATTGTGCTATTAAGGCATGCCTTCATGCTAAAACAGTTTTCATACTTGGTTCATGGGACAAACTGGATCCTGAGCATTATCCTGTAATAAAAAAAATAACAAAAATACATTTACAGTTTTTGCAGAAACTACACAGCTAAAAGGGGGAGAGCTGAATGTTGTTTTTCCTTGTATTTGCTATTTTCAGAATTCTAAATACAGTCGTATAAAAAGAGGTGATACTGAGAACAGTGTGTGCTGCTACTAGTGATGAATGCAACAGAGAAATCTATATGTGGATGCAGAAGTGTAGATATAGGAGCCTTACTTTGTTTATAAAATAACCTCATTTTCCCTAGAAGAAACCAAGAGATAATAATAGAATGTTCTGATAATTTAAATGACCCCTCAGAGAAAAAAAACTAAACAAAACAAAAACATTTTTTAAAGGCTTTGAATAGTTTTCCTGTTTGACTAAAATAAGATTTTGTGTGTATCGGTACATTCAGGCCAATTTATAAAAATGTTAGTACTTGAATATAGAGAAGGATCATTAGATACAATTATTCAAGCAGACTTTTATTGTTGCCAGTATTTAGCTTTAGAAAATGCATGTTTCAGCCAGAATACAAGATTAAAAGAGATTATCTGTTGCTATTATTGCATTTCCTATCCTCTTTTTACCAGTCATTTAAATAAAGAAAAGACAGCTTTGCTGCGTGTCAAGAATCAAATGGCAGCAGATTTGGAGAGACTTCTAAATGATCGTGAGGTAAGCTTCCTCTTTTAGCATTACTACCATAAGTGCACTTTTTCTTTCTTGGTCCTTAAACCATAGAGAAAAAAATTGTTTACTTTAATTTGATTTTTGAGGGGTTTTTGTCTGAGTTGTTTTCAAAAACAGAGGTGATTGTGTCTGTCAGGTGCTGGGGAAGGTCTCAGTTGTACTCTCAGTTGCTAAATTCTCTCTGATGATTTAATCTCTTTGTCCTTTTTTTTCTTTTGCCTCCAATAGCATTTCATTGCAACGTGTTTAGCATTTTCAAGCAATTAGCAGGTATCTAGATAAAGATAATGAAATCATAATCTGTAACCTATATGTGCCGCAATATGTCCCAGGATCCCTCCCTGCCCCCCAGTCCTTGCAATGAAAAACCTAAACCAAAACATTGCACAGTTAATTTCTAATATATTCATTTGAATTTCTTTTCAACTCCAACATAGGGATTGGGGAGGGGAAACAGGACAATAGTTACACAGGTGTCATTCTGACAACAGTCAGGGTAATTTTTCATGTACTTACCTGACTTTCATTCAAGCAAAGAGTCAGGGTTCTACTGGACTGAAATACACTCTCAGATCTAAAAGTATGCAAAATAGTTCCATTTACGCATAAATGTTCTATAAAGGGAATCCTGAAGGGCTTTTGTCAAGATTTTTGTCTAAACGATATTAAGAGACTGACAAGCTGTGGAGTATGAGAGAAAAATCTTTTGGCACGTTAAATGTCTAAAACAAAGGATAGAAATGAGTTTACTTAAGGAGTCTGACAAAGGCTGAATAATGCCATAGAAAGTTTTCTGAGGCTACAGAGTACTGAAGATAGAAAACCAAATGTTGGCTATGGGCAGCTGTTAGATCATCTCCCAGAGCTGCTGAATGATTTGTCAAGGATTTGCAGAGAAAGTACAACATTAGTGAATCAAGAATTATGAATATGAGGAAAATCAATGCAATTTATAAATACAGAGTGATGGGATATAACTACCCAGTTACCGGTTCAGAAAGTGATCATCCTAGAGTCATTATATCAATAGTTCTTTGACAATATATTTTCAGTTCTCTTATTCATAAGAGAGAAGATGGGGAGATTCCTATCAAGGAATTTACAACTCCCCTACATTATCCTGTCAGAGATTGATTGGGTTATCACTCATTCTTAATGCATTATTTTCATAGAAAACTGACTATCCATGCACCTCTTGAAGTCCTCTCGCTCCACCTCCAAAATTGTTCTCCCTCATCTACTTCTCGTGCTATTCCCCAGATTCCCTTCTTAGATCAGTAAATGGAAACTCATATCATCAATTGATCCAAACCAGTTTGTCTCTCCTGACCACTTTTTCTTAGGACTGAAAGAAAACAATTTTACTGACAGCTGAGTTTAAGTGAGCCTCAACTTAAGTAAACACTACTAATTCTGTTCCCTGAGTGCAGAACTCAAATATGAAACAATCACCCTAAAAGTAAAAAGAAAACAAGTTCTTAAATCCTGTAATTTCTGTGCTGAATTGCACTGTATGTTTGCCTGACGCAATTTCCTCATAGAATAGTTTTTGCCATTAACGCTCTGAATTGATTGAAGTACTTGTGAAGTTCTATGCATAAGAGATTAAAATAGTCCAATTCCCAAAGAGAGTGATTGAACATACTTCTCCCAACTGCAGGTGTCATTGACCTGGCAGGAACATCTGCAGGTGCATCAGAAGTAATCATTCAATAGCTCTTATATCTGATGTCTGTATCCACATTGTATATTTAAATATTTAAGTCAAGATGAAGGCAAATGTTTGGTTTGGGTTGTATTTGGGTTGGCTTTTTTCTTTTTGGTTTTTGTGGGATTTTTTTGTGGGATTTTCTTTTATTTATATGAAACGCAGTTGTCTATATTAATGTAACTGTGGAAAAAGGGAAACATTGTACTCATTTTTAAAAAGGGCAGAAAGAAGGGTCCTGGCAACTACCAGCCTGTCAGCTTCACTTTAGTGCTAGGAAAATCTTGGAACAGATCCTCCTAGAAGCTCTGCTAAGTCACATGGAGGACAGGGAGGTGATTCAGGACAGCCAGCATGGCCTCAGCAAGGGCAAGTCCTGCCTATTGGCCTTCTGTGATGGAGTAACTGCATCAGTGGACAAGGGAAGGGCTACAGATGTCACTTATCTGGACAAAGCCTTTGTCACGGTCCTCTACAACATCCTTCTCTCTAAACTAGTGAGAGATGGATTTGATGGGGGACTGTTATGTGGGTAAGGAATTGGTTGGACAGTCACATCCAGAAGGTAGTGGTCAATGGCAGAGTTCTTTTGGACATCAGTGACTAGTGGTGTCCCTCAGGGGTCAATACTGGGACCAATGGTATTTAATGTCTTCATTATTGACAGGCAAAGGGATTGAGTGCACCCTCAGCAAATTTGCTGATGACACCACTCTGAGTGGTGCAGTTGACACACCTGAAAGATGGGATACCATCGAGAGGGACCTGGGCAAGCTTAGGAAGTGGAACTATGGGAATTTCATGGTGTTTAACAAGGCCAAGTACAAGGTGCTACACTTGGGTCAGACCAACCCCTGCTATCAATACAGGCTGGGGGATGAACAGATCAAGGGCAGCCCTGAGGAGAAGGACTTGGGGGTGCTGGTGGATGAGAGGCTGGACATGACCCAGCAATGTGCACTTGCAGCTCAGAAAGCCAATTGTATCCTGAGCTGCACCAAAAGCAGCATGGGCAGCAGGTTGAGGGAGGTGATTCTGAAGCTCTACTCGGCTCTGGGGAGACCCCACCTGGAACATCCAGCTATGGGGTCCCCAGCACAGGAAGGACATTGACCTGTTGGAGTGAGTCCAGAGGAAGGACACCAAGATGATTAGAGGAATGGAATAACTATCCTATGAGGAAAGGCTGAAAGAATTGGGGTGGCTCAGCCTAGAAGAGAGAAGGCCTCAGGGTGACCTAATTGTGGCCTCCCAATACCTGAAAGAAGCCTGCAAGAAAGATGGGAGAGAGACTTTTCATAAGGGCATGTAGTGATAGGATAAGGACGAATGGCTTCAAACTGAAAGAAAGGAGGTTTAGATTTGATATTGAAAGAAATTCTTCACTGTGGGAGTGTTGAGGCATTGGAATAGGTTGCCTAGAGAGGTTGTGGATGCCCCATCCCTGGAAGTGTTCAAGGCCAGGTTGGATAGGGCTTTGAGCATTCCAGTCTCACGGAAGGTGTGCCTGCCCATGGCAGGGGTCTTGGAACTAAATGATCCCTTCCAACCCAGACCATTCCATGTTTTAAACATTTCTAGATAATTCAAGCCTTACGATTATATTCATGCTTTATCATAGCCTTTAGAGTAATGCTATGAAAAAATACTCTGAGGAAACACAATTATATAAACATGTAGTGGATTTTTTAAATTTCCAATATGATAGGCCCTTCGCAGCCTGATTTCAAATTAATTTCTTTCAAAATTTCCTGTTGCTACTCCTTCTCTCCCAATTAGGGCTGCTGCCAAGTAGTTATGCTCTCCAAGTAGTTATACCCTGGGTGCCTGGTTTTGGTAGTGTCCTATCAACAGACATGCATTGTGGCAGATGTGGTGATAAAGAAAGGTAAAATTTAGCAATGTTTTCTAAGAAAGCTATAAAATTTCTAACTCAAAGCTTTGCAACATTGTTTACATCCAAACAACATTAGCCCAAATAAATACCCTATAAGCAGTTTGCTTCTTTGTGTCATTTCACCACTTAAAATTTTCAAACTATGGAAAGCGATCAGGAAAGGCGTGATTAAAAAAGAAAGCAAATACTTGAGTTTGAACAGACTTCATCTTCAAGAAAATGTTTGAATTGAGCAAATATTTCCAAAATTATTAATGCTTTCTCAAATTTCTATTTACATCTGTTAAAAATAGGCCATATTATTTATACTGGTTTTGACAAATAGTGATAATGTTTTTTAAAGACACCTATGCAGAAAAGGATGTAAATACTGGAAAAGAAACAGGGAAGAAAATTATGAAATACCAGTACAGAGCACAAAAAGATCCCCTACGAAACAAAAAACAAGTTTAAGTTGTTTCAGGAAAATGTGTGAAAATAACAAGTAGCTTTTTGTGTACGTGTGTGTGTTTAAATTCTGTCATTTCTGTTTATTCCTAGTGTAGCCTTTTATTTTTTGCTTTTAATACAAACTTCTTCCATTAGTTTTACAGTCTCGGAATTTCTCTAAAATGTATCTCATGTTTTGGAACCTTGTACAGGATAGGGCAACTTAGTTTATAGTGAGTTAGTCTTCAACTGTATTTTATTGCCATCTTAATAAAAAAATTAGATTTGCAATAGCATCACAATTTTCCAGTAATTATCCTTGCTAACAGAAATAAAACATACAAATTTTCTCATCTTGGGTTAGTAAAGAGTTAACTGCATTTAAACAAGGGATATGTTTTTAAATAAAATTGACATGCAACCTGTAAACACAGATTTATGCAATTTGAAAAAATATATGAGTTATGGGTTTATGTGTTTTGTTCATTAGGGTTATGTAAAATGGTTACTATCAGCCTTGTTTAGTCATTGCACATACTAAACTGTCATGTCTTGTTAGGAATTATCTTGTTGCCTTCATGTTTGCAAGTAAAAACATTGGAATTCTTGAATAGATAAACCCAAGATACTAATAGTTAACATAAAATGAAGTTTAGGTACGCTAAAAGTACAAGCAAAATGCCAGAACAATGTTAATGCTGTCTTCCAACAACATGTTTCAATAAGTGTACAATTTTTACTTAAGGTATTCCAGCCTGTGTGGTCTCAGACTTTATTAACTCTGTTTAATGGAATGTTAGAGCTGAGGGGTTGGAGAGTTTTTTTATTTTTATCGCTTTGTGGTATCAGCTGGATTCATAATGTTGCTTTGGAGGGAATTATAGCACTTTATACACTTTTTTTAAAAAAGAACTTACATTCATGATTAATCTTCTCTTTTCACAGATTTTAATTTTGGAAGAAAAAAGTTAAACTTTAAATCTTGGAAATACTTATATAGGATTCTTACATGAGCTCTTTTATTACAGAAAAAATGATACTAGATGTTAATGTAATAAAATAGTTCATTATTTCAAATTATGTAGACATCTAATTTTATGATGATTATTATATTTTGCTGTGGGAAATCAAAGTGAAAACTAGTCTTTTGAACAATACAAAGTCTAAAAAGTTTGCATCCACTCATGAAGGAGAAAAATGAAAGATTTTTTTTCTTTCAGCTATATTCTTGGCCTAAATTCTAAATTATTTCTTGGCCTGCTACTTCCTTTTTTTCTGAATTAATTTGTAAATGAATGTGGAAAATTAGCTTTTCATTCAGATCACTGAGAATCGTCTGGTAGGATAAAATTTCTTATCTTCTTCATATGGATAAGTGCAAACTTTGCTATTTGAGAGGGAACTCAATGGCATTATCGTGAATGATCAGTATCCAGGATCATGCTGAGATTATGTTCTTAGGGTTCATAATAAAGCCTTCTCTGTACCACTGCCTTCTCTGAGCTATCAGAAGGAACCGGAGTGCACAGTATTATGATGCCATTTGTAAACTCCTCAGTGCAAGACAGCAAGTACAGTTAGTACAGCCAGATTTTTCAGCTGATTTTAGAAAAAGATGTTTTATGTATTTTGTCAAGATATTATTTAATTGTTTCTCCAGATCCATCAGAAGAGCACAAAACATTGTTTGGCATTACAACAGGATCTCCTATTAATAAGCTTCTAGTACTCAGTGTTGGGTTTTTTAAAAAAGAATATTTCAAGTCTGAATTAATTTTTTGCATTAGTATTTGTAGTCTTCTTTACTTTTTAATTAGCTGAACTTCACACTTTTCATGCTCTAACTAGGATAACCAAACCACACCAAAAAAAAACCCTAAGTTTTAGTCTTGATTCTTCCCACTAACCAAACAACTAACTGGACCTCTTGCCCTAGAGTTGGACCCTTGTTGCCCTAGAGTATTTGTATAGTCAGGGAAGCATGGGTATAAAGGATGTTCCTTCAAAGCAGATACCGAGATGAAATTGTGCTTTGCTCATGAGTTGACCCCATAGCTGTAACACTGCCTTGCCTCTGCTCCTGATTCTCCTCCCTTCTCCTCTTGCACCAGCTCTGACACTTCTCTAATGCTACATTAGGACCATTCAAATCACTGAACAGAAACCTAACCTGGCTGAAAAAAAAAAAAGAAAGCTGCAAAAAGGAATGGCTGGCTGTTAGGTTTGCAGTTTGAGTCACCTTTGGAAAAAGTCTGGCAAGGAAAAAAGCAAGTAAAAATATGTGTGTCAATATTGCTTACCTGTGATAAAGAGAGCATTTTGAGGCCAAAACTGTAGAGTATAACACACCAGCTTCTGTGCTATCCTTTATCTGCATCCAAACTTTGTCCTGTTGTGCGTATAATGGGAATCTATAACTTGAAGGCACTGAAGTACAGTTCTCTGTTAAGTGCTAAAGTTAAATGGGAGGAATCCACTAAATCTTTTCTAGCCAAAGTTCTTGATCCATGATTCCTTTTAGGTAGCTTGTTGCATTTTTTTTTTCTTTCCATCAGTCAACCTTTGACTAAAAGGAATATTTACCATGAGCTCTGTGACCTTGGCAATTCCATTGCCTTTCATGCTTGATGCAGTTGTTAGTATTTTTTTAACATCAGAAGTGCAAACCTAGACTTTATCCATTGCCTTTTAAACTTCAGATGAGAACTTAGAAGGGCAGTCTGTCAGCACTCAGATATTTGGCAAGAAGTTTTAGTAATAATTTCCTGAGGTTACATATAAGGGGTTATAAATTTGCTATGCTTTGATGTATAGCATTGTAGTATTTCTTCAGATATTTAAGATGCAGATGTGTCATAGTAAAGAAAACCAGTAATGTGCACAATTAAATCTATTTTAGCTTTTTCAATTCAAAGTCCAGAGTGTAGAAACTGACTTCTAAAATCTTGAAAATTACCAAACTGGTTTTTATATGTCTAATGTAGAGTTCATAAGTGGGTTTTTTGGAGGGGAGAGGGGAAAGCAGAGCAAGTAGAATAAATGGAGGGGGTTTTTAATATTTTAAATAGAAATATTCTAAGGGACATGAAAACAAAAAATGAGACAGTGGTGTGAGAGACCACAATAGAAGACTTTAACAGATATTCTTGCCAGTGCTAAGATCAGTTTTCATTTGTATGAATATAAGGAATTGAATTTACGCTATTTTTTTTAACTGCTTAAAGTCACCAGGATGTGATGTGTGGCAATATGGTAATTTTCAACCTGTAAAAGTAATACTATGAAACTATTGTAGTAAGAAATAAAAGGATAAAGTGGTGCAAATTAGGGCTGTTTACAATAGTCATTTATTTGCTATAATGCAATTATTTATGCAGACATGTTTAGTTATCAGCACATGAATATGATATATTGTTTAAAAAGTTATGACAACCTGCTGATATTTTTATCTTCTTTACACATCTGTGCTCTCATGGTACACTAACAGCTGTGCATACAAGTGATAGAATGTAAACTTGCTGCACTAGTCACCTGCCTTATTGACACATTCATGTGTTACTGCGCCAAAGCTCTTCAAGTGGAGTTAGCAACCAGAAACCAGGCACTGGCTGTCTGCTAGGGGACAAAGTAGAAAACATGTACTAGTAGTTTAAATAAACCTATTTTATATCAATCAGTTAAATGGCTACAGACACATGGGGTTTGATTGCTATTTGTTTACTTAAATCCAGTTAGCTTATGTCAGTAAATAGTTGTGTCACTCAAATTGGATGTTGAATCTGTCTAAATGTGTGTACCTGAATTGGTAGGAATCTTTAAACATGTCAGGTTAAAATTTGTTTTGGTTAGCCATTGCAAGCTCCTATTCTATTTAAAACATATTAAAATATAAAAAACTCTTACTGAGCTGTTATTGCTGAAAATAGTCTACCAGGTTAATATTAAAATGCTAATTGCCTAAGTGACTGTTATGTTGAACTTACTTTCCAATTGCCAGGTCGGAAGCTTTCCACATCTGACATATAACTCACCATTTATGAGTAAACTTGATGTTTTTTTCTTTACAAACACTTGGCTCTTCCCCTGAACCAGGTTTTCACAGTTTCTTATCATTCTGTCAAAATAATCATGTTTAATAACTGAGTATTTCTCTGGTCTTCACCACAGTAACAGAACATCTATCTCCCACATATTATACTTACAACTTAGAGTAGAAAACTATAACTATCCCTGTTTTGCAAAAGCAGCGATCAAAAACAAAGTGGTGCTTTGCCCAAAACTCCCCAGTTATAATAATAATAGAAATAGTGTTCTGCCCAAATCTCCCCAGTTTGTGGTAGAGGTTAAGAGTTCATGTGTCCTAATGAAGCATCTTAATCACAGCCATTATTTGTTTCTTAAGTGTTTCAGTTCAAAAGCCTGAAAAGAAAATCTCCTTAGTGTTTATTTTGCCCTTACTGTTTATTTTGCCTAACTAGACACAAATTAACTCCTTTCTCTAAGTCATCTTCTTACATAGGAACTGATTGACAATTTGGAAGCAGTTTCACAAACAAATTACCTTTTCACTTTGTATAACTCTTAGAATTGACATTCAATTTTAATCCACATCTGAAATAGGCCACATTCCAAAGTCCTGCGAGTCTATTAAAAATTAAATCTTAAGAAAATAAAATATAATATTTTAATTTTTTTTTATCTGTGTAATTAATATTTTCGAGGGGAGGGATGATAGATTTCACAGCAGGCTGAAGCTCTTACGTGAATGAGATCAAAAACCAAGCTTAGCTCATCCAAGCAAACAAAAGATCTGGTGGGGTATAAGAAAAGGAAATAAGCATAAGGCGACATTGTGTAGATAATAAGTGTGCTTAGGGAAAAAGAACAGGTGAGAGAGAAAGGTGGAATTAAGAACACAAAATAGTTATTCCATTGTCTTTAAAATGTAGAAAATCGGACTTCTTTTTTGGTTTTTTGATAAATGGCTGCCAAATGAATTCTCCAAATGTGTTTTAAGATCGGAGAGAGTCCATGTGATCAAGCAGGAAGAACAGCTACTAATTAGTCCTATTAGGATATGCATAGTTTGTTAATAGCTCTAAGAGTTTTTTCAGCGCTTCTATAAACTATCATGCTAAGGTTTCCAAGGTTTTATGTAAATCTTTATGAATATTAGACTTTAAACATGGCCATGTGAATTACCAGAATTCCATGACATTGTTCCAAAATTTTAATCTTCACAATGTCTGAGGATCCAGCAGGCTCAGTGATTGCATTCGTCTCATGTTGGTGTCCTGCACAAAACCCTAGTACTTCTCAATAGTTGTCCTTTTATCTGGCCCACAAAAATGAAAGAAAAGTCAGATGTTTTTATTCTCTTTTTCCTCTTCTGTGGAGAAGCAAGGTCTCCTGAAATCTCTGCTCTATCTTACTTTGACCAGTTACTTCTATATTCCCATGTTTATCTTCCTTACTGTCATACTGCCCTTGGGAACTGCCCCTCACTGCTAAGTTCTCTGTGCCCAAAGTTTAATTCCATTTCAGCAATGACCTTGAGAATTCTAGATGAGTTTTCACATTTCATTATTAGTCAGACTTTAAAGTCTGGCTAATACTATCTTTAGCTGTAATTAAGTTATGCTGAAGAAGATTGACTAGGAATAACCTAGGACAGAAAGCAAATGTGTTGGATTTAGGAACCTGGAGAGTAGCAGCTGCCATCTGCAAAAAAACAGAGGTAGAGAGAAGTTCAGATGCTCATAAAAAGCTTTGGAGTCATAAGGGGGAGGGCAGTACGTGTTTAATCAGGGATGGAAGCTTAGTGGATAAAAGGAGAAAACTGCTTTGTTGGTGGAGAGGGGAAGGAAAGGGTATCTGCAGGGGTTGGGAAGACACGAATGAATGGATGTGATTGGTAACAGGTGCCATCAAACAGTCCCTATTGCTGCCTCTTCCCTCTCTTTTCTATGTAAAAAGATTGTACATGATAATGTCAAAATTATTTGTGTTTCTAAAGTGAATGACTTCCTGCTCATCTATGTGCTGCAACTTGTTTTATATTGAAAAAATGCTGATCTACAATGCTTAGCTCTCTTTTTAAATGTTAAGCCACAAAGTAATTATCATTTTTCTTATACTATGTTTATGTTCCAAGATTCTAGTTTCTATTAATGTTCTGCATGTTTTCTAAGTAGATTACAGGGACATTTCTGCATCACAAGTAAGCCCCGGAGCTATTCTGAGCTTTAAGCTTGGAGAAACAAAGTGACATTTACATTGCTAAACGAGTGTAGAGAAGTTCCTGGCTCATTTTTCACAAAGAAAAATATGCTCCTAAGCAGTATTTCTCCTTTTTTTGTCTGTTTTGTTGCTATCAAGCTTTAATAAAAGTTTAATTCCAAATAGTGCTGAATTTAGGAAGAGGGAGGACTTAACAGCTGGGTACATTCATTATTGTCTTGGAGCTGTATTATGCAGAATGTGTGACTATTTTTCATATATATTCCAATAATAATTGTCTTTCCATTCACAGTGGAATACGCTAAGCAGTTGTATACTAAATTGGAAGTTTCACAGGCAAAATGGAACTTGTATATGGATTATGGGAGGGAATTGGCATGTGTATTTTAAATTACACATTTTTGAGAGAGCCAGAATCAACTAAAGTGGTAAATGTTTAAACGAGAAATTGTTAGCTGTTGATCAATCTGAAATTGTTCAGATTTTCTCAACATTTAACCAATGTTATATTCTTTTTTTCTGTATTGGCTAGGAATATTTCTGTCACATTCTGCTACATATCCAGCTGTGTAAAAATGTTACTTTTATGCACTTCATGGTAATATTTGAATATTACCAAGTGGAAAGTGAATTTAAATACTCTGTAAGAAATTACAAAGATCCAGGGAGAATTAAACTAGAATATTACCTTCTCAGAAAATACAGTAACTTTGACATAATAATTTATGCAAATACAGGTGTTTTGACATATTAGCATTTTAGCATCAATTTCCTATAAGTAGTACTTACTAAACAAAGCATGCATTTTATTAAACTTTGAGTAAATGAATGTCACAATGGCTCAGATTACAAAAAAAATATTGGGGGAGTTAGTCCTAGTTACAATTACAAATATACTTCTGATCTTCAATGCGAAAGTGGAAAAAACCTTAGCAATTTAACATGCAAGTTCTGAATTATGAGACAAATTATTTCCTATTTTTGTTCAGTTAGAAAGATCTAACTCTTAAGGACAAATTTAAGATACAGCTGAAATAAGCAGAGATTTTTATTTATCTAAAAAGACATTGCGATCACTGGGCCATTTTATTGTTGCCACATCTCTAATGCAGTAATTTTATAAAACTGGAAGTAGTTTGTAGATCCATATAGTCACTGATCTGTCTGTTCATTTTAAATTTTTATATGCACTGGAACTTGTAAATAGAGAACTTGTAAATTAAGTGTAGAGCAAAGAAGCTATCAACATCCTGCTTAGGGTCTGGCATCTTTCCACCACCCAGTTTTCAAACTTTTTTGTTTGATCAGGACATTTCATACTGTCTTCCAGTTTCCAGCTTTACAGTGTGTATCCATGTGCCTAAGATGACCATATGTGCAATTCTGACACCAGAATTCTTGCTGACTTCTTGTATTTATTTCCAGCACAGCTGCAATTAGGATGCAACCATGTGAAATACATTCTGCCTTTCTTGAAGGACTGAACCAGACTTGTGATGTTTTCTTAATTTCATAGGTGGTAGTTAAAATCTTCTTTGAGCTCGGTTGTGCATGTAGATTGTACTCCTGATAGGCACAAGCTCAGAGTTCCATTGTTGAAGCTGAATTTGCATCAGTTGTGCCACTGCATCCTACCCATTTGCAGTCTTAAACATTGTAATGGACTGACTTACCATTTGCTTTATTTTGCTGTCACATCAAAATGGTGCTTCTTTAGTGTCTTTCTCCTATTTCCCACTTTGTCATCATTAATGCTACTGTCCAGTGTTGTTAATTCTGTGCCGATGGTGTTGGACTTCTTTTATCAATTTTGGCCAAAAAAGGGAGACATATTTCATTCCAGGTTATAGGCTGTCTTCTGCAGTGTGTCTCTGGCAGAAATAAAACCTGTGAAGAACAGTTCTAAAGTAATTCTTTGTGTGAATTTTCAGTACTTCTGAAGAGACATTGTAGGTAATACTTTTGTTTGAGAGTCTTATTCTTTGATAATAACAACTGTATCTCCCTTCTCTGATGGACTCCAAAGTTCAAGTACCATACTCAAAACTTTTTCTTCAAAGTGCTGTATGCAAATCATTGCATATGTTGAAAGGTAGAATCAGGTTCTATTTCAGACATCTATCCTGTTCTCCTGAAATATGTTTATGCCAACAATCCCTACAGAGGGATTTGTTTGTTTACCTCCACTTTAACTGGTGAACTCCAGTGCAATTAAGAGTACTGCCAGTGTAAAGAAGATCTGAGAAGTTGTTTGTGAAGTGACAAAGTAGCAGAGATGGATTTTGCCTAATTTTAAAAATCTGAAAATCATCTAGGGACTTATAGTCAGAAAAGAACATTCACTGTTATGGTGTGATTTACCATATCCTCATTTAAAATTAGCAAAATTAACATTACCTTTGAATTTCTCACCAATAGCTATATAGAGAAAATAGACAAACTAGTTTCCAAAGTTTAAATGCTATTACCAAAGATATCTAAAAGTCAATGTGAGGAAATCCAATCAAGTATCCAGTCACATGTTCCAAAGCCAAACTACAGCCAGAGTTCTCACAGAGATGCCTCTCCATCTTAGTATCAACAATTAAATGATGCAACTTTATTTTTCACACACCTTTACTTTCACAGAAAGTTACAGTAGGAGTTTAAGAGGCATCCAAGTAAGGAAATGCACAGGACTTCATAGAGGGCAATATCCTTAGTATTTCCCTGCCATCACCTGATATGCCCATCAAGCTTGACCCTAGTGAACACCTTGAGACAGACAACTGTGAAGATACTTCCTTCTGAACCACCCTGCCCTGCCCTTTTCCATATTAAGATCACTTTCTGTCAAGGAGTTGTAGGAAGTATAAAATTATTTATCTCTGAACATTTGTATATTGAATATGAACTTTTAATTCTTCAGAGACTTCAGAAATCATTCTGAAATAAACTCTTAGCACAACACCACCAAATGGATATAGAATTCTTAAGTGCTGGTTTAAGTTTCTCAGATCAGTATTCAATATACCCATTGCCTCATTTTCTGAACTCTGCTTTTCCCTGTGCAGACTTGTTTGGAGACTACAATAGCTGCCTAAATGGGAGGATATGTGCATGTGAAGACAGATTTCATTGACTTGCCACGAACATGTTTTTCATCCCAATATGGCTGGTTTCACTCACTTGTATGTTCTATTATATCTATTGGTTTTATTCTTGTTATAATTTTAGAAGTTAATGTAGCCATAGTAGTCACCAGACTGCTAAGCTCAAACCTATTATGTGGCTTCCACATTGAGAAGAGGCCAGTATGTGGACTCAAGCTGTAGTCCACTAAGTCTCTTTGGGAAGCAATTTTTTTTGTCCAGTCCTTTCCATGTGTGGGAGATATACAGTCAACTGTTCTTGGACCTAAAGACAGTGCTGGAATCTCTCAAGTTTCTCCAGACTGGATACATATTTTTATTTTGAGTTGTAATTTAACCACATGGGGACCATATGCCAGTTCAAGTGAGGAATACAAGCTTTCCAAAGGATATACAACATACATGCTTTGCTCTCACAGAACAGGAGACTTACGGATTGCGAGTAGGAATGCACATCTAAAATCATCATCTTAGTGCTTGACTCAAATTCTGAGAGACATTAACTTTTGATCAGCATCTCTGAGGGCAGAGACATCTAGCTTTATCCCTCTTTCAGCTGATTTTTTTGATTTTGTTGGTGAAATTGGTTTTCTTGTTTAGAGATGATAAGTTTGCACCTTTTCTCTGTTTCCATTCTTTTATGCAATTTTCTTCTCTGGGAGTACTTGTCAGTCATCAGAATTCAGTGGTTCTTCTAGAACCTGATGCATTTTCTAGGACAGAAATCTCTTGTTCAGCTTCCACAATACAAATTCTCTGCCTCAAAACAGATTTATAATCTAGGGCAAAATCTGCAATTGTAAATTCATAAATGTATGCAATCATAAATTGTAGAATACCATTTGTCATGGTGAAGGTTCAGTTAACTGTCCATGATATTGTAAGGGTCGCTTTTGCTTTAGAGGATATTTAACCATGGGCTTTACTGCACAAGGAAGGAGTCTGATCTGGCATCCATTGGCGTCTTCTGTGATTATTTTAGTGATATGAGAAAGCCATTAAGTTTACCATCAGAATGAATTATCTTCAGACCACAAAGGTAGATATTTCTTCCTGCTGAGGATTTCCAACTGTTCAGTTTGATCTGTGTAAAGCTTCTTTTTAAGATCATTTTATGGCAATTATTTGAGGTGCAAGACTTCCCTGCCATAGGAACATAAGAATTGATATGTACGTCATTGATTCCTGTAAGCAAGTTACTATTTCTTGAGACTGTAATTTTGCATCTGCTTCCAGAACATGACACATACGTATGTATCATTTTAATAGCTTATATAGATTTACATATTTATTATAATTATAGACACACATGTATAATGTTAAGTGCCCCTGCAAGCTTTTGAATGCACACAGAGGATTCTTTCTTCCTTTGATTATTAGTTACATGACAGAGACAGGACGCAAAAAAATTTTTATACTGTTGACAATTCCCTCAAAATAAATGAGATTGCTATCATGATAAATGTCTATTGTGCTTAATGTAGGCAATTTTTTCATGTATTTCATCAATCAGTTACATGATATAACGGCTCCTTTTTCTGCCTCAATCATCTTCCAGGTCAGACAATGGCTTTTCATTTTGTGTTGATGATATAAGTTATGGTTTTGTTACAATATTTAATATTATACTAATTTTGAATTAAGAAAATATAAGATACTCTTTTGGTACATGTATGTTTGAACACGTATGAAGGACATCAGAGCCAATGTTAACAGAAATCCCTTTATAAGGCTGCATGCCTTATTTTTGCATTTGCTTATCTTTATCCTTTAGTCGCATTGCTAGTTTAAGGAATGAAATTTTACCCTTTGTATTCCGGAACTGATCTTCAGTCTCCGTTTTTCTAAGTACTATTTCAATTATCCATAATAAACAGGTAAAAACAATTTTAAATAAACTATAACTTACATTTGCTTCTGCTTTAAAATCAAACATCATCATAGAACTCTCAGATTTTTTTTTAAAATATGAGTAATATGAGCAGGTAACACCCCACTGTATTTCTTTTTTTTCTTTACATTTTAAAAATTATTTACTCTCCTTTGGTTTGGTTCCTTTAATACTATTTTAACTCTTGATGATTTTCAGTTAGTTCCACAACACCGACACTGATAGCATTCAGCTGAATGAATTAGTAAGGTAGAATTTGGGAAATATGCCAAACGAGAAAACATTTTAATTAATGGACATCATGGAAAATACTGATGGAAAATCCTTTGTCTGTACCTAAATACGGAATCATAGAATCATTAACATTGGAAAAGACCTCCAAGATCATTGAGTCCAACCTTTGTATCTCCTTCTCTGTTTGTATATTGGCACATAAAATTGCTTTTTCTATTTTTAACATATTGGACATAACTTACCAAAAATAAATGAAAATAAGCAAGTTAATTTCTTCTGATACTATTTACAGTGCAATGCATGTTACCTTACTTCATCTCCTGCTGTGTTGCTCCCGGTGTTCTCAGTCCATTCATTCTAATCACTTATTTTGAATTCTGGTTACTTTCTGGTTGTGTATGCAAATTTTTGCAATTATTCTTTTATATTTAAAGTGATCTTCATTAAATGTGAATTGATGTGCATAAGTAAGTGCAATACAAGATATTAGATTGTTCTAAAATAAGAAATTCTGTTTTTGAAAACTTACACAAGCAGATAATCTGTGCTGTGAAAGTTTGCTTTAAAAACAAAGTTCTCTTTTAAAAACTGATTTAATACTTCAAATATGTGTTCAAGGGGAATTATGATTGCACACTGGCAGTTCAGGATGAAAGTTGGTTGAGGTGAGAGAATATGGCTGAGAAAAGTAAATGATAAGGAGAGTGACATGAGAAATGGATTCAGTTTATGACAACTAAATTTAGGTATCGAAATGGAGGTGTCTGTGGGAGGTAAGGATCTTTGCTTTATAGTTAAGAGCAGCCTAGTCAGTATGGCTAATGTTGTTACAATACAATTCAGCCAATGCACCAATAGGTGTCCCACTTCGGAATGGAGTCACTTTCCAAGCTACATTGTCTGTAATAGGAAATTAGATTCCTATAGCTCATGGTTAGATACTTATATTTAGATACATCAATTTAGGTGTTGCAAGTTTGAGTGAAATTCCACTTAATGTGTCACAGAGCTCATTACTTTTGTTTTTAGCACTTGTGCTGGTAATGCAGAGCAGGTTAACATCCTTAACAAAAGTTCATCAGGTTTCTGTGGACAGACTTTCAAAATATTTAATCATACAGTCCTGATACTTGTTTGTATGGGCAGCACTAGTTGTACATAAGCACTATTTTTCTGCCAACTGCATAGTTTCATTTTTTCCCTCGTGTCATCTTAACCCATCTTAATCATCTTAGCACCTTTACTTGCTAACTACATTGTTTTCCATGTATCCACACTGCCATGTCCCCACAGAATATTGCATAAGCAGTGAGTGGGTGCTTGTGTTGCCAGAGTTTGTGACAATAAGACCAAAGGTGTTAGGCCAGCCCAGAGAGGGAACTGGGTGAATCCACTCAGAGGTGTCAGTACTCGTAATCCTCCCAGGGAGGATTGCTGTCTGGCTCGCCAGAGCCCTCAGACCTGGAAGCCTCAACACGGTGACACACAGCCTGCTTATACATCCAGGAGCCAGCATGGCAAAGACCAAATACCTCCACAGAGAAATTGGGAAATGCAGAGCTTTAGCAACACTGTTTTCTACAGTACACTGAGTAACTGAAGGGAATATTGTAAGTAAACAATTTTCATAGCTCTGCTTGCACAGAGAACTGTGGGCAGAGAACAGTAAAAATATATAAAAATTTTAATCATCCCTTCCTCTTCACATCTTCCTTTATTTAGCTTATCCTGAAACTAGTACATATTCTTCTACACAAAAGATTCTTCCCATCTGCTTTGAACCCTATACCTACTTTCCCCCTTTTTCACAAGGTCCTGTTTCCACTGGAACAAGTTCACATATTTCTGCTAAGCACAAGCTCCAGAGCTGCTTTTTACTTGTTAGCTTTCTAGACCAACTTGCCAGATTTTAGGATTGCAAAATAATATTCATAGAATCAAGGTAGCATGCCAACAGTAGCAGGTAGTGCTAATGACTCTTGTTTAGAAGAATTAAGACTGCGTTCAGGAGCAGAGAAATCTGAAGAGATGGATAGAATTATTGCAGTTCAAGACGGAACCTTGTTTTCAGTATTTCCTTGGTTGAAAACAGCAAATCTCTTGCAAATGTTGGGCTGATTTTCTTTCCTTGTTTAGCAGTACACATACCAGTGATTCTGTTGGATTCAGCATTTCTTGTGCTATTTTGCCAAGTTTGTTAAAGTCTTTCTCACTAAATGTGGAGGGATTTTAGAACAAATATTAAGGCAACCTTAGCTAAATCCTCCTGATAAGTTTGGCTGTGATGCCAAAATAACTTATTCGTTGTGGACTAATTTTTCATCCCCACTCCCTGTCATTCCTTCCTATAGCTTCACATTAGAGAATCCTCCTGTCACATGGGAAGCTTGTGTGAGAGCTGACTCTCCAGAGCCTATTCCAAGTCTGAAAACAGACAGTGCTGTCAAGTACAGGACAGATTCTGTTAAGTAGAGAAGACTTTAGACTGCCAAGTGGATCTTGATACAAGAGAATTTGACCCTACACATACAAGTTTCAGCTCTGTTTCTGAAATCAATCTGCGTGACAGTTTTTGGGTTTTGCCTTGTTCAAACGTGCAACTATTTGGTCCACAAAATAACACAGTTTAAGTATAGGAACAGCATTTGCTAATGTCAAAACATTGTTTATGTACCATTTAATCTCCTGTGATGGTGTATTTATTTGCTGTATACTCACTTGAGTTATTTTCATCAAGAAATTCTGTCTATGTGTCGCTTTGGCAACATCTTTGCAGAGTTTACAACTTTGAAAAACATGTTGGCATCAGCTATGCAGTCCTTTTAAACAGCTGCTCTGCAGTCATGCTGTTTCAACATGCCACCACACATGGCTGAATTATGCAAATAATTAATATTAAATGACTGAGATACAAGAACAATTTGTACACTCAATAAAACCGGTCTGTGGAGTGTAACATCCATTCATGTAACTGAGTTAATGTGTGACAATTTAAAGGCTGCCGCATGATTCTTTTGACTTTGTATCTTGTATTAAAGGCAGCAGTGGACAGAGAGAAGGTATATGGCAGGAATGTTTTAAAAGGCTGAGGGCTTTTTTTAACTCATTACTAATAATGCAAAGAAAATAGAATGTGCAGCAATGTAATTTTCTGGCAAGTATTAAGAAATAGGTAAGATATAAGAAATGCTCTAGTTCTACAATAATGAATGCTTTAAATAGTAATAGTAGTAATAATAATAATTAATGCTTTAAATTCTGTAACTTATTTTATAGTAATTATACCCATTACCTGGGCCAGAGGGGCAACGTTAGGCAGTAAGTGTGATGCAAGATGACAAAAGATGTCCAGTTAAAAGTCAGAAAATGCCTCTTTTTTTTTTCCTTTCTCACTCTACTGTACATTTTGAATAATCTACTTTGTTCAGCTAAGTAGTGAGGAAAGATTACTTTTTTAATGAATCCAAGTTGTTTTCAAAGCGAATTAATAGGATATCCAAAACAAGGCTGCATTTCTATATATTCTCAATTTTCTTTTCCCATGTTGGAACTTTCATTTTTCACAAAATTTCTTTTCCACTCTGACCCTATTTTTGCTGTATATCCTCTTAAAGTTTTTAATTCATTTTTCCTTTCTAATCTGGCTATAAAGACAAATATGTATTTCTAGTAATGTATTTGTACAATTTTTTTGCAAGATCTAGTGCTCAAAAGTACAGTTCGTCACAGTCATTCAAATTAGATTTGTAAACTTTCTCAGCCTGACAAAATAAATGCAAAAATATTCTTTTAAATTAAATGGACATTTAAGTTAAAAACGATTGTGGGTTCCTTAGTACACAGTAAATTTTCCCTTTTACTGCCTTTAAGTGAGACAAAATTTGAGTTATATAAATCCTCTGTGCCTATTTTATTTTCTTACTTTTACTAGGTACCAATTAGTAGTCGTATTAATTATAGCAAGTACATGTTCATTCTTGTTATATTTGCTGATCCACATACACATTTAGTTTGGTGAACATAAATTTATTATTAACAAATATTTAATAGGTTCAAATGTAATTTAACTGAATAACTTAGCATTGTTCTTTTGTGGTTTTATAGGAACTAGCCACAATGAAGCAGATTCTAATTAGTCTACATGGTAAACACTATGAACAAAATCTACCTCAGTCTCATATTGATGTAAGAAGTGCAGCTGGAAAAAGCAAATCAAATCCTTCAGTAAAACTGCTGCCAGAACATGAAGAAGAAAATATATTTACACCTAAGCCAACATTATTTGTAAGTACTATGATAAAAGTGCCATAAACTTTTTTGATAATTCTCCTCACTTTTAAAAAAGATAAATGTGGGTTCATACTTGAAGGAGATGTATAATTAATTCAGCTAAATACTTGCAGTTCCTCAAAGCTGAGGAGATAAATTTCAGTTTTTGATATTGTTTAGCTATCTGATACTTTCTACATCTTAAGTTCACAGCAAACTAGGTAATTTTTTTAAAAAATACCACTGTAATATTACAATACTAAGAGTAGTTAGCAAAATTTTATTAGTTATAGGGATTCACAGATTATATTATTTTAAATCTATCATGATTGTGTATGAGTGGAGTGTGTGCATATATATATTGAGAAGCAGGAGTGAGGAAATAGGTGTATTTATATATACTTAGATTCATGTGTATATGTATTTGTGTATGTAAATATACATAAAAAAAATAGATCAGTATTTTTATCACTTCTGTTGCTAATGATACCTGATATTATAAAACCCTGTTTTATTCCTTCAGAAACTAAGTGCTTGGATTTTAATACTTGAAGTGCCCCACTTCAAATTTAGTGCCTCTGATATTTGAAAGCTTCATGAAAATGGTTCAGAAGTTTCTGACTGTGGCTGTGTCTGAACTGATAAAGTCAAGAGAGACAAATTACAATACTGAATCTCAAAACAAATCATGACTTACTTACACTTCATGCTGCTGCCTTTCTGTAGGGTAGACTGCTTGTATCCATACTACATAGCATGTGTGCTAATTTGGTCCAAATATGAGTCTTCTTTTTTTTCCCCAGTGGAGACTTTAATGTTCAGTGTCTTAAACAATGTGAGGTTTGTATTGCAGCACACCAGATACTAGATTTACAACACAAAATGTAGGAAATGGCTGCATCTCTTGGACATGATATGAGGGCACTGGGGGATTTTAGGGCTTCAGAATTTGCTTGGATCACATTATGAGACTAAACACAGGCTTACCCAGTGCTGTCTCACCCACAATCCTTTCAGTAGTGCTAAATCATACTGCCCAAACTTTGTCTTTGATAGAGCTATTCAGTGATCCAAAACACGAGCAATTAGTTTGTGTAGAGGATCCAGGCTTTCAGTGTGTAATCTGTCCAGTCTTATTTAGGGATATAGAAACAGTGTAGGAATCAAGAAAAACTGCTTTTTACATTTAGAAATTGTAGCAAATTTCTCTGTGAAAAATTCTAGTCTTTTCAGAGACTGGAGTAGGGAACTGAAAATGGGCACATGGCACAGGTGTTCTTGTTAGATAGGGAAAGAAAATAGCAGTCCTGTGAAAATCCTGCCAATTAGGTCAATTTCTGGAATTTTGAAAGCTTGCACAAATACAGCAGATTTATTTTTGTAACTGAATTCTTCAAAATTAATAAAGTAGAATTTAAATTGAATGGTCATTAAGTCTTGAAAGAAAGAATTAATAGAAAGCAGACAGAAAATGGAACTATAAAGGACAAGTTTAAGGACAACAGACTAAAGAGACAGTACTCACTAACTCAAGAGATTATACCCAATCTTGAAAGCAGAATAGTTTTTAATTTGTTCTGCCTCCACTTCATTAGTTTTATTTCTCTAAAACCTAAAACTATTTTATTTTATACAAACCACCACTGAATTTGCCTCAAGAATGTTAAGCAATCCTTACTGTGTAGCAGTAGCCCATTGGATTATGAAGGCAAGGAAAAGTTGCTTACAGATGATTTGCCACAATTAAAATACCTTCTACAGTGTCAGAAAACTATTGAACTCTATTAACCATTTTTTAAGAACCATATTTCTGCATAAAGTGTTGTCAATTTTGGCATGCCTAAGAGCTCTTCTCTAAGTTACATTCCCTTCTCGACTGGGAAAGTCAGATGATGTTATTTCAAATTAAACCTATTTATATGGTACAGTGGACGCATGTTTTCATTGTGATGGTTATTTTTTTTTAATCGTTTAGCTTTTACTGTATATAAACTTCTATTTATAACCTGGAAATAGGGCAGTTTTAATAGAAATGTGTTGTAATAGTAACCTTAAATGCATACCCTTGTTTATATTTGCATTTAAGTAAAGAACTCAATTATCACTGTGAACTAGATAGGAAGGAAAGAGACTTCAGTGTAGATTGCATGCTTTTCTCTGATGTTCACTGTCTCACAATTAAATATTCTTTATTTTACAGACAAATAAAGAGGCACCTGTATGGTATAAGAAACTGCAGAAGAAAACATCACCATAGCATTTTTCCAGAAGTATTCAATATAATCCTTTGGAGAGCTTTTCTTCAAAGAAGGTTATTTTCACTATAATGATGTCCTTTTTACCATAAAAGCAAACAACTGTTTTGGTATAAATTATTCTTTTAAAACTGTCAAATAATCTCATGCTTCATAAAATAATTTTTAGATCTGTTATGTGAATAAAATGTGTTAAAATAAGGCATGCAATGATTTTACTAACATATTTGAATTTTAAAAGATAAATAAACACTAGTGTGTTGTACACATTTATAATCTGGCAGTTAAAGGATGTGTTATTTGGAGTGTTCAAATGAATGCATGTTTCAGCTTTTTTATATCGTTTTTCTTGGACCCTGTGTTTCATGCCACATTCCTTGCAACTATTCCGGCTTATAGAAATTTTAAAAATATATATGATTTAGCATTAAACTGTATCCTACTTTCTATGAAGGAAATTCATGTCAGCTGGAAAAAAATAATTTATCAGCCTTGATTTGTAGTTTGTCACTTGATGTCGTTTGTATAACCAAACAAGCATTAAAAATACTCTAAAAGAAGCAATAAAATGCATCTTAATTATCAGGACTGATACTTAATGGGCTAGATAGAAGGTAGTTACATCAACAAACTAGTAAAAAAAGAACCCTTATGTGTGACTACTGTAAGCCTCTAATGGTGAAATGGGTAACTTGCCATATTTAATTGTATGAAAATAAGCCCTGTATTCCAAGAACTTATTTATTCCACTCCACCATCTGTTTTGACTATAGAAAAGTTCTCTAATTTTAAAGCACTTTTGACTGCATATGGTACGTTTCTGTGTATAACATAAATATAGATTAAGTACTGCATACTGAAAATATTGCTCAGATTTCATTTAAGAGAAAGCTCCTTTTGTCTTGACAATATCTCTGCAACTGATTATTTGTTCCTACCTGGACACGAACAATAATTATTTACTATATAATACTGAGCTATATCAAGCTTAAGATTTCCAGATACACCTTTTTTTTTTTTTTTTAGTTCTGAGAGAGTGAGGTAAAAATGCTGGCAATAACACATCACAGGTTTAAAATTATTCTGTGAGTAAGGGAGGCCAAGTGGGTAGACAGAGGTAATATCTTTTATTAGGCTGTTCACTGGGGAAAGAAATCACACAAACTTTTGGGCTCACAAACTTATCTTACAAACCTTCCTGAATAACTTGGGTTTCTTGAAGTCTGGGTTTTATCTAACTTATATTGTTACGTGGATAGAATCCTTAACTTTTATTTCCTATGAAACAACTCCCATATGCAGATACTAATTTTGTAGTTTGTAATAGAGTCTTTATATTATTCAATCTCCAATTTAATTTCCCAGATTATCCAGTTTGTCTGTTATCAATGAATAATTAATAAATTATATTATCTAGAAGGACTATGAGCTACTTTAGACAAGATATTAGAAGGAATCTTAAGTATTTACAATTTGTTCTTCTACAGTATCCTTATAGGCAAATTGGTGAGAAATGGACTGTAAGGTGGGTGAAAAATGGGCTGACACACCAGCCTGAAGAACATGCGATCAGCAATGCAAAGTCCAACTGGAACAGTAGCATCCCTTGGCAAGTTCACAGACAATGCCAAATGTGAGGGTAGTGGAGGGCATGGTCTCAGAGGACCTCAGCAGGCTGGAAATTGGGTCCACAAGAACTGTATGAGCTTTAACAAAAGCAATTGCAGTCCCGCATTGAGGATGGAATAAGACCATATGCCAATACTGCTACAAAGCAGCTTGGCAGGAGCAGACCTTAAGGTCCTAGTGGACAACAAATGGAATATGAGTCAGCAATGTGTCAGCCAGCTGCATCCTGGGTGGTATTACCAACAGGATGACCAGCAGATGCAGGGAAGTGATCCTTCCCTTACGTTTGGTACATGGGAGCTCACATCTGGAGTTTTGCAACCGGTTTTGGGCTTGTTCAAGAAGGGCATTGACATATTGCTATGAATCTAGCAGAGGTAAATTTTGGTAAATATTTTGGTAAATGTCAGAGGCTGAAGCACTTGATGTAGAAGGGGAGGCTGAAAGAACTGGACTTGTACAGCCTTACGATTAGAGGTTTTAGGGGAGGAACTTGTTGCAGTCTCCAACTACTTAATGGGATGATACAGAGACAATAGAGCCACACTCCCCTTAGAGGTGCACAGCAATAGTGTAAGGGAAAATGGACACAAGATGGAGCACTAGAAAACTCTATGAGCTGTTATGAAAAATGTTTTTACTGTAAGGGTGGTCAAGTACTGAAACAGGTTGCCTAGAGAGGTGTTAGAATCTTCATCCTTGGAGATATTCAGAACTCAGCTGGACAAAGTCCTGAGCAAACTGGTATAATTGGACGTGGCTTTGAGATGGACTAGATCACTGATTTTCAGAATTCTTGTCCAGCCTAATTGTTCTATGGAATTATTTATAAATGTACTGATATAAGATAGTGACATTAATTTACTTCTTACCATCCAAAAGACAAAATTCGGTTTAGTTCTTCAATGGAAATGCCATACACAGGAACATTTTGAACATTCTTACAGAATAACTGTGCATTGTAAAGTTCTGTGTCCTCCAGGCAGCCTGATTTTCTAAGGCAGCTGCCAGAATATTAGGCTGATTTGTGGTGAAATTTGACTAACATTTAAAAAGTTCTTCAGATGACAAAGTGGCATATTCTGTCAAAGGACTGTGTTTTTCTGATTTGGGTTTTAGTTTTTTTTTTTATTATTAAAAAGATTTGTCTTTAAATGTGCAAAAATAAAAGTAATTAGTTAGAACATACTGATAACACAATGCTTTCGGTAAGTTCTTGTAATCCATGTAGGCCCTTTGTAAATCTCCTCAATATGGGTTTTTTTCCAGTTGAAGACTTTGTATTTTTCCTGTGATTCCTCACTAGACTCCAAGGCTATAATTAATTATCTAGGAGGAGACCTTCTAAGCTTCTCATGAGAAAGCTAGAATGTCACTTGAATATAACTATTCAAACGTAAGATGCCCTGCAGCAAAAATTAATGAAGCTTTTCTCTTTTTTAAGTAATGAAAAGGCTCAGTTGCATTACCTGTATAGTATTTTTACTGATGTTCTTTCCCACAAACATAGTTTTCAAATGAATTGTTCCAAAATTCTTATTCATGGTCTTTGCAGTCTCCCATTGTAGCAGACCTTGTGTCAATGATGTGTGAGTCAAAAATAATGAAGTAAAGAGAAATTTTTAAGGCCAGTCATGCATGTAAGCAACTTGTGACTGAAGTGCCAACCCACATAATCATCCTCAGTTCCTCTTTTTCAAACAAAAGGCAGCAAAGCAAAAAAAAAAAAAATCTCTATCCATTATTACAGTTCATGGTACATTAAGTAGGTGTTACTTAAGTGATAAGTTTTGTAAATACATGGGTTGAACAGGAAAGAAGGAAGGACAGTGGTTTAGGATAGGTTAGGATGGTTTTTATTTTTAACACTGTAATTGCTTTCTCACCTTTCTGCCCCTTGTTTGAAGCAAAGAACCTCTAATGCATTAAGTTAATTTCTTACTTGAGAAAAAAATGAAAAAATGTAATTACTTTTTGTTTTAATAAGGACCTAAACTTTTAAGGCCTATTGCTGAATCCTGTGGTCATAATTCACTGGCATTGTAGTTCAACATATTTTCTGTACAAAGAAATAATATGTCATTGGGATTTTTAGTCTTAATTTCCTTGAAGATTTTCTCTACAAAACAGTGATGAAGCCTTGTAAAAGAGGAAAAACTAAATTCAAATACTAGTTGTCTGAGTATTTGTTAGTATCTTTGGGATACAATTTCCCACCCCTTACACTTTAGCTGTTATTTTCGGTTTGTTATGGTTTCGTAGGATACCTAGTTCCAGTAAAAAAAAAAAAAAAGAAAAAAAGAAAAGAAAAAGGAACACATATCTATTGAAACTCTGACATCTGCATGATGGCCAGGCAGAATTCTTTTATTCCTAGTAGGCATTCATCAACTTGCATGTCTTTGAAAAAGATCAGTCAGAAAACATGACACTGTAGAAACAAATTATTACCTTCTGGAAAAGTATTTATGTTATTATATATATATATGTCTCAATCAATTGTCAGTCTGTAGCACATTTACATGAAAACGGATTTATACACAACAGTTTGAGTCTGTAACATCCTGTCATCTTTCAGGGTTGTGCTCGTTATGGAGGTCTACTGAGGAAAGCATTTCTCTCCCTGTTAACATTACATTTAATAGATCACATGCCAGACTTCTCACTGAGTCAAAGAAATGTATCCCTCGTATTTTCTTATACCAAAGAATATCGAGAATCTGTATCCAGTCTCAGCCTTTGAAAATGAAACAAGTATCTCTAGAAGATCAAGTTTTGCTTAGTGTCTTTGGGCAATATTATCCCCTTCTTAAATTCCTAGGATTGATTGGGAACTCTTGACCTTTAGAATGCATACTTCCGTAGCTTAATTAAGGCAGTTACACTTGGGGTATTTCGGACTGAAGCTGGGCAGCAATGGACAGCAGTATAGGGTGCCAGCTCTTGGGGGATGGCATCGCTAGTGGAAATGTACAGTAGTTGGGAGTTAGAGCAGAGTGAGTGGCAGGTACTCCAGAGGCTTTTAGCAGTGGAAGAAGTAGGTACAGTTCTTCACAGATGTTAGACCTTCTGCAGCTCTTTAAGCCCTCTGCTGACAGCACAAGAACCACAAATTTTCTTCCACAGAGTTCATTTTGAAGAGTTCCCTGGGTTTCTTCACTGATAAATTTTCCATAACAGTAAACACCTGTGGGGTTTGTGTCTTGTTTTCTCTTTTCAAGAGAGACAGGAACTTTTTCTCAGGGCATCAGAACTAGGTTCAAAAAAAAAATAGTGAATTTCAATCAGCATACCCTATAGAGGATGAAGGGGACAAAAATTCCCAGCAAATTTCATCCCCATGAAAGGAGAAAATGGCAGAAGTATTAAATGTAAAAAGTTAGGATTGATCATGGAAACAGCTTTTACTCAAAAACTTGCATGTTTTCACAGACTGTGTGCCCTTTTTGAAGATACTACAGAAATAACCACTGTAAAAGAGAATGCTGCTTTGACTGAAGTAATAGAATCAACTTTGTTTGACCATGAATAATTGAAGTCTTTGTGTTAATGCGCCTTTTAAGGGAGTAGTGGATCAGTAAATGTAACTTAATTGCAGGAAAAGTCTTATGGATGGAATTTATGACTGGATTTCAATGAACGTCTTTTCATTTTTCCTTTTGGTACAATAGAAAAAGGATTACTTAGATTATTCACTGTTGCAGCTGAAATTGTTAGCAATTCCCAGAGGTCCTGTTTTTCGTTATTTTAGAGATACATATTGTGGCATGCAGGACTCTCTTTTGATTTCTTATTTTTGTGGAAGAATTTGTTTCTTTATGCATTATTATTAGGTACACTGCTTGACTTCTACAAGGGGATTTTCATATACAATGTATGTGTGGATTTTAAACAAGATTGTTACCTAAGTGCAGTGGTCCTTTTTAAAAGAAAGTTGAAAATGTTCCCACTGAGTTCTCTCTGAGACCTTGAGAGAGGGTCATTTCTGTGCCCAAGCTTTCTCGTGCTCCCTTCCCTTCGCAGATACAGTGCCACCCATACAGGAGATTTGTCACTCTGTGCTTCACGGGCCTCTGGTTTCCAAGCACACAACTCGCAGTGCCAGTGGAGCAGGGTAAACAGAGATTCACACATTGTCATCTGGAGCTACATGTAAGACATTCACAAAAAAATTAATATCACTCGTTTCATCTGTGGTACTGTGGGAATTCTTAGCAAGGGAAAAATACAGTATTTTGGTGCAGGCTATTCATTTGTCATGTTATCCTTCCTGGAGGCTAGCATATAAATAACATTATAGTGAGTCTTCACTTTTGGACATTGAAAAGGAAAGAGTCTGCCAGTCCTGCAAGAATGGCTAAGTCCTTTTTTTCTGATACTTTATCAGAGATGATCTGTGTTCAAGTACTGACCAGACAACTTCTAAGAGATCATTAGACACCACTTCTTACACATTAAACTGTATTTTGCTAACTTACTCTTTAAATACTAAGTTCCCAGAATTCACTCAGTATTTATGAGTAAATGAGTACGTGCCTGAAAGTAACAATGAGCTGTAAAGGGACTAATATGTCAATGACTTGAGCCTTATTGAATTAGCACATTCTTTGTCATTTTGTGTCATTTCTTTCACTATTGCAGTAATTAACGTTGCAGAATTGCATTTGTGCCATTCAGTAGGGAATGGAGAACAATAACAGTGTTTACCAGCAGCAGGAGGGAGCTTACCTTTCTTTCTCAACCCTGTAAAATCTCTGCAGGCTAATCTCTGTGCGCAGCCAGGATGTCCTCCTACACAATGGAGACTGTCTGAAACCTCCCTTAGGGAAACCTGAGTGAGCTGATTAGATCTCTTGTCCATGAAAACCAAATAGCCAATCCTATGAAATATAGCGGGTTTTCATTCTGGTGTGCCATTTTAGATCTGTGCAGGCTGAAATCTTTGTCAAATATATTTACACCATGATAGTAATTCTGAGATAGCTGAATGCTTTAAAAACAAGTACAGAGTATTTTCAGTCCAATACACTGTGAAAATACAAAGAAACATACTATGTAAAGTTCTTATGTTTCCAGCTGCAGTAATAGCAAGAATCTTTGATAATCCACTATTATTCTTCTGTAGATGTAAATTGTTATGTATAAATACATACACATTTTAACATAAATGTAAGTTAAATTATTTGGGTTTAATTATATTTATTTTTAATAAAAAGCAAAATATTTGTCTGTGCCCATCCATGTTTAAGGTGCTTTTGGTCGTTAATTAAATGACAAAGTATCTTGAAATTAATTTATTTTAAAATATATTACTGTACTGCATAATCTTCATGGGCTTGTCTGATCTACTGGCTCCAGGAATTGTCAGACTTGTGACAGAGAAGTGCAAACTCCGCATGGGTCAACAGTGGACAGCACCACATTTACTGATTTGAATGACAGCCCTAGTTTTCATAAAAAAATATACATTATCTTTGGCGAGCAAGCTTCCAGATTCACTGGATGTTTCTAGAAAGAGGATTACCTGATTCGCCTTTTCAGCTATGTTTTTTGTTATTCTTTCATGTAAGAGATTTTCTGTGTTCTATGTTCTTATCACTTCTATCTAATTTCTGAAAACATAAAGATGTAACTGTAAGGTTCTGTTTCTTGGGTGCCTCTCAGCCGTGGAGGTACCAAGAGCAGAGATATGCCAGTACTCTCAGCCATCACCCAGGCTTGTCCCAGTCATGACAACGCAACGTCCTACTTCTACACAGAGATGTAGGACATCATCAGTATTAACATTGCTTCACTCTGTACAAAATACTAGTTGTTGGGTTTGGAACAGGAATAAGTGTGATCCTGAATGCGGATTTATTGGAGCAAAAAACTGAAAGTCAGTTTGAACAAAACCGGCAAGTCTACTGGCTTCACAGTGCTGCATAGTTGTACCTCTTTCATAGGAAAATGAATATGTGCCATTTTCCTCAGGTGATGGATAGGATTTAATCTGATCATCTCTGCTGAGTGTTCACAGAAGTTAACTTTGGGTAAGATAATGATGGGGGCATTTCTGAAGAAAGAAGTGACTTTCAGCACTTTGGTTTTGAAAAGAAACTGCCAAGACAATGTTCAGAGCTTCTAGTCCATTAGCTTGAGACACTTCTACAGACTATATAAAGCTCCAAAGTACTGACAGGGTACTGAATTTAATATATGTCTCTTCCTTCTTTGTTTTCTCATGTCTACTTTAAAAATACCAGTTTTCTAGTTTTTATTTATCCCTTAAAAAAGCACCTGATTTCATGAAATAGTAAGGAACATTCGACAAATGTTAGAGAGTATGGATACCGTGACTACTTGAACACTTGACTTTGCAAAGGTTAGAATTTTTCAGTTGTATGTTGCCAGTTAGAGTACATTTAATACAATAAAACAAACTAGGGCCATAACATTTGATGGAGGGTGGATATTTAAAAATATAATGCATTAATGATTAACAAAGTAATTGTAGAGAGGGATTCCTTAAGCTGCATAATTCAGGGAACAGGCAACTTCTTTGGCTATTTGGTTATTACTTAGCTTTCTGCAAGCATTGTTTTCACTCCTGCATTCAGAGTAGAGGGAAGTGGGCATTACATCACACTGGGTCTCAGTGTGATATTTTTTAAAGAAACATGGACATGAAACTAGTTTAATGGTGCCAAAATGTTCTTGGGATAAAGAATATAGAGCTTTTTTTATATTCTTAAATCAGATACCAGGGAAGCTTTTTGACACTGTTTCATACTATAAATAACGTCACCTGGATTGGAAGTGCTGCAATGGATCATTGCAAAATGTTTCTGTTGATAGAACACAGTGGACCAAGCTGGTCTAACCTACTGTGATTAATTATCTCATAGGTGCATTTCACTATCTTCAAATAATTGTTTTAATGTAAGATTTAAAAAAGCAGACTGGATGCAGTATTGATGAAAGACAGTTTGTGCAATTGCAACCTGCTCTATTCACATGATCTGGCAATGCTACCATGAAGCAAAAGGAAAAGAGGTAACTTCTTTGTCCCTTCCACTTCTTTTACTTGTCACTGAAGTCATATCTAAACGCCAAACTGAAAATTTGAAAAACTGTAGTCCTGCATGGTAAAACACTTTAAAACATGTAGAACAGGATGTTTATCCTCGTTCTGACAAAATGGATATTTTAATATTAATTTGTTTATCCTGTGCAATAAAGTGCAGAGGTTTTTTCCATGTTATATGCAGTTATATGATATCTTATGGTGTTTTGTATCCAATACTATGTGCCTGATTTATGAATCATTAGTCTTTACTCTTGAATTGCACAGAAATGAGGTTTTCTAATAATTAAAAGAAGCTTTGTGTTTTGTTACTCTACAAAGTTATCAATATGCAATCTAGAGAGAAAGAAGCCTTGTTTTGTTAAAAGATTGAATCAACTTTTGCTCTCCTTTATCTTATTTATATCTTTCAAGCAGCACAGGGATTAAGACATGTTGTTAAAGTCTTGCCTCATCCAACTTGCCACGTTACTTATGAGTTCGTGCGTAAGCGAGCTCTGTAGCTTAACTAAGCATGTTATGAACCGGTCAGGTAAACGCATTCAAAATGAGCTGTACATTCATGAACAGCAGTTTTCTATACCATAACACAACAGGCATAGACCAAACTTCCACTGTCATCCAGCAACAATACTCGTGGGTCAAATGTGAACATCCTAATACATAATTTTTTTTATCTAGAGCTGCTATAGTGAAAAAAATATATATCCAAGTATCATTAAAATGGGTACAGGTTTTATATTGGTCTCTTGTTCTGAAAACAATTCTTTATCTTAATTTTTATTAATTCAAAAAGCATTTTCAAAAATTCTGAAAAAATGAACTTTTAGAAAAATATTAACATATTACAAGTGGAAACTAGCTAAGCTGGTTTTAACATATGACTGCAAATTAAATGTCTCTTTTTGAAAAATAGTATCCTTAATTACTTGAATAAACTAAACTTCCTTAAAATAGGTGCAGAATAAAGCTGAATTGAATATTGTACTGAATATTTTGTTACATGCTTTTCCAGCATGTTTTGTAGAAAATAATCTGACACTTGAAGCTATGAGTACCAATATGTTAACAGTGTTTAAAGTTTTTCTCACTGAAAAATTACTTACTTCTATTAATCAGGCTCTAAGTATTTTCAGAAAGGCAAAAAATAATAAGGGGAGAAAGGCAACATTGTGTTAACTGTTTAACTATGTTGAATATTATTTACCATCATCTATTACTTAATGAATATATGAGAACTTAAAAACATTCTAAAGGACTTTGAATGCATCTGCAGCTACTGGGAATAATATAATTGGCAAAACTAGGGTGAGATATGTATGTAATACTGTCCTATGTCATTAGATATGTCACCTTCTCTAGTATTTGATTTGACTACTTATGTGACTTATTTGAGAAGAAGGATGTTTCTGTGTTCATGCATTCTGATAGACATATGTCACTTCTAAAGCCCTGTTGTGAACAGACATTTCAGTCATCGCTGATAGCCACTGTCATTTTTCACCTATTATCTTATTTCTAGATTGTTGCAGTGTTGGCAAATCAGTCATTTTCTGACTATGCCTTACCTAGAGTAAATTAAACTAAACAAACTGTGTGGAGGCAGTTGCTTCCTTGATGGAAAGAGCTCATCATGAGGCAAATAGAAACCATGAAGGTGGATGCAGCTGTGTGTTTTCATTTCACCATGCAATTAAAAATAGAGAAATTTCTTCATCCAGGAAGATGAACATCGTCCTTAACTCTGTAAGGACCCAAGTGAACAAGAGATAGGACTTATGCAGCCACATTTCATCAAGGTTGATCAGCTTCCTTGCAGTGGAGGACTGAAGTCTTTGAGGTTGGTAATGTTTGGTTCATTCATCTTTCTTATTGGTCACCTTGTGATGACCACTAAACACAACAGATGCTCTGATGAGTTTTTATCTTCACTGGTGAGTCCAAATATGTTCTCTGACTTCTGAAATTTTGATGATCAGGATTTTAAACATTCTCATCACAAAATTACATTCCTCTTCTATGGAGTGACTGGAATGAAAAATCAATCACACATTCATAAGTTTTCTTGGACAGCACCTTTCAAACTCCTGACTCACCCTTCTACTGCAACCTGAGGTATGTTTTTGTAATCTCTAGTTTGCTGTTATCCCTCCTGACAAGTGACATCCAGTTATTCAGCTCACTTATTGAAAGATGTTTTATGTGCCTTCACTCAGGTCAAGCCTTACTTAGTCTTGAGGCAGATGCATAGAAAATCAGTACTTGCTATTGACATTTTTTTTGAAATTACTTATTCATTCCTAAACTTCTTTTTTATTCAAAAAATGTCAGTCAAGTTACCAGGATATGTTGAAAAATTGTAATGGTCACCTGAGTCATTACCCTTATTATTAAGCAAGTGAAAACCCTGTAGTAATTTTAATACTCCCTGACTGATCGAAAATCCTACTTTTGCTGCTGCTGCAGCTGTTTCTGACAGCAGAAGGGCTGGTTCCTTCCGATTGTTAGGTTTATTTCCCCCCAGGGGCATACTGGAGATAGGCAGGAGTTGCTGCCCAATTCCTTGTGCTCCTTTGAGTTGGGGCAGCTCCTCTGCACAAATCATGGAATTGGGGTGCACAATAGCAAAAATAGAGCAACAAAACTATTTCATTTAATGCAGAATTCCTGAGCTATGATGCACATGCCAAAAGTGTTCTGTAAGCTGCTTCTGTGTGATTATCAAATACTAACAAGGAAGATCCATGGGACCACAAACAATGATAGTCAAGCAAGCTCACTGTAGGAGACTGATCAAGACTGAAGTTATCTAGATTTAACTCCAGTCATTCAACCTCCAGCTTTGGTAGATCTTTATCTGATAGCTCAAAGAATCCATCTTTGCCATTTCGTCTCTATTTAGGCATCTATACTGCACGTAAGTTTTAAGTGTGTGCTGTAAAGGTCCTTCTAAATGGCTGTCAGTCTGCAAGCTTGTGCACTTGACCTAGGAGGACTCCTCAAAAGGTAATGAATTCAAACAAGTTTGCTGGTAGTAAGTTTAAATTAATTACACAAGATTTACGTTGTTTTTTAAATTATTATTTATTTTTATTGAAAAATGAAAGGGGGATGCATAACTACAAGGGGGGCATAATTTGGAAATACTCAAAACTGCATTATTAAAATCAGTTTACAATATAGTCCATACAGAATTAAGGTGTTCCAAGGAGAGTAGTGTCTGCCTCCATCTTGAAGCCCAGCTCTCTCCCCAGGCTACACACCAAATAGTTTATTAGACACTACAAGTGCATGCAGGCTCAGGAGCTAAGTGTGAGGGAGTGATTTCACCCCCTCTTGAACTGTGGATGCTGAAAAAGATTGAGCATTTCAGTGAAACACCCCCACTGGTGCCAGTTACATTATAACAGCTCTATGAGGTTCACCTTACGTGTTTAGGCATCTATGATTTTCATCTTGTTGGCCATCTGAGGAATCTAACTAACTAGCCACAATTAAGCCATGAACCTTTCCATGTCTTCATATATATCTATACTGGGAGGCGTATAGTTTAGAAGCATACCATGCACCAAGGAATGTAGGGATTTGTTGTTTCAGTAGAGAGAATTCCCACCTTCGTTATTTATTTCTTCCCCACATTTAACCTCCTCAATAAAATTGATCAACTATTATGTTTTCTTTTAAAAAGGGAAATAGCTTGTTGTTAAAAAACAATCCCCCTGCATGAAACCTTATATGCCAACCTGCCAATATTCCATTTGAAATAAGGTTGAGACTTTTCAGTTAGGAATTCTAGTCAAAAATGTTGAGCTTAGTCCAGTGTTATACTTTGCAAAAATGTGTTTTGCATAAACTCTGTTATCTTTTGTGACCAACTTTATTCAAAGTTAGTTCAACAAAGTCTTGTTTTTCATAAGCATAATACTGAGTGACATAAATGATATTATCTTTCTTTTTAATAAATTTCTACACTGAGTGTTCACATTTAGCTGCTCAAATTAATGTCACAGAATTACCTGTATCATTTAATTTACATTTTCTAAGTAGTGGTTCTAACTTTAGTTTTCTTAGCAGTCTTCTGGAATATGCCTAATATTCAAACAATTACTGAATATGAATCCTGAAAACTCACTGACCAGCTCTTTTAAAATTCTTGGTGTGAGGTTGTCCAGACATACTCATCTAAGACCATAAACAGTAACTGTTTTAATATGCTCTTGAATTACTGCTGAAATGTAAAGTATTTTCTCATACTATACAACTATTTTTCTTGCTCTTTCCTCAGTTGCAGCACAGGAATATTTAGCATGTTTTTTCTCCTTGCTTGTTAACAGTTCTACATCTTTTATCTAAAACCAGACAATTGCTAGAGTTCCTAATACATTTCATGGACTTCTTTTAGATGATCTGTTCAATGTGGGTCACTGAGTTCCTAAGCATCTTTCTTCCTCCATAGTATTTTTCCATAATCACTGCCACCAAAGTTATATTTGCTGTTACTAGCTCTTTTCCCAGCTGTTGACTGTCTATAATTATAACTGCTTTAAAAAAATGCCCTCTAAGAAGGCAGAAGCAAAGAGGTCATTCTTTTGAAAAAAGGATTTTTTGATTTCGGTGGTATTGTAGACTTTGAGGACTGTACTCATCTCACTCAGGCTACTGTTTATGTCCATTTTGTCTCGTGCAGAATTCACCTGCACTGGATGCAAGTCTGTTTGAGTACAGAGATTAGCGCTAATAGCATGAGCTCCCCCACTTCACTACAAAGGTCACCACATGACACCCTGAAATTTAGGTTTCTACACTTGCTCTGAATGGGGCAGTTCAGGTCCCACAGGGAACACAGCCACACAGGCTCATTAGCTTCTCCAGGTAGCCAAAGCCATGTGTCAGGATCTCTGCACTGCTCACAGTATCGCAGTAAGTAGCACACTGTACCCTGCTCTAAAGGCCCCGGGATCTTCTTTGTGCACCCCATAGGCAGTTGATTAAGGAGCTTATACTTTCTTCCCCTACTTGAAAGAACACAGCATAAGAAGTGCAGGAATTTTTTTCTGACCATATCCCTTAATTCTTTTTGCTCTCAACATCAGGATTTAGTTTCAAATGAGCATTCATTGCTCATTATGCTCCTAGTGATTTTTAAGCTAGTAGCATGTCATTGCTTTATTGCCCTCCTAACTTGTCCAGCTGGACCATGCCCTCTGCCATGTCAAAGCCTGTAAAAGCTCCATCGCCCACCTGGCAGACAGTATTTCACAAGACCCAGAACACTCTCTACTACGTTATTTCTCTAATCAGGAGATTTCAGCCAAAATATGCAATTACAGCAGCTTTACAGTTAGCGTTTATTAACAGATTCTCAGGATAAACATTCTGGAGCCAAAAAATGCTTTCTTTAGCGGTAAAGAATGTGGGTTTGCCTCATATATTCATGCAGTTAAAACATCAGCATAAGACCACCTATTGCTAACAAGTATTGCCAACAACATTTGCTTTTATAATGTGGGCCAGCCTCCTTGTTGGACACGGAAGGTGGAAGAAAAGAATGGTGGTGGCTCACACCAAACTGACAGGAAAACCACCTTTCCAAAAATTGCCAATGTTATTTTCCAAGTAACCTTTTAATTAATCTTGTCTGTACAGATCTCCATCTGCTCTAATAGTACATAAATAATTAAATGACATGCTTAAGGAGCATGTCGTCGTCATTTCTGGCCCTACCACACAACAAGTCAGAGACAAGCAGCTGTATGACAGCAGATGAAAATACAGGACAGACTCATCTCCTAAAGCTGAGTCAGTGACCTGTTGTTCTCAAAAAGGCCTGTTGTTATAAACAGCTTCCAGTTCAAATATACATTAAAGCTATAGAGGTTAAAAAAAATGAAACTGGTAGCAATAGGATTTTTCTGGGTTTTTTTCTCCTCAGATGGGCTGAAAATACTTGAAATGTACCTGAAACTTAGTAATATGAGGCTGTTACCTAAAGTTAAGACTCCTTAAAATCCAACTAAAGACTGGGCTCAGATACTGAGTAAGATGTCTTGTTTGCTCCAGACAGGTTGATGATTCTTAATCCAAGAATTCAAGTAATGAGCAGTTGAAGTTTCCATCTTGAAACATCTGTTCCGCCAAGTCAGCACTGGCCTTGATAAATAGCAAATCAGACTGATGCATGCAAGTGTATACACACATGCTCAAGTTAAACTTGAGGGAAAATACTTGAACAGATCTCTGCATAGACAGATTTATATAATTAATCTGTAATTAGGCTTTATACAGTGCGGACTGACTCAGGTCAAAACACAGAAAATGCAGACACGGTAGGATCTTTACCTGTTGCTGCAAAAAGTTTTTTCAAAGGTTGTTTGTGGGTAAGTTTACATACCTTCATTTAGTTGTCACAAACCTTCACTGCTATTCTAACTTACTCATCATACAGTGGAAGAAAAATATGTTTAGCTAAAGGATAAAAACAAACCACGAGTACAACTGCATCTGAGTGTTTTTAGTAATCTTAGCAAACCAAACACAGCTTTAAAAGTTTCGCTTAATTTTTAACTGTGCAAAAGAGAACCTTGCATACACCTCTCATTTTATAAAGTCTGTATCCAGCTTTGCAATGTTGACTCTCCCTGAGCCTGTAGAATAGAGGGATCATTTCTTTTGCAGGTTTTTTATCTTTATATTCTAAAAGACTGTCAAATCCAGTTCTCTGATGCTGGAGTCACTCTTTTGAGGAGGTTTTTACCTGACATGATGTGCCAATTCAATTCCATTAACAAAAATGCCAAGTCAGTTGAGGAAGGTACATGCTTCATTCCCATCAGTGCAGCGCAGAGAGCCAGAGTAACTCCACTTGAAACTGTCCTCTAGAGTATACAGGGGGGTCAGCAAAACAAAATCTCACTTTCTGTACATGCTTCACAACAAAGCCTTGTCCAAGGGGAACTAGAGGTATTTTCCTGATTGTAAGGCTTTCCACACTAGAGCAGAAAGGTGGAACAGGATGACTACTGAAATGTTAAGAGGAGAAAGAAGTCAAGATGAAATGTGTTTTTAGCCAAAATGTCAGGCTGAAATAATTAGGGAGTGCCATTTGTTATTTCAGCAGTAATATCCTTTTCTCTATATAGTCTATCACAGTATTTCTGGTAAAATGAAATGAAAAAGGAACCAAGCTTGCCTTTCATAAGCAAAGCGAACACCTCTGTAAGCCAATCTTGAAACAGCAACAGATAAAGGTACAGCAATAGACTGTCATTTCATGATTTCCCACATTCGCTTTAACAGAAAGTCACCCTGCTGCATTCCTCGTTGTGGTGGTGCTGTATTATATAGCGCGAGTGGCATTCGCAAAGCCTGTCATGAGTTAGGATGGTACCTCGTGGCTAGTGCAATCCTGTCTTCAGTGGAAAGTTAGACTGAGAAAAATAATGACTTTCTTAAAGTAAAAGGATTGTACTGGCCCTCCTTGAAAGTCAGAAGTAAAAAGAGAAACCATTTCTTTCCTTAGGGAGATGCAGTCTAATGAGTGGCCAGAAGTGCGGACAGCTACTATTTTACAAGAAAGTTAATGTCCACTTCTCTAGGAAGTTTAGGTGAAAAAATGACGTAGACATTTTCTGACTCAGAACAGGCCTCTGAATGTGCTAAAAGCTCCTGAAAATATAATCAGACATCTTCCTGTGGCTTTCAAGCCTGGCTTAGTTCAGCTGAGGTCCCCAGTTTTATCTTGCCTCGTCATTACAAAACAACTTGCCCATGTTTTTCCATTCCTTCCATACCCCTCCAAACAGCACATGTGCAGGTCCCCATCAACTCTGGCCCTTCTCCTCCCACCAGGACTGTGACACACAAGTGCCTTCTCTAAAAGGTATGTCTGGTGGAGCCGATGAGTTAGGAAACCAGGGAGCCTGTCCCTATCCTGCCCCCCTGCCGAACTCCTTTGCTCCCAACCCCACTCCTACAAGGCTCCTCCACTGCCAAGCTCCCAACCGCCTGGGACTTGACATTTGTTCTTGTTTTCTCCTGTCTCCTCTAATGGGTACAGCACTACTAAGCGAATAGGAATGTACAGAACAAGAGAGTTCAAAGTAATTGAGTCTACATTCATTCAGAAAGCCTGGATCCTTGCCCGCTCAGAACCTGCAGCATTTACATAGTTTCAGAAAGTTTAACCCTTTTCCCCTGAACTTAGTAATGCTCTTTTGAGTGCAGAGTTGCAGTTCTCTTACCAGTGGCCATGGACACTGAAAGGTGTCTTTCACATACCTAGTTCTAGGTGCTTACCACTCAATGCGTTATTTCTCCTTTTTGGCTCTGCAGGACAGTAACTAAAGACCTTGAGTCGTCATTTTTATAAGATGCTCAGGGAATTGTGTTGCAGGGGAATGATCACTTACCATAACTCCTGAATGTGTCTGCCAGAAGTCTTACACAAACAGGACTGTGCTGGGTTGAATAAAGCTTACTTGGTTTTCTGCTGCAAATTTGTCTGTTAAGGTGTAAATTCACTTCTGTCTGCAAAATCAGTAAAGAAGCAGAAACATTCCAAAACTAGTATAGCTGAAAACTTTTTTTTTCTCCCTGATGATTAATTCTGAACAAACTGTCATTTCAACTCAATTTAGGAGATGATGTTAGTTGGCAGCTTATTACTGACTTAAAATTTTTAAATAATAATGATTTGTTCAAAAGTATAAAATCTAATAACAATGGAAATTCTTAAAATGGGCTGTAAAATAATTGTTCTGTCTGGATCTAAAAGTGCATTTAGACTATCTGTAAGCTAAATAGTGCAGCACTGTGTAGGTCAGATAAGCAGTGAACCTGTGCAGGACCAAGAGTCAATCTGATTTGCCTGTTTAATTGTTAGTGACAGTAGAAATGTCAAAATAAAACATCAGCCTTTAAAAATTGTATAGTCCTTAGTAATCTTCCGTTTGATTGTTGCTTGACAAAAGACTGTAAGACCTGGCCCATCATTAGCACAAAAACATGGTGACAAGATTGGATTTATTTATCTGCAGTTCAGACCTAATTATATCCTTTCTAAAAAAAATTTAAAACACATTCAGAATTGCTTTTGAAGATGTTTAAAGTATACACAGAGCTTTACTCCATGATACTATTCTAATTAACCTGTCAAAGCATTTGTTATAGCAGGCCCTTTATAAATGTATATAAAACAAAGCAAAACAACCCCCCCAATTCTGAAATTATCTGTTTATCATGCATTTAATCAGATGGAGAGAAAACATGCAAATCTCAGAAACATTTCAGTTAGAACAGCCATATAATTCACATAAATGTCTGAAAGTTAGTATTATGTGCACTACATCGGTTTCTGTCTAGCCCTATACTGTGCCTGATCTAGAAGAATTAATTCCCAGGCAGCTTATTGTAGTATTGCTAGTTTTGCATTTTTAAAGCTGTTAGGAAGTAGTTTATACTAAACTTGTCCCTTCAGAGGGTCAACAATGTAGTTTGAAGCCTAACTGGCTTAACATAGGGTACATGACAGGCATTCAAAAAGTGTTGTTTGAAGTATAACCCTAAACTAGGGCTATGCAAAGGGCATTCACACAAAAACATGACATAATTTTAAAATCTGTTGGTTAAAACACCTGTTTCTAGGCTTGAGTGGGGAAAGAAATGCCAGCCATGGGTCTTCAGAAAAGGACAGTGAAGTTACATTATCTAAATGCAAATACGTGTTAGTGGATGGAAATTAGCCTGCACGGCTTTAAATGCTACGCTGACGGGAGTAGCCGGATCTACGTTAGTAATAATAAGCATCGAGCGGCTACATATTGCTAAACAGACAGTTTGTGTAAAGAAATGTTATGCTGAGCTCTTTCCTGGTTCTGTAATTACCTTTCTGCATGCAGGCTCTGAGACATCCTGCTCGCTGTGGACTGGGCGGCAAAGGTGAGGAGTGCCAGGTTGACCAGAAAAAATGCCTTTTTACGTTTTTAGAAAAGAACCTTGTCTGTAAATGATAGGGGATAAAAGCGGGGAGGGGGAGGTTGCCAACATTTCTGTGGATTCACAGACTCTCTCCCTGCAAACCGAGAATGCCGGGCTGGAGGGGCCGGGGAAAAGGTGGAAAGTCTGTGTTTTTTTTCCAAGGCTCCACTACACGCTGTACTTTTCCCATACGACGTGAGCCCGTCAGTGTTACACGAAAGGACAGCGTCTCACCTTTTTCTCCTTCAGCGAAACATGCGGGAGCTTAGCTCACCGTCCTGTCTACGAGGAAATACGCTTTGCGTCGAAACCACACCTCAAAACAAGTAAATAGAAACTTGCCTCATCCAAGGTNTGTGCTAAAAATCAGCATTTTCACTGCGTATGTGGGGGGGGGGGATGTATATTGCAGCGCTGAAATTTATTAGCAGCAGGTTTTGAGTACGAGTTGCCTTCGGGACAAAAAATAATAAATCTGAATGACTGCCTTTAAAACCCTTTTGAAGATGAAAGATAGGACAAGACGGTTGTTTTAAAATGCCCGCATTAGCAGCGCTTCTTTACAAGACTATAAATAATAGTTGAAGGCACGAGAGGGGCCTGGGCGGACCGCCGCACTTGCTGAAAAGCCCGCTTCCACTCCTTGGCGAGCACCGCTGCCCGGCTGCTGGCTGGGACACACCGCCCCGACGGCGCCGGCACCGGGAGCGGGAGCGGGACCAGGACCGGGACCGGGAGCGCTGCCCGCCGCCGTCGCTGCCGCCGGTGCCGCCGCTGCGGGG
>WBMV01005154.1:1196967-1282649 GCA_013396655.1 Campylorhamphus procurvoides
GGCGGAGCGGCCGGGCCGAGGCGGGGCCGTGCCGGGCCGGGCGGGGGGAGCGGGGCTGCCCCCCGGGTGTGTTGAAAGCTACAGCTGCTGCCTTCGCACTTGCCCGGCGGCAGAATTAGAGCGGCCGCCTGTCCTCCTCGCCCACGCAGGGAGTCATGTTCGGAAGGGACGGGACGGGACGGGGGGGGAGAGCACACGACACACCGCGTAAGGGGGGACTTCCCGGGATATTCTGCCTGCGCCGGGAGGCTGTTTGGGAGCGGATCCAGGGGCAAACAGCTGGAGGAGCTAAAAGCGGGGAGGCGCCGTGCTGAGCCCGCGGCCGGTGCCCGGTGCAGGGGTGTGCCCGGGACAGCCGCGCACCCCGCCGCAGTGCCTCGCCGCCGTGTCCGCCACTGCGAGTAATAACTCACGGCTTCAAAGCCCGACGAGCTGCCCTCGGCTTGTAAACAAGAGCTGGAAAAAGTAGCCTGGCATGTCGGGGCAGATCCAGATCAAAGGGTCGGGGAGGCGCGTCTGTTTGTTTGTGGTGTTTAACGGGGGTCTTTGAAGAAAGGTCCCGAAATCCACTTTCGGGCAGTGTTGCTGTTTGTCAGCTGCTTTCTCTTGCGGGGTGCTAAAGGGGTCTGGTATGAGCGCTGTCTTGACAGGGCAGGGGGGAATGTAGCATTTGCCCACTGGAGAGTGCGTGATAAATGTTTTGCCGATGACTGTACACCAGTAATGTATAGCGATCCAGCCGCCCACGGATTCCCTCACACCACTGCGCTAAGAGAATGATTTTCCAGTAATTAAAGAGCTCTCCGAGGACTGAGACATGGATAGGGACATGTTTATCACGCTATTAGCCAGTTATACACTGCATAGATTATTACTGGTGTAAGTGTAGTCCTGGAGACACTACACAAAAAGTACTCTATTGCGGTCAACCTGTCTTCTTTTTATTCAATATCATTAATGATTTTACACTTTAGTGTCGTATTTCTAATCAAATACTGTTCTTCTGAGTATGAAAAATCCTGGAAGTATAGAGAACATATATATATATTTATATAAGCACATTATTTGAAGTATTAGCATTCAAATAGCCAGCTGAGGATGTGGCTTTTAGAGTTAGCATTTCAAAGAGAAGTGGGTGAAACAGATAGGCGGTCACCCTGCTGGAGCAGTGAATTCCAGAGCAGGAGATCTGCAGATTACGCACAGAGCCTGTCAATTCTGTGCCTTGCACTGTCTTGTAGGCATAAAAGATGAAAAGTTTGTGTATGCTGAAACATCAGGTCGATCTTAATGTGTGAATGACTTGTGCCGTGACTTTATCTCCTTGTCCTTGATGATGTTGATCAGCGTGCCGATTATAAAAGGCAGGTTTTCATTAGTATGAGCGTTCATTACTTCCTCTGTAGTTGTCTTACGGCTGACTGAACAATATTGCCTTTTATTTGCAAAGCCTCACATGACTTGCATCATCTTTCTTAGTTGGTAACAAATCATGTGGGTTGTGGTCTGTTTTGTCTTTGTAGACAAGATGTGAAATGGAGAAATACCTGACACCTCAGCTCCCACCCGTCCCTGTCATCCCCGAACATAAGAAATACAGAAGAGACAGTGCCTCTGTTGTAGACCAGTTTTTCACTGACAGCGAGGGGTTGCCTTACAGCATCAACATGAACGTCTTCCTCCCTGACATCAGCCATCTGAGAACTGGCCTGTACAAATCTCAGCGACCCTGCGTAACCCACATCAAGACAGAGCCGGTCACCATCTTCAGTCACCAGAACGAAACTGCTGCCCCTGCCCCTCCTCCCACTCAGGCCCTCCCCGAATTTACTAGCATCTTCAGCTCCCACCAAACTCCTGATGTGAACAACATTTTCATCAAGCAGGAGCTTCCTACTCCAGATGTTCATCTTTCTGTCACGCCCCAGCAAGGCCAGTTGTATCAGCTCTTGAGCTCACCGGATTTAGATATGCCCAACACTACTACTCAGGCAGCCGTGATGGACTCCCTAAACAATGTCTCCATGCCGTCAGCCATGGCGGGCCTTAACACGCTCTCCTCGGCTGTTCCACAGACTGCAATGAAACAGTTCCAGGGCATCCCCCCCTGTACCTACACCATGCCAAACCAGTTCCTGCAGCAGCAGGCCACTTACTTCCCTCCTTCACCCCCGAGCTCAGAGCCTGGAAGTCCAGACAGACAAGCAGAGATGCTGCAGAATTTAACCCCTCCTCCATCATATGCCGCAACTATAGCCTCTAAACTGGCGATTCACAATCCGAATTTACCAGCGACTCTGCCCATAACCCCCCAAAATATCCAACCGGTCAGATACAACAGGAGAAGTAACCCAGATTTGGAGAAAAGACGTATCCACTACTGTGACTATCCCGGTAAGCAATCTGCACCAGAAAGTGCTAGCCCTTAAAATAAAAAAAGTGTGAATAATCATGGATCAGGTATAAGTAGTTTTTCTTTAGCTGTAGTTTACACCTAGTGAGAACCAAATAATTTCTTGTCAAAGTAGAATTTCTCTTCCTGTTTTGTTTTGAGTGGCACACTTTCACATTCTTTAAATAATATATACTGTTTTCTTCATGTCATTTGTCAAACAGCTGAGCTCATTTTACCATGTTATAAAATTTGTACTCTATAGAAAATAAAAAATTAAAATGATGGCCTTCACTGATGCGTGTCAGTGTGACTGTGCAGTTCCTGCCCTCACTATTCCAATAGCTGTGATGGAGCAGAGACTCAGTTTGTCCAACACAGTACAGCTCAGTTTGAATTTTCTGGCACTGAAATAATCATTTCAGCTCCCAGCAGCCGAGGCCACAGCCCCATCTTCCCTGCTATGAACAGAAGATTCAGCTGCCCTCATAAATCCATTAAAACCATCTCTGAAAATTGTCCACAGATGGATTGCCTTGCAGCCTCTCCTTCTCCTATACTGAAGGGGAAAGAGAAACCTGACTGTAAACTGTCCCTCCATGTAGTACGTGATCCCAGATACAAGATGTTCACACCTGTTGTAGCGCAGAGAGAAATTGCTGCTCGTGGTTGCTTTTGCCTTGAGCAACATAACTCTTGGTGGCGTGGAACCCGTTCCATGTGCACTGTGATAAAGGCTCGGTGCAAGAGTTACGCTGAGCCCTGAGTGACAATGACACCGAGTCTGGTTTGATCAAATCCTCTTGGAAGTTTTTAAAAAATTAAGCCCCCCCCCATCCCCCCCGCTGAGTTGTTAACTTAGGTAGCAGGTGTTACTGTATGTAGATTGTAGCAGCTATTGGTCTATACTACGTTACGAAGTTGTAAATATACCAGAAAAATACGTGGTTTTCTCTTTTCTATATAAAGCAACATATGCCTAGATGCTTTCTATATAAAGTTTTACTTCTAAGTATGAAGATGATGCTAGAAGGTAGTAAACTTAAAAGTGTCTGGATAGTACCCCACCACTGAGTGACGAAGTTTAAAAGTAACGTGAAGTGTTTCTCTTCTCCCTACTGAAGCCTCTCTACCTTTTTTGTTCTGTTTTAGGCTGCACAAAAGTTTATACAAAGTCTTCTCACTTAAAAGCACACCTTAGAACTCACACAGGTATGTACTGCCTCTCTTGATGTCTCTTGTTTGTTTGTGGCTGACACATTTTCTGAGAAAGGAAGCGTGTTCGGTCTGCCATCTTCTCCCTGTTTTTGCCAAAAGAGTGGTGTGGGTACAGACTGGTAGTTACGAAATATTTAAGGATTGGTCAGTGAGAAGAAAAATTGCTTTTATTAATGCAGTTTTGTTAAATCTTTTATAATACAGAACTCACAATAGTTGAGAATAAAGCAGATGGAAACTTTTCAGTCTAAAATACCATCTAAGTGTTAAAAAAATGACTTTTTTTCCCCTTGAATGATGAATTAAGCATAATAAACATGTTCCTTCAATGATTTATCTAAGTAGATGGAATTTTCTGGTTTGCGTTTTTCTTGTTGACCTTTTAGAATTATTTAATCTTAGAATTTTTCAGAAACATTGCAAAAACTCCCGAGATATGTCCATTTACTTTATCCTTGGCATTAAGTGTGTTTTATTATTTTTGTAAAAGACAAATGGTTCTACATATTTATTTTTAAGAAACAACATCATTTTCTTTTTTTTTTTTATCAGCAAAAGATATTAAAATGGAGAAAATTAAAAGTGTCAGGGAGTCACCCTTGTTTTTTCACCTTGATCTAACTCCCCCTGCCGCTGCAGAGGCAGTCCCTGTTCTCAGGCCCTCATGCAGCGGAGCTGGGGATGGTGTTGCCTGTGCGTAGGCGCAGGAGTCGTGTGTGCAGAGGACAGCAGCTGGGAGGTGGAACTGCCTTAGGTGCTCTTCCTAAGCATTCACCTGCTGAGGCAGAGAGAGGAAGGAGAGAGGCAGACAGGGAGAAAAATGTAGCTCAGCACCGGCACACTGGAAACTGTTTAGGACCGTTCTTTGCTGGGATCTTAGGACAGAACTGTTCATGCTAAATCAGTGAAAAGTATGTGACTGATTTTGCAAAGAAATCAAGTGAGGGGGCTGCAAATCCTGTTTTTAAAACCAGTGTGAACTCAGGTTTTTTTATGCGTGGACTTCAAATCAGAGCAAAACACGCATCACAGTTAAAGCAACTCGGTTGTTGAAGCAGGCTCTCAGCGCTATGGCTGTGCCTTTCAAGTAAGGTTTCCTCTAAGTTCAAACTAAAAGTCAAAACAAAACTTGTCATGAGCTGTAATCTAACAAAATGTTTCAATGTCTCTAGGGAAACAAGGCCCTCTGTTCAGCAGTAATTTTGAATGGATCAGTAGATTATCAAGAAATTTAGTATCTCCAGGCTAAAAGTTACTAAGGAAATTTTGTTTTGATAAAAAAAAGTTACCTGTTTGCAGTCACAGTGAAAAATTGAAAACAACTGTACGAAGGTTATTGCCTTAGTAACAGACTAAGCAGAAATGCTGTCAAAAATACTTTTTATATATAACCACTCATTAGCAGTAGGTTTAGTAAGAAAGGAGTATTTTCGTGAGGCTGTAAATCTGAGTGGTGTCAAGGAGTTGAATCCCCCTTTAATAAATAATCTCTAAATTTAAAAGTGTGTAATTTCCACTTATGCTCTTCAGCTAGGACCTAAATACCAGTTTTAACTATCTCGTTTGCTATTATATAACAGCCAGGAAGAGAGATAAAAGCAAAGATTTAGTATAAAAATTAGCATTACGTAGTCAGCATTTGAAATGAACGCTTTTTCATTTTTAAATCAATTTATATTTTTTTTGTACCTTGAGTGGTAATGACATTAGGGTTTGCAAAGTTAGTACTTGTGTGCATAGAAATACATTCCACGTTGCTAGCATATATTGCTTAGGGTCACTAATGTTTATTGTTGCCTTCACTTTTTTACCTAGAAATGTGGATAAATGTGTAAAGGTCAGAGGAGCTGATGTATTCATGGAAACAAGAATGTTGTTTTAGATAAAAATCTAGTGAACTTAAGCAGGTCTGTAATACAAAGGGTCTTCTGGGGAGGTGAATGAAGGGATAAACTCTAAAGCGTGCATTACATGCAAGAATGTGAGTCAGTATCCTGTTACCTGCAGTATTTCAGAGTTTGGATTAGTTTAACTCTCTTGAATACTCACTTCATACTTGAAGATTTCCAGCACCAGTTCTGATCTCTGCCTTAATGTATGGTTGAAGTGTGTACTAAGAGTCAGATCTCTGACTTAACATTAAATCGATTCATGAATGTTAAAGTAAAGGGGTACAAACTTAGGGTTGCTCAGTTTCCCCAGGAGTGCAGGGGAATCTTGCCATTGATCTCCAAAGGGCTCAATGCTGAGAGCTAAATTAGGGGAGGGGTTTGTGTGCCTCTGCATCCCATCCCCCCAAAATGTGAATTCATACAGCACTAATAAGTTTTAGTTTTTTTCTTAGTTTTAAAAAGCTTTGTGAAGCTTTTACTTACAAAGTCTAAAGCAAATGTCACGTAATCCATTTTAATAAAGTTGTGTGTGATATTCTTTCAAATCCCTTCAGGGATAGAAGACCTGTTTATCTGGCTAAACCCGTTCTTTAGTAATCATGGACCACTGAAGTTGTTCTCTCCTTATTCTTAGTTTCTTAACAATACCTTTTAAAATTGGCTTCAGTCTCTCTCTCATCCCAACCAGTCCCCACCCTTCTCAGCAATCTGTCATCTTAAAATCAAAGAGCCTGCAGGGAAGTTTGTCTGCCATTAAAAGTCAAGGCAGACCTTATGGTTTTCCTTTTGTATAGGAAAATCTCAGCCTTTTCATGGTATTTATTTTGCAGCCTTTCCCTTCTGAAAGGCTTTCCCTGGATTTAGTGGATGTTCTTTGCGAACAAAGCTGAGGGAAATGTTATTTTTGATAGGTGGAATGTAGGCTGTAGTCTTTTTTGTTCAGTTCAGGTATGAACACTGTCAGACTTTATGAAGTACATTTAAATAAAATTTTAGGAAATGGGCAAGAGGAAAATTCCATGTATTTTTCTTAGGTGCTCCCAAGGTGTTTATTTTACACCAAGTCAGGTGGTATAAGCTAATGTAGTTACACTGATTTAATGTAATTGCATTGGAGTCTTGCTGTTGATTAGGAATTCAGGATTTCCATTAAGAGCTAACCTGGGGTAATGTATTTGTACCAGTTGCTGAAGCAGGCACACGTTTTTCTTACTCTATGTAATGCTTCAGCATTTGTAAACGATGAAGTAAATTTTAGTGCATAAACTGATAACCCCAAAACAGAGTATGAACAAAGGTTCAGATGTTGAAAATACAGAGAATGCTTTTTGTCCACTTCCATACAGATGCCTGGTACATTTTATACGTTAAAACACTTCAGTGTGACACCTGAATTTGATATTAGCTGTTCATTAAATGGGTAAGATGGTATTCAGTTTATTAAACTACCTATTGGAACATCTTTAAAAAGAGATTGGATTTTTTTACCTTTTGAAGCAGGGATTTTCTTTTAAAATAATTTTGCCTGTTCATCATGGAAGAAGTTTTGTTTCATACCCGGCGTTGTGCAACTACAGTACATAAGGCATGAGGGGACTGTGCATTTATCGCAGGCTGTTCAGCAGGAAGCCCACCTTAAAGCTCTGGCATAACACCTATAAGTCCAGTTTAAAAAAGTGCCAAATATCACTGTAAAGCAGGTACTTGTGTATTGCGGATAAACTTCATTCAGTTCTTTTTCTGGCATCCTAGTATATAAATATAAATCAAGTAATCATTTAGAAACAGTGGTTCTATAATTTATCCTTTTAGATTTTTTCATATGTTCAAGATTTGGATTGTGAAAGTTGAGTGTTTTATATGTGGGTACCTAGAATACCCTACCTGTACCCTACCTGCAACCCTGCAGAACTGCTGGCTTCAGGGTCAGGGTTTTTTTGTTATTATTTCTGTGAACAGCTGTGCATTTCAAAATTGTGTGTTTTTTTTAGCAGGGAAATTGTCATTGTTTTGAACACATCAAGGCATGCACACTGAGGACATTTTCCAGCTGCATATTGGTTTTCCGTATACAGAGTCTTTGTACAGGCATGTTCTTGGGTCACATGATGGGCTTGCCATTAATAGTTTCTAGCATTAACTGCAGAACTATTTCATCTCTATCTATAGATCTAGTTTGGATTTGGTGATGGGAAGTGGAAGCTGGGATAACTTAACAGAAATGGCATTTCTCTAAATGAGATGCACTCAAAATACTTCCACCGTCCCTAGTTATTTCAAATGTTAATATAGGCATGGAACAGCTGCTGACTTCTGCAGTTCCTCAAGGTGTTAAACGTTTTATTTTATTTTAGATCTCTGCCTCAATGGATCCAAAGTTAGACTGATGGTACATTGGAATTAGAACCAGTTGTGTGCAGTAGACTTCAGCAGTCCCTAGGACTCGGTGCTCTTGAGATCACCAGAGCTATACAGGAACACTTGTTAAAGTCAGTGCCATATAGAATTGCCCAGGAATTCAGGATGCCTGTGGTTCCTGAGGGGAGATGGGTAGTAGTTTGACTCCTGCTGGAAGAAAAGCACATTGAGAAGATGTGTATCAACTCAGATAATCCTGAGACTTTGGTGAGGGATTTCACTCATGGTGCACAAATGAGGAATGGAGGCTCCAAAAAACTCTGTCTGCCTTCTGTGTACATAGCAAACCTCATCCTGGAAAAATCTTTGCATCATGAAAACAGCTATTAAGTAATATTTCTGTGCAGATGCTCCGTCTTTGACCTGTTAGATGAGTCCGTTGCAAAGATTATACTTTAAGGAGCTGTCAGTAAATGCCATCATTGATAGAGACCATAAGGAAAAGTGGAAGAGAGTTAAATAAAACTATTGACAAAGTGCATTAAAGTGCAGTGTTGCTAGACACTGCTGAAGAGTATGTTAGTATCTTTTATTTATGAATTCTGCTAAATCCATTAGTTGCCTGTGTGAGAAATGGAAGTACATTATTTTTCTGTGCAAACCACAGTTTAAGGGAAAATAATGCATTTTTTTTTTCAAACACTTTGTGAACGATTTCAGACCTTGGGATTAATTGATCTGGTTCTTTATCTGTAGTCATAAGCTAAATGAGAAGTGTTAGAATGTATTGTTCAAAAGAAGGTGAAATCTTAGCAACATGAAACTAAATTTTAATTAAATATTAGTGATCATTCACATCAGCATGCAATTTTTATGAAGCAGGAATTAAATTCCAAGGTGTCAGGTGAGGGGTATTCTTGTTAGATTTTAGATACTGAAAAGAAAAGCCTAATATTTTCTTTTTGATTAAAAGCCTAGAAAGTCCCTCTAAGCATGAAAGCTTAAAAAAACTGTTGTTTCTGTCAATTGCTCCCTGAGAGGATTAAACTTCAGTTCCAGGATATTTGATTCCTGATAAGGAAACTGTTGACCTAAGAGACCGACTTTAAATATAGTCCATTTTGAGACCGCCCTACATAGGGTAATGTAGTCCCAAGATTCACAGCAATTGCCAGTGATTAAAACTTTCCATTATTTGATCAGACATTCCTTATTGTAATTAATTTCTGAGCTTGACTGGGACGATTGACTCCTGGTTCCAGCCAGGGTAGTGTGTTGCTTGTTGTTTGTTAGATGACCTGCACCTCCCATTGGTGAAAGATTAGAGACATTTAAGTAATGTCCTAGTTTAGTCCGAGTATCTTGGTAGCAGCATTCCTGTCCTGTCAGGCTGCATTATTTATATTCAGGGATCTCTAACAACTCTGATTAAGGATATATTAAAACCTTTGATTTTGGCAAGCGTACAGTGCTTCACTTTGTGTTAAAATAGCTTTAATGTATTGCTTTCATTTTTTTTATTTTTTTTGTGTGTGTGTGCATACAGTAGATGGAAATCTGGAAGTCTACAGTATGTGTTTAATAAATTCCATTTTAAGAGCACCTCTTATCTGACTCTACAAAAGCCAGCGTTACTGGTGAGAGAGCTAAAGAGCTGTTCTTGTACCACAGGCATAGGTGAGGAAATGTCTTCTTCAGCACAGGATGTGTAGACACAACCATGCACCCCAGATGGCATGGATTTCTTATAAACCTACTTTAAAAAAAATTCCTTTCCTCTTTGTTTGCATATCTCCTTGAAGAGAGACCACCTCTGTTAAGACAGAATGTTATACCAGAAAGAAAATAAACCATTGCACAGGCCAGTCAAGATTCCCCAGTAATCCTCGAACTATGTAAGACAACACTTAGCAAAATAAATGTGTTTCAAGCAGTGGTGGGAGCACTGAGAAGGTAATGCCTTCTGCACGTCTGTGGTCAGAAAGTAGATGATGCACAGTTCTTTTCACTGTCCTCTTTGCTCACCAGTCAGTTATTTTTTATTGCTGTTCGTGCTTGTTTATCAGTGATTGGACTTTGAGGGCTCAACAGCTCTCCATTACAGAATTCCTTAAAATGCTGTTTTGTTGTGAAATAGTACTTACTGGTCACACTCTAGCCATTACTGTACTAGGCAGAGGCTTTATCACATTTTAAAATGTGCAGCAGCTCAGTCACATCATTGATGGAATGGATGTTTCAACGACTAATTGTTTTGTCACTCACAAAATAAGCCAGATGTACTTTGCATGCTGCCAGCCCTGTCATATATCTCCATCTTGAACAAATGAGAATTTTAGGTCCCTGAAGAGCTTTTAAACATCCAAGAAATTATTTATTTTGGAACTTCAGCTTTCTGTTCTTTCTCAAAAAAATCCAAATTAACCCAAATACAAACCAAGAAGCTGCCTTTAACAGCAACTACAGCACTTCAGTCAATGGCAGAAGGAAGGTCTGATTTTAGCTAAATATTGGGATCATAAAATGTCTGAATGAGTGCAGACATACACCCAAGTAACTACTTTCAGGTCAAGTCAGCCTGGAAAAGACCAGAGTGTAGAACTGTGGTGCTGTGAGCTAGAGAAACACTGCTTCAAGCAAACTGAAACAGATAAAGCATTTCACTTGTTCTTACTTTTTCCTAAAAATCTGGGGCTATAGCATGTCAGGGAATTAAGACAACTAATACTAACCTGTGAAAAGTTTAAAACAAATTCACCGGAAAGCTTTGAGACAGCATAAATATTTTTAATAATCTGTTTTAAAACTGAACACTGTGAATGTTATGTGCATAACTGGTGCTGTTATGGTGCAGAAACTTCTGCTTTGTCTGCCACCATTTTATCGCACCTAGTTGAGTATTTTTTAAGGTCGAACACTTGCCACTAGAAATAGTTCCATCATAAACACAAGTAATATTAAAATGGAAAGACTGGCAGAGGGGAGAGTCTTTATACTTTTATACCCTTATGAGCTGTGATCAGGTGTTGTCTTTTTGGAGTCTTTGAAAAGCGTGGTACTTTTTATTCCTCAAGAGAGCTCCAAACTTGCTGCTCTGACAGAAGTTTATGATAGCAAACAAGTGAAGTTCCAGGTTTTGGCTGGTGTGATACCTGTATTTGGATTTCTGCATACCACTAGAGTTACCTAACTTTAGGTTTGAAAATCCAGCCCTTGCTGTTTACAGCTTTATATTTAAAGAAAGCCATCCTAGCAGTGAATTGAAGAAATAAAGGCAAAAAAGTCTTTGGTGAAATAGGGAAGTTTATTTTCTTGTTAGTGGGGAAATTCATCAGTAGTGGAGGCTTTCAGTGACTCGTTTTTTCCAAACAATTTTAAGCAGAAACATGTTGTTGAACAGAGGCTGCGTGTTGAAGATAGAGGGTGTCTTCAAAATGACCGACACCCCCGCACTGGTGGCACTGTGCCTTACCCAAATGAGCATGGCAATGAGTGTCACTGGCAGCGACTAGAATTCATTTTCGGAAAGCAGTTGGTGCATTTTGACACGGCTAAATCACAAGAAGATAAATTAAAGGGAGAAGAGGCAACAGTGTGTTTTCTAGTCCAGATCACTCTCTTGTGATATTGATAAGAAACCTGAACCTTAGGATCTACCTGAGGAAATTTTAACTGCTGAAATGGCTGTCTAGGTTAACATGTTACTTGTGGATATCTAAACATCTTTTTTGGCATCCTTGCAATCTCACAGCATTATAAATAATTTTTATAACAGGCACATTGCAAGCAAAATAGTCTCCTTTCAGGTTAAACTCCCTTATCTCTTGCTAGGTGCTTTCTGTAAAAGAGCTTCCAAACTAAACATTAGGGTTTAAAATTTCTGTACTCAAGTACAAGTCTCTTTCTCATGCTCCACAAATGTATTTTTTTTAAACTGGAGAGTGGATACATATTAAGAGTTCAAGAACTTAAAAATATATTTTGTGATGTATAAGCCTAGCAAAATATTTTATATCAGTGATACTGGAAGGAGGTTATGCAGAAATCCAATTAAACTTATGAAATCCCTATCCTGTTGAAGTCTAATTTAAAGGAAAGCAGTTCTGTTTCCCAGAAGTGCTGTGTATAATATTTCTGGCTAGGGAAGAAAGGGTTGGAGTGTGCTATTTGGCTGGAAATCGGTACCAGCTTCCTCCATGGTGTTTTAGTTGAACAGTGTTGACATTCTAACAAATCCCATGGAAGCTCCCCTGAAGTGGAGGAGTTAGCTGTTTTCTTGCTTTTACAGTGAAATATCTGTTTGATACCATGATCGTGTTCCAGTAACTGAGCCGTACTGCCCTCGTATTTGATGACCAGTGGCATTCTTGGTTTAACACCCTATAGAAGCCCTAAATTGCTGGAGGAAAACCAAATATTTCTGAAACTTTACAGCTACTGTATTTCGCACAATCATTAAAGTAAACAAATCTTACATTACTATGTAGCCAACGAAAACAGTGGATAAAGGGTTCAGTGTCCCTTGTTGTATATACCTGCTTTTTAAAAAAGTAAACCTTCAACCCAGGTTTCTCGAAACTTCAAAGTCAGTATAGCAAAGAAGTAGGATCAGTACAGAAAATATGTAATGTGAGGCTCTTTTTCCCTCACTTGAAGGAACTTAAACCAAATTTTTACTTCTCTTAAATGACAAAAAGCATATGTATAGGTTGAGAGAGAAAAAAATACTACCAGCTAATTATTCTTCTGCCCTCTCTAAAGGAGTGAAAATAATCTCCACCTACTATTTCTTACCCCTGCTTCCTCCTTGCCCAAAAGGAAAACATTTGAAATTGATTCAGTTCTTAAATAGAACTTTCCAACGGAAACTAGCATTACAAACATAGATATTCAGTATTTTACCCCTAGGATTTATTCAAAATAACCTGGGCCTCTACACTGGCACTAAAAATACATTTTCCAGTTCTCTCTGTTGGCCAAAGCAGGGGTTAAAAGCAGCATTCTGGCTTTAATTCCCAGTACATAAAAGTAACACTGTTAAACCAATCTGTGCAAGGCAGCAGCTCGCTCCCCTCTGCTCATGCCCTGGGCACCGGTGGGTTTAGCTCAGGTCTGCAGAAGCGTGCAGGTGGGCAGGGAGGAGCGCAGTAAGTCGGGAGAGAGTGTCTCTATGAAGTCGAGCACCCTGGAGTTTCGTGGTTTCTGGACTCAGCATTGGCTGTGGCATCCGACAGGACAGAGAGTTCACCCCTGCCCCGACCACTGGCACTGTGTGTGCCAGGAGCCTTCATATCACCTGCTGATGCTGCTCGTGTGTTAGAAAAGGTTTTAACGGGGGACAGCTTCTTTCTCTGTTTGGACTCATGACAGCGTTTGGTGCCACCTACACAGGACGAGGCTGCTTTTCCAGTGCAGTGTAGTCCGACACTTAGTGAAAGTTGTATGTACTTCGTACCGCCTCGTTGCCAGGTTTGGAAACCGATTTTAATCTCCAGGTCCCCATTCTTGTCCAATCTGGATATTCCTAGGCTTTTGTTAGCTAGTGCTATTTTCCTACCCTCTTTACCTTTTCTTTCTGTCGTTCCTTGTGTCATTCTGCAAAATGTAAGAGCAAGCATTTGGAGTAGGTAGAGCTCTGACCATGTGTATGCTTTCCCTGGGCAGTGAGGGGGGCCAGGATCACAGACTGGGTGTTCAGCATCAAGTATAAGGTGGCAGTTTTAAATGAAGACTTTTTTTAAAGAGTTTAAAGTCAATAGACAGAAAAGAGAAACAAAGAGGAAAAGGAAATAAATACACTGGCTTTAAGTTAAGATGCTTCAAATGACAGAGTTATGCTTTTGGATAACCTCTATGTGCGCAAGTGTGTTTTAACACAAAGTGTTCACAGAAGATCTCCCTGGTGCTGGGCCTATTGATCAGCAACACAGTCTTTTACAGACTCCATTAATAACCCAGTGTCATGTATACAGTTCAAAAGGTCCCTTGCTGAATGACAGGGACCTTTCCTGTCATTCTACTGTGAAAACCAAATGTGTTATCTCATCCAGCTTCTCTGGTGTTAGAAAACCTTTACACACTGGATTTGAATGAAATCTGTATTTTAGCCTACAGTAAGTATTGCACAGAGCAAAAAACAATCCTCTGTTATAGACCATTCAGTCTTCAATCGGCATTAGGATTTACTCAGACACAGTAAATTCAGCTATGATGGTAATCTGTGATGACTTGTGTTCTGATTTGCAATCCACCAAATAATTGCAAATTCTCTGTGAGGTAATGCCAGGCTCTTGTTTTTCTTAAGAGATGTTACATTTCCACCGCAAATTCAATAAATCCTGGTTGCTGGTTTTGTGAAGAAGTGATTGAATAGTTAGTTTTTCTTCTAGAGGTCTGGTCTTGTTGTGACCCTGCAAACATGAAGCCACATCCCTGTTGTGAGCAAAGGGCTGGTTCTGCACTCAGTAGTAGACAGAAAGTTGCCAGTTAATCAGAAGAAGCAGTAGAAACTCCCAGACAAAAACAGTGTCATAATTTCATCTGCATGATAAATAAGTGCCTCTGAAGTAATGTTTGGAATTTCTCAGATGGTGTTACCTGCATACCTTATGCAGAATAGACAGTTGGAGTGTGGTATATTGTCTTTTTTCCACATGCTTGTGTAAAACAGCTTGGTAAAACAGGGAAAAGTAGGAGGCACTCCACAGTGTGGTAGGATTGAGATGTAAGGGTAAAGGTCTGAGACCAGTGGAGAGGTAGAAGATCTAAAAGATAGGTTGGAAAGACCTATTTGGAAAGCTCAGCCATGGTATGTTTCTGCTCCAGATGAAACCACTGCCAAGTGATTTGATACATTCAGTTTTCTTTCTCTTCTTGCCAAATGGGTCAAATTAGTATAAAATCCATAGACAGCGACCCACTCTCCCAACTGGAAGGTGTTTTTGTTTAACAATATCAAGCATTAGCCTATAAATAGGTAATCTTAGCCTGTTTATTTGTATGAAGCTTGCTTATATGGTGACATCATGCTCATACTAGGTCTTGAGCAAGTGTATGTACCTGTGTAAAAGTCTGGTTTCCCAATGTGGTTCTAAGGCTTTATATTTCTCCCACTTCCACAAACACCTGTTAATTGTAGGCATGCTTAAAATACTGTATTTATAGTTCTAAAATGGATGAATGTAAACATTTGAGGTGCTTGGGCCACTGCATTGAAAACTAGGTGGATATTTTGAAGTTGCATTCAGAGTTGCTGTAACACAGCAAGTTTCCAGAGATGCCATGCTCCCCCAACATCAGTACAGATTGGTAGAGACAGTGAGCACTTGCTACCTCAAAAAATATGGCTATTGAAGCACCTTATTGTAGACATTTCATTCTGAAAATGGGAGCTTTGAACTCGTAGTTGCTTTCTCCTATATATAGCTAGCCCCAAGCAGGATACCACAAGTTTTTATTGCTTGTGACATTTTAGAAAATACTATCCCCGTTGTGTTTGTAGCACACTGTGCCCCTTTCTTCACACATCAGAAGCTCTTGAATAGACCTGCACACTACAAAGAATCTTCATGGAAGTGTTCCTTACCATTTCAGACCTCTCAAAAAAGCTCTGTATAACTTAGGCATTTTTGAAAGGTGCAAGTGTAAGGTACAAACTAGGCTGGATTGTCACATGAGACTGCTTTTTCTTCCTACTCCCACTTGTACTGGGATGAGTGTAAAGGAACATATTTCAGCTTCATGCAGGTTTCTTAACTCTGAGTTTCTGTACCATAGCTGTCTCTAATTTACATGCCTGAAAGTTTCTTACATTTTACGGAGGTATTAAATCACACACACTTTTCAAGAGCAGAATTTGCTAATAAAAACAAAGGGGCTGTTTGTTTGGGGCCTGATGAGTAGAACTGCAGATAACTAGGAAGCATCACCTTGTTTGTCGTTTATTTCTTCAAAACAAAAAGCAGTGCCATTGAATGTGATCTCACATCAGTCTTTTCCTGAAGAGTGACAGCTGACAGTCTCATTTCTCTGTGCCCTCTTTCAGGTGAGAAGCCATACAAGTGCACGTGGGAAGGCTGCGACTGGAGATTTGCTCGCTCGGATGAACTAACGCGCCACTACAGGAAGCACACGGGGGCAAAGCCCTTCCAGTGCGCTGTCTGCAATCGCAGCTTCTCCCGCTCCGATCACCTGGCTCTCCACATGAAGAGGCATCAGAACTAAAAGCTGGACTTGTCGTTGAGGTGGTTTTGTATCTATGCAATTTCCTATTGACTCTCGACATACAACTGAAATTAGTTTAATTTTTGAGTATGGGTTATCCATTTAAAAGAAGTCTCAAAAGGAACTGGAAATGTATATTTTGTATATTTATGCAGAAAAAGGGAAGACACTGTATCACAATACCAGAGTGTTTGGTCGTTTGTTTGCTTTCATGGTGTATATGGCTTTAGTCAGCAGGTTCATCTCTTTACAAGTATTATGTCTTGACACATTGCAGCTCTATACGTATTTTCTTCTCTTGCGGTGTTTTGACCAAAGCACTGTCATTATGGTGACAATGTTTAGTAAACAAATTAATGAGAGGATGCAGATGAATGCACACAGTGGAAAAGCCATAAACTGTAATCTGTCAGGTTTTTACTGGACATATTTAGTACATGTGGGTTTTTTTTTTTAATGTTAAGCCGTTCTGTGGATATAAAATACAGAGAAAAATTCATAAACAGCCATAGAACAAAACACTTTGTTCTGTGTGTTGCATGTTTGCTATGACAAAGATTTTGTAAATATGCAAATCAGCTTTTTAGGTTTATTACAAAAGTTTTCTAACAAACATCTGAAAAAAGCAGTTGTTTTACATTTGATAACATGGCACATTTATAAAAGAAAGTTACTTATATACCTCTCAAAACAGTACCAACTTAGCTTAATTTTTCCTAAGAGAACTGAGCTAAGCCTTTCAGATGTTTTGTACCTGTTAACTCAATGGTGTGCACTGAATATTCAAAGCAGGATTTTGTTTTCAAATTGCTTAAAAGGGCAAAACATGCAGAATGAACTGTAAAGTCAATGTTGGAAGCTGAAATAACGGGGATAGATAAAATGAACACAGAATGTTAAACCTCTTACTATAAGCTAAACTTAGTATCACTTTAAAAAGAAGGATTTAGGATGCAGTTTCCATACACAGACATGTTAAGCTGGTTCAGCACCAGTATGATCTAGTTTCATGTGGATATTGCATGTAATTTACTAGAAGGTAAAAGATACAGTAATTTTGTTTAAAATTACAGTGCAGTTTAGTTAATCCACTGTTCAGATTGGCACACAGAGGGGAAAATTTACTGCTGACAAAATTAGCTGTAACTCCATTGAAGTCAAAGAAATGGTGCCCTTTTTTGCTAACAATTACTTTGATCCACCGTGCTCAGCCTTGAAAGAGTAAATGAAGGGCCAAGGATGAGGTTAGACCAGGCAGGATTTGGCCAGACAACAGGAGAAAACCAAACAAACCTAATAAGTGTCTGAATTTCACAAGCCGTAATATTAAGCTGTCAACCAAAGGCTAGAATAGACAATCAAAATACCAAAAAAGGGTCTTGCAGGAAAATCTAGCTTTGTTAAAACCATTGTTTGTCTTTATTTATTTGTGGTATATGATAGACTCTTTTTTTTAAGACAATTTTACGTATACTTGATAAATTATAGTTTTGTTTGTTATAGTTAGAAATGTTGCTCTTAATGTAAATAGTTGACCAACGATGTAAATAATTTTGTAAGGCTTCAAATGTTTATACGTGGAAACACATGCAGAAATTGGTTGCTGTTTTGCTTCTTTTGCCTACCCCCTACCTTATTTTTGTATTGTGGTATCTCCTATGCAAATGATGGAGCAAACAGCTGTATAGTTGTAGAATGTTTTGAGAGAGAATGAAATGGTTTATATATAAAGACTTTTTTTTTGCAAAATAAAACAAAGTGCCTAATGTGTGTGTGTGCGTGTGTGCACTCTCTCTAGCTCCTGACAATGAAACTTCTGTTTTTGCAGTGGGAGCTGGAAATCATGGCAATATTAAAGCAAAGAGTGTCTGTTCTACTTAGCAGGGACTGTCTCTTTGGAAAGTACCTGGCACTTCTGTATCTTGCCCTGATGAAAATAATAAATGTGAAGGGATAAAGTATGATGCTTTTCTGCCATATGACCTTTAAAGGAAGTGTATGGTTGCCTGAAAGCGGTTGCAATTGTCCATGCACAGTAGCATGATTGGAAATCAAAGGTATCTGTTGGGTGTATAGAAGTATACAAATTCTTTCCCACTTTCAAAATGGTTAAAACCTATTCACACTCATCGACAGTATTGCCCAAAAGAAGTTTCTGCCCAGAAAAAGGCCCTTTCATGCCCTGGAAAGACAGAAAGTTCCCATAGCAGTACTATACAATGCCTGTCATAGCAGTGTCTCCTTTTCAGTATTTATCCCTCTGGAGATAGAAGTATAGTTCACTTGAAAAATTTGAGTGGATGTGTATGTTCAGATCGGGGGGGGGATGGTCCATCTGTCTTCTTGCCCTTTCCTCTGAGCTTAAAGAAAACAGACATGCTGGGCTTTTTTAAAAGAAATTTATCTTAAAACCAATAAAGGAATCAAATTATCATTTACTAGCAAACTATAATGATCCAATTAAATGGATTATCAGTTTATTCAAAATTCCATTATTTTCTTGTAAACTCTGACTCCTAAATCCTTTCTTGAATTTCTCTGCTCTTCCCTTACAATCAGACTTTGATTCTTCTTTAATTAATTTTTCTCTCTTCATTAGCCTTTCCCACATGTCAGCTAATCCATGCTTTTAAAAAATACCTAGGGTAGGATTAGCAAAGTCAGTGAAGACCTAGTTAATTACCAAGAAAATCTCCCTGCATGTCACCTAACTGCGTAACTGGAAAGATAAGGTCGATGTTTTGGGGAATAGGGAGAGACCTCCCAAAAGCATTTCTGTGGCATTGCCCTTTTCTGATCCAGTCATTAGAGAAACATCCAAGTTTCTTTGAGGCATTTCTGCTTGGAGGAGAAGCTGGCAGTGAACTGGGCAATCGTCCATGTGCTGTCACTGTGAAAGAGCTACCCGAGCTTGTTTTGCTGAGCGCAGGGTGAAGTGTGAGTAACAGCAGTGACACGGAGCACTGGGAGTGGCAAGCTTCCCTGGTTAGCTCAGGCCTCCCATCTGGGGCCGGACAGTCGTGGCTTTGGTAGCCCTCTAGTCTTCGCTGTGTTTTGTCAAGTCTGTAGATGAGGGCAGCACTCGCTCCTGTGTTTCTCATGCCTTTTCACAATGAAAGCCCGCTGATTGCGTGGTTTCAGCCTCCAACATTGCCTCATACTTGTTTTAGATGTTTCTATTGCTCAGCTACCTGGTTGCATAAACCAGTTTAATGGCTTCATATTAATCTTGAATGAAAGGCCATAATTAGGCCCGTCTGCTTCAGCAGCATTTAACCTAATGCAAACAGAGAGACACAACAGACCCGTGCACCAGGATGCATTACAAACCCAAAGGTAGAGGGGCTTTCATCTCTGGCAAGCGCTGCAGCTGCAATGCACAATGTTAATACAGGAGTTCAGCAGCATGCCTGATCTCAACACCTGCAAGAAAAAGCAGTGTCACCATGGCCCCCCACTCAGCTCCTTTAAAGCACTTGGTGCAGAGTCCCCCAAGGTACTGAGGCCACCTTCAAACTCAACTCTCCAACTAACCTTCAGAACTTGAATTATAATTCCATATGAAAAGGGAAAATCCAGTGGGCCAACTGGATTTTCTGGTGGCCATGTGAACACCTCGTCCTCTTGACTGGGTGCTGAGTTCCTTCATGTGGTTTTCAGTGTGAGTCTAGGGCCTGAACATCCGCAGAAGCGCTTCTGTGCCCACTTGGGAACCATGTCATCTTCATTACATGGGATTCCTGCATGGACCCTTGTTTTAATCTGATGAGTAAGGTGCCACAAGGCTCTGCCATGCTCTGCAGCTGTGATAGTGGTGTTGCTGTTGACCTTCAGGAATGAGAGTCCGGCTCAACAACTGACTCTTAGCCAAAAGAATGCGGTGGATTACTCATGTGCGGAATAATGCATCATGGCACTTTGAGTGTATTAGGACAGAGGGAATTTATTGGCCACTGTAAGTAGCAGAAGCTACCAATGGCTATGCTTTTAATAAAGTGCTTTGCATACTTTGCTTGTGTTTGCTTATTCCTCTTCTCCTCCACTATTAACCATTAGATAGTTGTCTTCATCTGCTGTGCTTCCAGCATCCTCACCCATGTTGCTTGTTTGGAATTTGGGATTTGAGCAGACTCAGGCCACTGGAGAGCCCATGACAGACCAGGCAAAGCCCAGTCTGTCTACAACAAAGGCCCATCCATGCACGCCCACGCTTCATGAAGAGCGCCACGGTTCCCCAGATTCTTTTGATGTTGTTATTGTCCTTTTTAAAAATAGTTACTGTTTATATATAAATATGTATGTAAATATATATTGGCGTGTGTGTGCTTGTTCATTTACATATTCAGTTCAACTCTGAATCCTGGCAAAAACTTGCTTTTGGCAACCTGTCACAGCAGCAAGCACCACAAGTTAGCTTAGGAGAAAATGGGTACTCCCATGTTTCCACGCAAAATTTCCAAGTGATCAAGGAAATTGAAAAGTGTTTGTTCCCTCCTCTATGTACTGTATTGAGAAAAAAAAATCTAACAATGAATTTCTGTTTCCAAAGAGTAGATTATTTCTTTATTTTGAAGTATTCTAAATCAGAGAGAGAGAAAGAGCGCTGTGGGCAGAGAGAAGGGTAGTTATATTCAGAAACAAAGTGAATTCACATTGAAAAAGAGAATAACTCCTCAGTTATGCAGATTAGAAATATGAGTTATTTCTGCAGAACCTGTGCATGTGGCAGCAGACAGAATTCTGAAGTGAGGTCTCAAGGATAGCTTGTCAAAGCAGGCTTCCTGTTCCCTTAGCTTCGCTTCTCCTTCCCAGTGTCTGCCCTGTCCTTTTTCTGTTGCCCATTGGTCTCAGGCTTAATTCATATTTCCCATTGCTCCCATAGCTCCAGCTCCTGCTGCTCCTTCCCAGCTGAGTGGGCAGTTGCTGCTGATGGGCTTGGGCCAGTGCTGCTGCTGCTGCCACTGCTTCAGTCTGCATGTGGCCCACCACTATGCTGCGACCAGCTGGGGCACACTTCTCACTTACCTTGGGCTTTAATTCATGGCATAAAGAATAATAGTGTGGCTTGTTTACTTTTTGCCAGTCTTCCCTGTGTTGTATAACTGGAGTGAACTTTTTCCTTTATGTACAGTGCTTGTGTCAATACATAGAACGTGTTGTTACTACTTCTGCACCCAGTGTGCTCTTTTTCCACTTAGGGCTCAGGAAGCTGATTACAGCCTTCTCCTCCCCATGGGATTGATCAAACACATGTGGTGCCAAGGTTGATTCTTGCACTTTTGAGGCAGCAGCTCAGAAACATTTAGTTCTTCAGAGTGGAGTCATGGGGTTTCCAGACTTGGTTTTTGTGCTGACCTCCCAGTTTTCCTGCCTTACTCTTTGTTACTGTAGTAGAGTCAGTTCAACAACTTTGTCTACAGGAAGCTTTAGAAAACATGGTTTGTCTCTTTCTCAAGAAATGGGGAGTCACATTGGCTGATTTGCCATCTCCTCAGCCTGGGAAATCAAAGTCAGAAGTCTCTTCAAAATAATATCCCCAAAGGCCATTTCTCTTCCCAGCCTCAGTTGTTGTTTCTGTTTATACTTGTTTTGTTTAGCTGGCTATTGTCATTGCGGTTTGTCATTATTTCCAACCAATTGGGATGGCTCACTAGACCAAAAAAAGGACATAGACCCCTCAGAGGGACTGGAGTCCCAGTCTCCCAGGTCAGTACCCATGCTGAGAGGATGCAGACTCATCGTTCTCTTTTTCTGGTTCCATGAATCTGCCAGTCTTGACTGCTTGCTGGCCTGGTCTTGAGGAGAACAAATGCATATACAGTGAGCTCTCACTGCCTCTGAATAGTCCATAGCCTGCTGGGTCTCCTGGGAAGTCAGAGGTGTTGGCTTTTGACTTCCTCAGGGCCAGGATGAGCCAGAACTGCATCTCCAGGCCACTGGAGGATTCTCCTGCTTCGTAGGTTGGTCTGTCACAGAAGGGAACCATCACCAAATTCCTTCAAGCTGGTAGTGGCTATGCAAAGAAAAGCAGCAGCAGCTTGTGAGAAGCTTCATGCTGTGTACATACAGAAAGTGAGCCAGAAGAGTGCCTTTGACATTGAGACCCCGAGATGATTTAGGCAGGGATGTCTGGATCCTAAAAGGGGAAGACCACCACCTGAGTCCCTAAAAGCATGAAGTCTGAGCCTCTGCTGTGTATCTATGCAAGCACAGCTCTAGGACCATAAAGAATTTTAAACTCACAGATTTATCAAAGTTTAACTTGCGGGGTTAAACATTGGCAGTATGAAGGTTTTCTGGATTGTGTGCTTACACTGCATCCCACCTTAGGTGCTAAATCCCTTTTAGGTGGATTACATGTTTTGCTTCTGTGAGAAGCAATGTGCAGCTTCAGTAACTCACATGACTGAAGCAGGCTTGAGAAATTTGTTTCTGCAGGCTGTGTTGGCACCAGAGACAGCTCAGAGGTCTGGTCTGTGGAAGCAGTGAGCACTGCTACTACCTTGTAAGTGACTCTGGGCACCTGGTACACTTCATGGCAGGCTGGGCAACTGCCATCACTGATTGAAATGATACACTGAAATAGGGTTTAACTTGAAAAACTGCTGTATTTATGACAGAGAAAAAAGACTTGAAGTCTGAGTGTATTGCTCCTGTGGAGTTTTCACAACAAATTTCTGGATGATAGTCCTTTAGTCCATGGTGTCTCCTGGGATTGGATACAGATTTGATCCTTCAGAAGATATTTATTTTCCAGTCTTGTTTGAATAGAGTTAGATTTCTGTTGTAGAGGATGGCAGAATTCTTGCCTGATTAACACCATTTCCTCTGTTGCCCATTATCAGTAACAGTCTTACATGGTCGAAACCTTTCCCCTCAGCCCATTTCTGATGAATCCCTTGAATGAACGCTCAAATTCACAAATTGGTTGTAGGAAAAAAAAAAAAAGAAATGTGTTCAGATACACCTGAAATTGGTTTGGCTTGGATTTTTGTTCTCTACGTTCTCATGTAAATAAAAAAATAGCAGCAGTTTTCTTATACAAATATTTGTATGCTATTACTAAATTTACCTGTGGCTTCCCCTCTACCCCAAAAATTAATAAATCGATGTTTTCCTAGTAGTGCATTTGGTTTTTCTCCTGTGCTGTTATCAGGCTAGAACTAAGATTCATTCCTCCTTTGAAGAAGCTCAGACAAATGGGTAAGCCAGGCTCAATATCCCCAGGGGAAAACTTACTTCATTTCTGAAACATTAACAACAGCAATCAAATGAAATGTGAGTATTTTCAGAGTACATTCTGTGCCTTAGGACATTTAAGCTAATTTCTTGAAAAAAGGAACTTTTCAGTAACCTTAAAGAAGTGTGCCCTGAAAAGACAGTTCTGAATACCAGCTATTTCTGACATGTACCATCTGCAGACAAATTAGGCTTAGGGAATCCACATGTTCCTGTTTTATCATCTTTGGGAGATTATTTTGTGTATTTATGTTATCTGGCTTGCATATAGTGGCTGGTAAATGATCCTTTATTTGCTTGTGGCTGGGGTTGCTGTTTTGTGATGGTCCCTTAGAGGCACTTCGTGCTATTTCTTCTCCCTGTTACTCACTTTGTCCCTAAAGTGGGAAACAGACTGTTATCTGGGGTCTGGTGACTCAAAAGAGGATGAACATCTGACCAGTCTTCAGCTTGTTTCCAAGCAAGTATCCTTACAAATACCATAATCTACTTGGTCCACAAGATGCATGAGTTGGTGCACTTTACCATGTCTGGAGAAACGTCTGGGATTGGCACATTTGCTGATAAAACTGAATAAATTTGAGTTGTATGCTATTTGCAGAACTGTGGATGGGCATGGTTTGGCCCATGCCTTGACAGGCCCCCTGATTTAAATTGTTTTCCAGTGCTCAGTGTAAGTGCAGAAGCTTCCCATCTGCTCCATCTCAGACTTTTACTCCTTAATGCCATTGGGGAACTCGCAAAATAAACAAATGTTTTGTTTTGGTTTTTTGTAACCCCAAGTGTCTCATCCTTGCGTTTAAGGCTAAAAATCTGAGAAAAAAACCAAAAACCACCCTTAGCAATTAATGAAAACAAATCAATCTTACAGCCAAGGCAATGTATACAATCAGTCTATGAGCAAATATACATGTTTATACCGGCAAGATGAATAAGCATAAGTTTCTCCCTGCAACAGCATAGTTGTACAAGCATTGTTTGAGCAATCACAGCTGTGTCTGTACTAGTAAATTAAACATGGTCCAGACTGTTCCCTGGTGCTGAGGTCGATAGAGATAGAAATGGTGCATCCATACTACCGACCTCCCCTCTCTTCCCTGCCCTGCACACAAGCTGCCTGGTGAGAGTGGCCCCAGTCCATGCCAGCTGTTGGCCTCTGCTTGGGAATTGTTTGGGAAAGTTGGCACTGGCTCTGCTGTGCCAAGCACTGTGCTAACAATTAAACAGCACAGACAATTGCCTTCCAGTGCCTGGGAATGTTCCCCAGCACTGTTTCATTTACCAGGATGGACATTAGCTTTGGAGTTCAAGCTTTGGCAGTTTGAGCTTGGCTTCCCCCCGACTTTAGAAGGAACAAATAAAAACCCAGGGCATTCAGAGGAGTAGTTCTGCTGCATGTGGTCCTTCTTAGAGCCTGAGAAATATGCAAATACACAGGCTCTATTGATTTGCTTCGAATTACTCTGCATTGACAATAGAATAAAGACAAAAAGCAGAAATTACTCAGAAAATTGCCTTTCTATTAGGAAAGGGAAAAGACATTTTATTTTTTTAATTTCATTTCAATTTTATTTTATTTATTTTATTTTAGTGAGTGACAGAACTTGAGGAAGAAGTCTAGTTGGGCAGTTCAACTGGAAGGCTCTGCAGGGAGCTATGTAGAAAACAGGGGAGGAAATATTCAGAAACGTTCCTTTCAGAAAAAAGAGAGACAGAGAGAGAAATAGAGAGAAAAGAAGAGGTTTAATCCCTTTGAAGCTTGCAGTTTTATGAGAGCTTTGTCCTTGGGAACTGTGCACCAAAGATGACTAGAGCCGCTTTAGGCTTTGCAAAATTACTACAAACATAAGGTGAGTGCTTTATCATAAAATTGGAGTGGCCATTAAAACTTCAAAGGAGACATATGACCTGAATTTTACCTGTCACAGTCTGGAGTATTTATTAGAGGAAGATTTGACTCCTTTCTTTAGTCAACAACCTGGTACTCATGTGAGGTCATGGGCCAGATTATAGTTTTCATTGGTGGTATGACAGATTAGATGTTAATATTTTATTGCTCCTGACCTTGGGAATCCATAAACCATTGGACAGGTGAGAGCTGAAGAAAACTCAACCTGGCTCCTTTAGGAATGAGGGCATATTTCTAATACCTGAGTGGGTATCTTAATACCATGGTAGGATCTATCCATTGACTAGCACCCAACCTGGCTGACTTGGACAGAACACATACCTCAGAGCATGCTAGGGATTGTAGTGCTTGCTTTAGGATTGCCAAGCAGTGCCATAGCCCATTTACTGAAAAACCTTGAAAGAAGAATACACCCAAAGGAAGGGCAGACTCGCCAGTCAAAATGGTAATGAAAGACGCTGTGATAAAGCCATCTATTTCCAATAACAGCCATGTGTTCTGCCAACCTTGATCCTTCCTCCTAAATCTGCTGGTTGGCTCTGCTTGAGCCAGAGTGGTTCAACACCTTGTCATCTCACAGGTGCAGTCAGCCCCTTCCTTCACTCTTGGTAGGGTTGCCAAGTTGGTCACCTTTTCTAATGCCTTGGTTCCTTCTTGTTTTCAGCTTTCTCCTTTCTGACCTTTAAAACTGCCTACAGCAGGTCTGCCTGTGGCTTCCCACCTTCCCTACCAGTACTTTCTGCTGTTCTTCTGCCTACTCCCAATAAGTGCTTTTAATGTCCCTTTTAAATGAGCAATTGCCGCACAGACCTTTGGCATCCCAGTCTGCTTGCATTGCATCTTAACAGGCATTTGTGAAAATATTCTTGCATGCAACTGTGCTTGTAAATGAGAACGGTTTTTCTAATATTTGCATTAGACTGAGATGCCTATTGTTTTAAGAGAGCATAGCAACAGCATTTTAACAGTGTTCAAGCAGAATCCTCTGTAAAACTGCTAATCTTCACACTCCAAAGTTAGTGAAATAACTTCTGCATGTCCTATCTGAGGAAATAAAAGCATTAAGAGCTGCCTTGATTGGTATGGCTATGGCCCAGTTGAGAGCAGAATCTGTGAGTCTGGATTCTGAGACAAATATTAACCCATGTAACTACTGGCAGTTTCCTAGATATAGATTTAAAATTAGGATTCCAGTGGTCTTTAGGTACCTCATCCTGGACAATTGTCAGGATGTCCAGCTTGCTAGTACTTCGAAGAATACCTCTACGATCAGTCTAAAAACAGTGGACCTTTTTCTTACTAGGAGCAATGATAGTGGTAGACAGCTTTTGCACAAAAACTTATCAGAGGACTACTTTTCAAAGGACTGAAAGGTCCAAAAGATATTTTACACTATCCCACTGTTGAGGTGCCACCAGCATGGCATCTTTGGTAGCCTTGTCCTGGTAGACAAGGACAGGTACAAGGACTCCTTGGAAAGGAAGACTGAATGAAGGGAAAACTAGATTTGTGTCAGCTAATTAATTTCTAAGACCATGATTGTTACGGTGCATAGCAGTAAATTAGACATACACAATCTCAAAGTTATTATTTTAAATACAAACTTGTCTACAGACAGACCGGTGACCAGACTGGCTCAGACCTCTTCAAGCAGCATGATTAAACTTGCAGATAAAGTTGCAATCTTTGAAACAAAAAACCAAACTACAACAGAAAAACCAAAACAACAACAAAACAAAACCAATTCAAACAAAAAGAAAAATCAGCAATCTAGAGGCCCAAGCCTGTTTCTCTGGCTGAAAGCTACACTGTCTCAGAGCCATCCACTATTCAGCACTGAAGTGACCGAGAACTGCAGCTCTCCTGAGTCTTTGACCAAGATGTCTTTATTTAGTCCTGTCTTTATCTAGTCTCTTCACCTCCACAGTGACATAAAAGCCATCACCTCATCTCCCTTGCTCTGAATCATCGTCTTTCCCTCATCTTCCCTTGCTATCTCCCAGTCCTAGCACCAGATAATCCCAATCATTCATGGCCTGTCTTTTCCTTCTTCCGTTCTCCTCACCGTTGGAGCTGTGGCCACAGCAGCCCCAGGCACAGTCTGGCTGGTAGCATGGTGGATTGTCCACCCTAGCTGAGGTCATCTCACCAGCCTGCTACCAGGAAGATAATTTCCTACTCCAAGAATGCAAGAGAGAGGCTCATTCTCTTCTTCCTTACCACATCAGACCCATTGCATTGTCCCTGCTTTCTCCTACCACACCAGTACCCCAATCCCCTCACAGAAAAACACAGGATTAAACTGTTCCACCACCAGCTAACAAGCCACAGCAAAACTGGCCTGACTGGTTGGAAACCAGCCAAGTAGCAATACAGTGGATCATGTGTCATGGGTACTTGTAGAATTGAAATGTCACAGTACTCAAATAGAGAAGGAAGACTTGGTCCCAGGCCATGAGGTGTAAAAAAGCTTTGTTGGAATTTTTGCCAGTTGAAACTGATCATAAACTACTTATTGCCACTGCTAAAAAGGGCCTGGCAAGCATCTTGCTGGGAAGCATTTTTTTTTTCAGTTACAAATATAAGAGTTGGAAACTGGATGCAATCCTGAGTGAGATTTGTGAAGCAAATAGACTCTCTTGAACACCTTGGAAAAAATGCCATGGAATAAAGTCCAAAGGTAGGTTATTTACATTGCAATTTTATTGAAAAGCCTGTCTGAGGCAAAATATGCAGGGTGACTGCTGTGTATAAGGATGTGATCCAAAAAAAAGGAGATGAGGCTTTCAGCATAATGTTTCTGGGAACGTCTGTTTTCAGATTCTATTATCAGCGTTAAAAGAAGCTCTTAGAACTAGTAAGATTTTGGCTTAAGTGGTCAGGAAAGTGAGCCCTAAAGTGTTACAATACAGATGTGTTTTAAAGAATAATGTGAGTAGCAGGAAACAATCTAAGGAAGATGCCAGAGACTGGATTTAGACAGAGGAATCTGTAAAGGCTTGACCTGTGTTTTTGATAGGTAACAAAGAATTTAGTATTCAGTGCTTCAGGCCAGGACTAGGTATAAACTAGGCTTTTGGACCCAAATAATCATAATGCATGTAAAAGCATACATTTGTTTAGTGAAAATGTTCTACTTGCAAGTGCTACAACCAGACAAAGCATGTCAAGTATCTTTTTACTGTACAGGGTGCATCATAATGTCTGATTGTGTGTCACAAGTCAGGCAAGAATTAAACAACAGGATTAAATGGGCAGTGGACAATGTCAGAAGGAAGCACCAGTTGCATCCAGCCTCCCTCCTCATGCCTGATTCCCTGCAGAGCTGGTCCCAGCCCGCTGTCAAGACTTGCTACAACCCACACTGGTCACACTGCTCCAGCCTCTTGGCTTTGTCAGGCCAAGTCTAGTCCATAGTCTTTCCATGCCACTGTTCCATGTCCACTCCACCTCCATGCTCCTCCCAGCCCTGCTTCCCATTCCCAGTCTTTTTATATCCTGCCCAGTCTTTCCTCATGCCAAAACTGCTTATTTCCATTAGCAAACCATAGTCAGGTAGTTGTTGTCTTCCTCTTTCTCAAACTCCTTATCTAGACTTGCTGTCTGTGTTTACACTGTTGGACCCAAGAGTGCTTCCCAGTTCCCATGTCTGGATGTGTGGTTAGTCATGCCCCAGCTCCATGCTGAGATGGAAACCTGGACATGTGTGCCGGATGGAGCTGCAGCATGTCCCAACAGGCCTAGCAGTTCAGATGACCAGGAAATGAGAGCCCTAAGATATGCTGCAGAGCAAGTAAGTACAGATGCAGCCGCTGTTTCTCAGCTATCTTGCTCTTCAGTCCCAGGTCTCAGTCCAATTTTCCATACTCAGTCATCACTCCTGTCTCCACACCCAGCCAGCTTGGGTTTCTGTTCCCTGCTTTGGGACAAACTCACAAAACCTATCCTCCCAGTGGGTCCCATTCTGATCTGACTTTGATGTCTCACCCTTCAAAGTGTATCTGCTTTCTCTTCCTGCTGCCTTGTTTCCAGCAGTGATGTCCCAGAGAATGGAGGAGAGATAAGTTTCCTTCTTGTGGTTCTTGTGCATGACCCCTTTTCCACTCCTAACCATTGCTAACAACAACTGAGTCATGAAGAAAGCCACATTTGCTTCTTCCCAGTTGCTTTGTGGAGACATTCAGTGCATGGTTCTAACAGGGGTCATGCTTCCACCTGTGGTCTGAAAAGGAAACTAGTCATAAAGGTCTGATGCCAAATACTTTGGACATATTGTTGACCACAGTGTGAGCACCTGGCCAGACTTATGTGCTGTGGCTGGGACTATGTCTATGCAGTGCGGTCACATGTAGGAACCTGTGAGAAAAGCAAGCATGTTCAGCAATGTCGAAGCAGTTTAGCCTGAGCCAGTTAAATCACCTGCTCTGATGAACCTCTAAGCAGGTGCACACCACGGATTTTCAAATTTTTCAATTTCCTGAATTTGGGTAGATTTTCACTGGGGCAGGGAAAGGCAAAAAACTAGGTTTGCTGTCACTACTGGACTTCTGAGGTCTGCCTAGAAACATGGGAACCCACGGCTGTTTAAAAGAAAAGCTCAAGAATTGCATTGCAGGCCAAAATGCCCCAAAATCATTCCAGAAATAGTAAAGGAATAAAAAGAAAACCCTTCAGGAGACAGACACACACCTATAAAATTTCAGGCTATATTGTTACATTTTGTTATATTACAAGCAATCCTTCCTCAGCTGGGAAACACCTACATTTGTACTCCAAAGGACTCTAGTGGGTGGAAGAAGAAGACAGAGGGCAAAGAACAGGGTGGGTAACATGCAGAGATTTCAAAAGGGCAGCACTCTGTGGGACTTGTACTGTTTTGTGCTCTAACCTTTCGCTGTTACAGGGACAGACCCAAGCACCAGACATCTTCAGTCACCAGCTTCACACTGTGCTCCTGGAAGGAGCTGGAGAAGGCAACCTGGGTGCCCCCACCACTAGCCTTGTTTCTGAGATGCTCACTGGATCTGCAGCACAGCTGCTGTCAATCCAAGAACCACCACTGCCTATGCTGTTACTCGCCAGGCTCACAGAGCACTCAAAGGCACAACTGGCTGTTGCTGTGTGTTTTCGTGAACCCAGGACATAAAAGCTTTGCCTCTCTTATTACTCTTTGGGACCGGACACTCACAAGAAGCACTCGGCTTCCCATATCTTTAGGATATATTTAAAAATAGTTCTTTAAACACTGATCTTAACTGGTCATGGTCTTAAAGAGACAGCCAGAGGGCAGAGCCTCAGGATCGTGAATGGTTTGAGTTGCAAGGACCTGAAAGGTCATCTAGTTCCAAACACATCCAGCCATGGGCAGGGACACCTCCCACCAGACCAGGATGCTCAGGGCCCCATCCAACCTGCCCTTTAATGCTTTTAGAAATGGGGCATTAGTAAGGTCACTGGAGTCTGACCCTCAATTCTTAACTCTGCCTGCTGTGGGGCAGTTGCAGTCCTGGGCTGTGTTGTCTCACATTGAACTCTTCTGGGGTCCTCTTGGGGCTGCCCAAGCAGCCAGGAGCCAGTGTGCATCCCTGTTTTACTTCTTTCTGGAATCAGGATTTGCACCCAGACCCAGGAGCTCAGAGGGGGTCCCCACATACACACCTCTCAGGGACCTGCCAAAGAGCTGATGTTTGCTGAGAGTCAGCTGCTACCTCATACCCTTTGTGCAGTGTTATTGTTCCCAGTTCTGCATTTTCCCTTCCTCCAGCACGTCTCTTCACTAACAACTTGTGTTTGGTCTTAACTTCATATTCTCTTGGTGGTTCTTTGGCTCCTTTGATGTGTGTATGAAAGTTGATGGAGCTGTTGAAATCTACCAGCTGACTGACACAAAACACCACAGTCACATACCACATCCAAGTCAGCTTAGACCTAACAATCCCCAATACTTTGTACTCTGGCTACTACAGCCAAGAAGAGCTGGGGCTTTCAGGTAGACCAAACCCAAGCAGTTTGTAGCCTCTTTGTTCCACAGCTGTGTCAAGTTCTAGTCTGACTAGAATGGGAGAGGTAGTCTTAAAACTGCTTTTGTTTATTTATTTTCAGATGCGCATACCACAAAAATTAGATTACGGTTTGGATTTTGTCATGGCTGTCTCCTGCAAAGACTGATTCTGTCTGTAGCAAGTATTTTCTGGAGGGTTTCTTCTATTAATTATATGCTGCCACCCACTTATTTCCTTAAGGCAGATTTTGCATCTGTAGTTTCTCTATGAAGTTTCCTTCCTTTAAGGTAGTACGTCTCTAAGGTGGGCAGACCGTCAGCATAGAAAAGGCTTTTGTAATCCAAGGGTGAAATATTTTTTTTTTCTGCTGCATGGAGGGATGGAAAGTGCAGAAACCCTGTGAGAGAGAGCACTAACTTCTGCTGTGCTGATGCTGGAAGCAATTGCAAACTGAGGACGCAGCGGGAGAATCCTGTGTTGCCTTGGTTCTGCAATCCCACATATACTTGACATTTGTAAACAAGGAGAAGTGTAAGATAAACACAAAATGATAAGGAGATATTAATTTTAAAGTTTGTTAATATAATTTGGGGTTTTTTTACAGTTAAATGGCAGAGTGTTTGAGGCATCTTGCTGTTTATGGACACTCAGCTGTTTGGGTTGCAAAGTCAGAGATGGGGGCTGCCTACCAAAATACCTGCATCACATAAACCTTACAGGCCAGCCACACACAGAGACATTTCTAACCTCACTGTGTAAAGTTTTGGGATGCAGCATCTCTCTGGTGATGTAATGAACAGTGCTTGACTCACAAGAAGGAGTTCCTGCATACTGTTGCTATACGTTTTCATGGGAAAATCTAGGAACTCTGGAAACTATGGTTCTGTGATAACTGGAGGTGATCATAACCTCTAATGAGTTTGTCACTGCTCTTTTATGACAGATTTGCTGATGCAAGAATTTTTGGGGCATCCATCTCTCTCTCTCCAGCTCAGCAGCCCTTGCTTACCATAGCACTGTTTTCTTTTGTTTCTGTTAATCTTTCTGGCGCCAGGTTAATGAATATTTATTTATTCTGTTCAAGATCGAGTCATTTCTCAGGGAAGGATTAGACAGCCCACCTGCATACCATGGGTATCCCTGGCTCATGGTAGGGATGCCTGAGAGATGGTGTGATACATGTGTTCTCTCTCCTCCTCCTCTGGCTCACAAAGGGATGCAAGCAGTTTCTTAAATCTTGAGCAAGTACTTTAAATATGAGGTACTGAGTATAGAAGGATTTGGTTCCGTGTCCTTTTTCAGCTCCTCAGGCTTGGTGTCCATAGTCTTACCTGCTCTATGTGCCCTGAGCACTGCAGGTAAAGCATGAATGGTGTGTGTACTTCCTGTGAAGATTTTGCTGCCAAGCTGCTTCACACAGTCTTACCAGAGGCCTTCATCACCTTGGGTGTAGATACATTACTTTCAGGTTCTGTCTCTCATGGCATCTCATGGCTTCAGGACCATCTGAAAACCATCTTTCCCTTCCCCCTTTTGGGTACTCTGTAAACTGGAGTGAAAGCTCAGCCCTTTAACCCATTGTAAAATATTCATAGAAAAAACAGAAACTTTTTAGCTTCCGGATTGGTAGTTTTACTTTAGTTCCCTGTCCCTGCTCTCATTTGCCCTTTAATTGTGTTGAAGGTTTGTTTGGAGTAGTTGTGGTTTAAAACCAGAGAAGGAAATATTCTGCTTTGGCAAACCTTGCATGCAGAAAATCTGCTGCAACGTGGTTCTCAGTTTCAGTTTTGTGACTTTATTTACAAATACAGCTCAAGGAATAGAAACTGAGTAGAGTGCATTTTGACAAACATGTTAAATTACCTTCCTTTGAGGCATCTGATTTTGAATTTTCCAATGCACTTTTGCAAAACTGAGAACTTATGATCTCAGTTCCTTTTTGTTTTCTGGTTATTTAAGTTGTGTTTTGTTCCATATACTTACTTCACAAATTGTATCAAATCACACTGCATATTACCTGGAGTAATAAGTGTTGGAGAATAAAAGTAGAAATGTGCGAAAATGTGTGAGTTTTCTTCAGACTATTGGTGCAAGAGACCTCACAGTGTTGGTAAAACCCCATGGAACTATACTTCCCACTTGCCCTTCCTTTTTTGTTCCTTTGTTTCTTTTTTTTTTGTTGTTTCTTTTGGGGTTTTTTGTTTGTTTATTTGTTTTTGTTTTAAGGTTGCACAGCTGGCCTTGGATGATAGAAATGTTCCCAATAGCACAAATAAAACTATAAATCCCCTTGTGAAAATTTGAGTCTAACATTTACCCACTTAAAAATGTTCACCCATGAAAATAATTTCAAATTTTTAATAGAAGCAAGTATGAATATATATCAGTATTACTCATGGTTTTCTACTTATTAAAGATACATAAAGGCCCTGATGCACGTTATCACCGAACAAGACTTTTAGCTCTCCTAAGCACACTAACATGACAACTGCGTTTGCTGAGAAATCCCAAATGCTCCTTAAACAAAACTGAAAGGAAACTGTAGCACCACTGCTTAACGATAGCAAACAGAAAACAGTGAGAGAGCACTTGATGTTGAAAATCTAGTTTTCGTCACCATGTATTTATCTGAGCTTAGCTCCCCTTCTTGGCTGATAAGGAATAACTAATCACGATTTAAGCATTTCTTCAAACCTAGCAACCTGTTGAACAGCTTCTTAATGTGACTATCAATCACTTGGAGATAAGAATAGTTTGCACTCATAATAGCTAGTTGTAAAAATAAATAGAAGTTACTATAACTAGTTCGATCAACAATGGGATCGTTGAGGTCAGAGTGGAAATAATCAAACAGTAAGTATGAATAGGCTGTAATTTTTCTGATTAACAAATGTTTTGCTTGTCATGTGATCTTGAGAGCTGTTCTTAGTTCTTTAGAGGATTAAAATACATTTCAGAATGTATGTATTTACATTAGGGGGTTAAACAAATGTATGCACATATCAGTTGTTTTCTAAAGCTATCTGTTCATGTAAAGCTATTTTCCTTTTTAATTTTAAAAAGTATCTTCATCCTAAAGTTGAATTCTCAACAGGCCACTCAACAAAACATGTTTGATAGAAAAGGGAAATCCAGTAACACGCAGAAAGTACTGTGGAGTGCAAACTACAAATTACTGACATAGAAAATAAACATATTACTCACATCTCCAACACAGCTGAAAATATAACAGCCAACAGGAACATATTTTATATCAGCACCAGTTGCTGATCAAAATAACAGTGTCCATATATAGCTACTAGTTGTGTGAAAGGAATAAGAGAGCTATGTTTGTACCTGTATATACATCCAAATCAATGACATTCACAACCTGAAGATTGACGGGACATTGATCATAGCTTTAACAATCCAAAATAGATGCTCCGATCATCTTCTGGAGGCACCTATCTTTGTCAAGATTATATAAAGATCACAAGCCCCTCACTTTATTTTAAATTGCACCTGTGCTGCATATTTAAAATAGTAAATATAGATGATGTGGATATAGCTTTCTTCTGTCCTCACGTTGCCTGTACAAAAATACAAGATCTTCCTCTCTGTCCTGGGACAATCATTGCAGTATGTTCAGGCAAAGGTAGATATGTCTGTAGCTCATACACTGTGCTCATATGTGCGTACAACCTGGAAACCTGTGCTCGTTGCAGATACGAATCACAGACAAGACAATCACTCAGACAAGAAAAGACCTCAGGAGGACTCCCATCACATCTCCTGCTCAAGGCAGGCTGCAATACAAACTCAGGCCAGGTAATGTTAGTGCTTTATCTCATTGTGTCTTGAAAACTTCCAAGGGGTGGCTGTTATTTTTTTTTTCCTTATAGCCCCTCTGAACCTCCCCTTTTTTCAGCTTAAGGTCACCACCTCTTGTTTTCTTTCCACACACCACTGTAAGGGACCTGGCTCCATATGTCTTTGCTGGCCTTCCTGTAGATACTGCGGGCTGCTCTTGGGTACCTCAGCAGCTCTCTTCTCCAGGCTGAACAACCTTCCTCACCATACAAGTGCTCCAAGTGGAATTTAATTACTGATGAAAATACCTATGTTGTCAAGAAACCACAGCATATTTTCTCTATCAGTTTGTTACTTCTAACCTTGTTCATTCAATCATGAAAGGAGTGACAGACAGCACTTGACAAGTCTCTGAGATCTTACATGGTTAGTTCATGTCAGACTTTTCTAGCATACAGAGTTTGGTCTGATTTCACAAGGAATGGGCATTCAAAACTTCCGTGTGTTTAACACCTCCCAGCAGCCAATCCTCTATTAAGTACAACAAGGGTGTTGGCAATTTGGTTATTTCAGTATTCAAAAGGAAAAACCAGTCAGGAGAGAAAAAAAAATTACAAAGGAGTATTCTAAAGGAAAATTTGCTTACAGACTTTGGAAAGGATGAGATTTATTGATGTCTAGGAGGTGGAGGAGACAGAACTTCAAATACCATGAAGTTATCCTGAACAAAACCCACCTTTCTGGAACAGCTGATTGTGTACAACTCACTTAATTTACCACACAAGATCCTAATCAGTTTTGTTTAAGGAAAAGAGATGTTCTAAATGACATGCTGTGACTACTTATCCATCAGTTACTTTGATCTATTTTGACTCATCTCTTTTAATTTGAACACAAGAATGCAGAAAAAGCAGCCTCTTCAGGACTTGATTAAAGAAAACAGAATATAACAAAGCGATGAGCAAATCTACAGCACTGCAGACAGTTTAGCTGGGATGTGTCTTTTCAAAGAGAAATCCAGTTTTTATTTGGGGGTCTGAGGTGGAGAATCCTCTTGATCCCCTAGTAGATTGTTCCACTCATGTGTCTATTTCCTGAACACAGGGGTTAGTGCAAATGTAGTCATTCAAAGGGTTCAAACCAGATATTTAGCAGAATTTTCCAAGCTATTGCTTAGATCTCATTTGTGGGAGTTTGTGTGTTTGTGCTTAAGCCCAGGTCTATCACTGTGCACTTGGTTTTGTTTCATAAATTTAACAAGACTTTTAAGCAAATTGAGAGGGAAATCATGAATATTCTACTGGGGACACCCATAAGTACAAATCACTGACTTTAAACAATGAGGTCTTTGGAAACCATGCTGAATAAATTTATATAAAATCCACTCAGGTCTCAAATAAGAGAATTCTAAAAAATTTCTTCCCCTCAAGGTCCTTGACTATGTGTATGACTGTGAATGACATAATGAAAAATATTGCATTATTCTGATTTTATTTAAATATTTAATTTGTTTTGGAGACTGTATTAAGGGCTTGTGTACCAGCAAGGGCTGCAGAGCAGCTGTTCCTACTTTAATGTAACAGACAAGCCATCCATGATGTTTGAAATCGTATCAGTTGCAAGTTTAAAAGTTTAAAGCTTTCCCATAAATGCTGGTCATAAGGAAATGGATTAAAGAAATAAAATATAGAACTTGTTAGACTTGTATCTATTTTAAACTGGAAGGATTATATCTGACAAAGCCTTTTGTTTTAAGGTTGCCATCTCAACAGCAGCTAGAACAGATTGGGTTACTTAAAGGGCCACTGACAACTCAGGAGTAAGAAACCTCTGCAACTTAAGACAGGATCCTTAAGCACCTGCACTGTGTGCTGTATATCATCTGCTGCTTTTGTCCATTCCTTGCTCTCATCCTGTTACCTTCACAAGTCTGTGATTCAATCAAAGAAGACATGGAATAAGAGGGAGAGAAAAATTCCCTTTGTATCATTTCCCCCTGGTTGATGAGTTCCCCATTGGAGAACTGAGTGTGACAGCCTGGGGAGAGATGCCATGCAGCCCAGACCTTGCTGCTGGGGAGGCACACGGCTGGCACATCTCAGAGACCTTTGCACTATTCGTTGAAAATACCAGGTGACAATTTAAGAAATCAAACTACAGTTAAACTAACATTTTTAACATTATTTTGATGGGGTTAAAAATGGGTGGTCTTGAAACTATTGTGTGCACAAGGGCCACAAAGCTGAGAGAATATGTTAATAAGCAAGATTATACAATCTGGTTGATTATTTCCACTTTCAAACATCTCCTGCAGCTAAGACAAGGGCCTCATTGATGTAGACTGTGTCTATGCAAACTGAAGGCTCGAGTCAAGTGTGTGAGCTTAGGTGTTTAGTATAATTTGATGAGCACTTGGTGTGTTGGATTTCTCAGAGCAGCCAAGGCAATTCTGTAGGGCAGGCTGATAGGGTACAGGAGTACCAGAATGTTCTGGGGGCCATGTGAGATACCTCACAGCACCTTGAAAGTCTCTGAAGACCAGAGTCCAGACAACTGAATTGAGCCCTAATGACAGTTTGAAGGTATGGGATTCAGCTCCAGGTTGTAGACACCTAAGCTTAGGTCTCATTGCAGGTAGTCCCTGGGGGCCAAGTGCATGAGAAACAAGGAGGGTCTTCAAAATCTCAGGCCTTACTTATTGATTCTCTTCTCCATATTGGAAGCCAGCCTTCCTATGCAGGACGCAATGCAGTTATTAGAATTTTTCTTTTATTAACAAAATTGATTGTCCTGTTACAAAAAGAATACAAGTTTGTCATTTACAAACCATGAAAGACAAGTCAATGTTTTCACACTATTTTATCACTTATTCTAGGTTTTGTGGCTGCACATAGTGGTAGAAAAAGGGCTTGTGCTGTTATCTACTAAACAAATTCAATGTAAAAAAGATTATATGTAAAAATGTATATGTAGATTTGACAAGTATAACAGCACATTTTAGAAAGACTCAAGCACTCTATTGTCAGAAGAGCTACAGACACTAATAGTTTTAGCCCACATGAGGAATACAGGAGATACTCAAGGAGTACCCAAGAGATTTCTTCAAGAAATGCTGACATCCTCCGCTTTAAGAATAGAGCATGCATGGGTGTATACCTGCAAAGGCACTGAGTTCTCTCAATAACACATTTGTTTCCAAACTTCCTGGTCATATTTGTTGACAGAGACATCCAGTCCCCCACACCTGTACCACCTGGGAAAGACTTTGTCTATGCAGATGGTTGCTCAGGAAGCCATGGCATGGACTTATTCACAACTGGAGCCAGTTATGACTCAGCTCTAGGAGACTGATGAGAGTATGGGACACATATCAGCAGAGTATATATACTATAATAACAGATAAGAGTAATGGCTTGGGTCAGCTTATAGTTGCTCTTTTCCACAATTTTTCTGAGAGTCTGAGAACAACATAAATGATTTCTTTGTTGTATACAGCTGCAGGTTGCTCTATTAACAAACACTGTGTTTTGACAATATGTTTCATCACAAATCAATGACTTGGGACCTGTGTATAAATCCACATATTTTTCTTTTGATAAATTCAATTTTGGAAACAATTTGCTTTCATGCTCTAACCACAGATATACCAAAAATCTTACTGCAGCCCACACAGTTCAGTGAAATGGTGTTCTCATGGTGTCTTCTGTGAATTGAGTTGAATTTTTGGGGCACAGAGAAAGGATTTGAAAGCAACAACTAAAGTGTACTTCTATATGAGATGCCATCCCTGACTGCGTTAGAACCAACTTGACTGTCATCCTGGCTTTCCCTAGTCTTGTTTAGATAAGAAGAGATATTAAAAAATGCACAGACGTATGAAACAAGACCAAAAACTAGAGTGAAACACCTGCCTTAATGCTAAATCTTCCCACTTCTAAATTTAAAGTAATATTTCCAAAATACATTTTTGAATACATTTCTGAATACATTTCTTATTTAAAACAAGGAAAATCCCCTATATGGATAGGCTTCAAAACCCCCAAATTATTTCTCAGTCTTGTTACATTCTGTCAGATAACTGTTTGATCTTCCACTCTTTTAAGTCAATGTCAAAACTCTTACTGAGTTTAATGGGTTCAGAACTCAGACTGAAGTAGGGAATTTTAAAAATACAGCCTCTTGGCACCCAGTACCGTGACATTTTTGAGGGTGTATAATGTTAAATAAGCATTTTTAGCAAGCAGCAGAGTAATTTTCTTTGAAGTTTTGCAGCCTATTTGATATATAGATGAACAACAAGCACACAGTATGCTCGTCCATTGAGTACTCCTGTAAGTTTTAAGTTACGAAAATACCAAATGCTGTAAATGATGGTTTCATTTGCTTGTTTTCTTGTTTGCTTTCACTTTTCTAAATATCCAGATTTTTCACAAAAACTAGTGCACAGTTTTCTCCTGAGTACACAACTGCATCTACGTTATTGTGACAGCTCTATTCTTTATCCCTTCTCTAAATTTGGACATCACTTTGTTGTTTTGAGAAGTTATTTTTTCTAAGTGCAGCTGTCTGGATTTTGAAACAGCTTGCAACAGCAGTAGTCAAGAACTGACTTTGCATTGGTATCTTGCCATAGCAGTGGATAACTCTTTCATTACCAGACACAAAATCAAATTCACACACAGAACCTGCAAGGAGCTTAGTATCTCCTTGTAGTTGCCTCCTTGGTAGCTCCTGGTGGGCTACATAAGGAGGTGCTTACTGTACTGAGTGGATCTGTCTCCTTAAGCTACTTAGTGCTCTGGAAAAGTTATTGTTTGCCTTGTGTCTGTAATTGGAGTCATGCAGCACAGACATGAGAGCAATCCACTGGCAGTATGTATGCAGGGTACCTCCAATAGGGGGAAAGCATGTCTTCCCTATGTCCTCCAGTAGTTTGCACTCTGCACAAGCACGTGATTCTGCCACCAAACTCCAAACCATCTGGGGTGGCTGTACAGAAACATACTTTGCATTGCATTGCCTACTGGGTACAGATACTCGTAGAACCACTGTGGTTTACACCAAATCAAATGCTGCTCCTCCCTCTTCTTGCAACTCACCAGGTGTTAATATGAATGCCCAAAATGTGGCAGCTCACTTAAGAAATATGGCATGTGTCTGATCTATCTGTTTGCTAGTGTTTAATTTATCTCTTTAGTTCTATGGGGCAAAGATCTTATCTCCTTTTATGGGAAAAATCCTATGGGATTCTCAGTTGGGCAACTCCAGTTCTCATTTTTTTCTCTCACAAATTACACATCTTACTGGAGTGAGACGTTGACACTTGCCATGAGGAGATCCTAAGTCATAGACATGGGCAGAACCAGAAAAATATTCATCAAGACACCAAAGTATAAATAATGCATAAAATGGATTGCAGAATCATGTACTGTATCTGAATTTATTCCAGAAGTAACATGTTAGGTGCTATTACGGTCAGGATGCTGAGGTGGCTTGTATGTTAACTGGAATCCCATGCAAATTAATAAACAAAGCTTAAAATTGCATTGAGAAAATTAGACTTGCATAGTTGCCAGGAAAACAGTGTCTTTAGAAAAGAAAATCTGAACTGAAATCTGGGAATGTGAAATGGCAATTCATCAAACTGAAGTCAGGAATCAGGGACATGGTCAAGGCTTGGTGGTGAGACTGGCTTGCACTGGAAATTGTCTCCAGTTTTCTCCAGGACTTGCACTGCTGAAATCACTAAGATAACTGATCTTGGGTTTTGTTTTGGTTTTTTTCCTGGAAAAAAAAGAAAAGAAAAAAAAAAGGAAAAAAAGAAGACAAAATCTTATTGCTAAAATTTCATATGCCAATTTTGAGCCTGGGATTGATTTGCCTGTTCAGAGAAAAGCTACAATGTGTGTGCTCTGGTAATGGACATATCAAATTGCACGACAAACCCTTGTGTAGAGAGGGCAGAGCGATCCACATCCACAGTAAATGGACAATTGCCATAGCTGCTGCAGAACTGGGAGGTGTGTATTGTTTGGAATAGGATGTTAGCATGTCTACATGGCACAAAGCACTGCTTTGCAAAGCTACCTCTAAATGAGTCGGAAATAGTCTATCTTCATGCAGTTTTCTCCTCAGGCTAATGAACTCTGCTTCTTGGCAGGGCTAGTTAACCTATATGAAATGCTATATACAGCTAAATTGTGTTCACTACCCACATTACAAGGTTTCAAGTCAGGTTGGCTATCTTTGCGTTCAACTACAGTCGTGGCTGTGCCAAGGGCATCGAAATAACCTGCAAATGTGAGTCTCAGAGCTTGGCTCTGCTCATCCTTCTCAGAGCAAGTTCTCATTGCAGGCAGTGGGAATTTAGCCTAAGGAGCCCATGACTGGGCCTTTAAACATCCAAGACCAACATTTTGAATAATTGACTCTCTAGTTTGCCTCAGGATATTATGATACTTTTCAAAAGCTGGTTCCAATATAGCAATAAGCCACAACAACGTGTGTGTTAGTATGTAATCGGTGCATGCCTCCAGTGCATTGGCATGGAGCCTTTACCACCCAAGAAGTACTCCAGAAGTGATCCAAAGCCTACTGAAATCTGTGGAAAACTTTCTATTGACTTCAGTTAGCTTTGATTTCCATTGACTTCAGCAGGCTTTAGACCATCCCCAGAGATTCACATCCCTCATATGAGGACTGTTTATATGAAATAATCCTTAGATAAAATGTACAAACAACTCTTGGAACAAGGACCAACACCTAGGACTCTTCTCCTTGGTAAAGGATGCTGTCATATCCTTTCTTACTTTCTCTCTCTCTAGGTCTCTGTGTTTATTTTTCATGCAGTCTGGCAACTTTAACACAGTGGTGGCTGGTGCACTCCCTCAGGACTTGGAAGATGGGTAACTGAACTGCTTCAGTTGGGAAACCACCATAGGCTTCGTATCTCTTCCACGTTCTTCATGAACACCCTAATTGCTAAGTTGTTGTATACAAAGCAGTTGTTGGCAGCTCTTCCTTTGTCTAGATTTTCCAAAAAGTGGTATAAGCCACTCTGTTGTCTATCTTGGTCTTTCAACTTAGTGCCTTTGGCAGTCACATCTGGGTACATAGTTTTGCTTATTGTTAAAGACAAATAGAGATGGAAACCTAGGAGTCTAATTCCAAATACAACCTCCTAAATTTGGGGTTATCAGAAAGACTTATTTATATATTGCTCTGGTACTAAAATTCTTTTTTATTATGGAATGAGAGTACCTTGATGAGTAAACTTTGATAATTGGTGCTGAAAAGGTTGTATAGCTGATGATAAGATCTGAGATTATAGGAACATGGTAGCTGTTTGGTGATCATACAGGTAGAGTTGTATTTCCACAGTCGGATTAGTAAAAATATCCCAGTAGGAAAGGAATTTATATGCCTAGAATTCTTTAATCAGTATCCTTTCAGATTAATAATTTTAAAAAATTATTTCTGATATACAGATGAGGGGCTTTTTCCAAATAATTTAATCTATAGGCATATTGATTAATGCATTAATGGAGAGGCAATTATCTAATGAAGTGTTGAGGTAATGTGTAGTTAACAATGAATGTGCTGTTAATAATAGTTAATGTATACTGTTTAGTTAAATGCACACTCATTAATCAAAACAGAGCAAGCTACAACAGTGCACAGTATTACTGTATCAGCATATTGCCAGCTTGGACAGTGGTGTTAATTTTAGGCCAGATGTTGATAATCTTGCTCAGCTCAAGGACTTAACTTGTCGCATCAATAGCCTCAGGGAATATTTCTACATTCACTCTGAGATGCTCCTTGAGGCTGCTCCCAAGACCACATGCACTGAGTCCGCCTCTCCACTAGTAAATTAAATGGTGCCAAGGCACTGGAACTTAAGTCATCAGCGTGGTTGCTGACATGATTTTGGCCTGGACCATCAAGCACTTCCCGAAACAATTCCCTGGCACGACTGGGGACTCAGCAGAGGCCAGAGACTGTTCCCAGGTGGCCATATGCATCTGGCCACCCTGGTTTGGGGAGTAAGAGAGTTTAATACTAATGGCATGGTACACTGTGAGTTGTTCAGTTTTGATGCTGATTCCATACAAGTGTCATTCATTAGTGTAAGTGCAGCTGGGCTGCACAAAGATCAAAATCTGCAAGCACAGCCCCAGATGTGTCTGATACCCACTTTGGAGAGCGCCAGAGACTCACATTCAGTTCACAATCCTGTGGTGCACCCCACAGCCTCCCATCCCAAAGACAGCTCTGCCAGGCATGGCAGGACAAACAGGAACCAGCAGGAACAAGGGCAACCCAGCCTCATAGGCATTCTTGTGGGTTCTAGTAGGTGCTTCTGGAGTACTACAGGTACTGCTAGTTGCATGCAAGTGCTTTTCCTTTTTGTTTGTTGAAAACAATGGATTATAGAGGTTCAGGTGCTTGAAACAAAGCAAATGAAGGCCCTTAAAAATAGGACACAGGTGCATCTGTGGCACCCTCTTGTAGTTTACATGGATATTGATTGCTAGTCCAGTCTGTTGTGTTGAGTGAGTTCACTCATCTGTGAAAAGTCAGTTGTGACCATAGTGCTCTGCAGAACTGAGCCTGAGGTAAACAAATCAAATATTGTCTCTTACTTCAAGCAGTATATAAATATGTATGCATCTATACATATATAGAGTTGACTTATAACAATTGTTGATAGAGCAAATTCTGATGTTGCTGTTAAATTCCGCTGACTCATTAATCAGTTGCCCCATTTTATTGGTTTTGACATCACTTTCTACAGGCTGAAGAAGTTTACCTTTATAAGAAGCAGAAAGTTGACAGATATAGTAGATAATTCTGTTATGCCTGCTTGGAAATGATTAATGCTAAACTTTTGAACAGGTCTGCCTTGAAAAGGAAATGTCACCTGTTCAAATGCAGCTTTGTATGTTCTCCTGCGGTAATGTATTCAGTGCTTATCTACATGCTGATCTGCTGGTAGTTTCAGGGAGTAAATGTGAGTTTCAGCAACTGAAGTCTGATCCTGCAGGTGCATGTTTAGGCAAAACTGCCATTAGTTTTAATGAGAGTTTGTCTTATTCAAAAGTGCAGGATGAAGCCAGCAAGTGGGTCAATGAAATATGTGAGTGGAAGGGTGGGTTTTTGTTACTCAAAATACATTGATGTGCCTTTGAGATTTCCATCCCAAAATGTTTGGAGTTTTCTGGAATTTATAATGCAAAACCAACTATTGGAACATTTTTATGTTTTATTAAATTCTCATTTTATTTCCCTCCCTTCCGGCTGCTTAATAAAGAGCTTCCAGCTGTTTGTACTTCCATTTGATAGATAAAGTAGATCCTTATTTTGCAAAGCACTCGGGAATATTTATAACTTCAAGTGTGTGAATGGTATGCTCTGACTGTGATGAACTATCAATGGGCTTGAAAATAGAGTCTAAAAATACAGATGTGATGCAATGGGATTTTTAAAGGTGTTTAAACATGTTCTTCATTTGCCCTGTAATGATTTCTTTACTACTCCATAGAGAATAACAATTGCAGAGCCCACTTGTACAGTAATGTATTTCAACAAATTGCAGTTTCTGTAGTATGAAGAATTAGGAGAAACAGGTTAAATTTAGCAGGAATGCCAGATACAGCGGGAGACTGAATGATTGCAGTACATGGCTGTCATTTCCTCCCTAGAATTACGTTAACTATCGATGGGTTTATTACCACATTACCTCTCAGACACAGTAGAATCCCACTCTTTTCTGGTATTAGGATAATAAAAAATAAAAAATTTTATGATCTATCAAGTTGTTTGAAGAACTCCAATTGTTTCTTCCATTCATGATTTGCCTATGAACTGTTCACGTTCTCCATGAATTTGTCCATTGTTTGGATTTGTATGAAATATATTTTCTGGGAAAAGCCTATTAATTAACTAACCAAGGAACCAAAGATTGGGGCCAAAGGGCCAGATTTTCAAGTGCTCACTAGGGAGAGTTCTGTTTATACATATTTCATGGGAGGGGTTATAATTTCAAAAATAATTGTGGTGGTTTGGAATTTGTAAATACTTTGGGTGGATATTGTTACATACTAAGTTTTTGAAGTAACTAACATTCAAATGACATTCTTAGTCATTTAACTATTCAGTATTTGAGCTTCTCCTTAGAAAATAGTTTGACAAATACCAACACCATGGAAACTGTAATATTTGTGTACTGATTGAATGCAAATAGAACTTTTCCCCTACCACTTATCTTTGTAGAATGTATACAGTTCCTCATTCCAGATCTGGCCCTCCCTCCATCTATCTATCTATCTATCTATCTATCTATCTATCTATCTATCTATCTTAACCTTGCCATATTAATTTCTTAATGCATATTATGTGAATTCTCTCAGTAAAATGTTTGTTCTACACGCATCTATCATTGATCAGTTTGCATATAAATAGTGCACTGATAGTCCATTTGATTCTTCAAGTTTGACACAGCTGAAACTGCAATTCAGAATGACTCCTTTCCTTTGCTGTAAAGCTGCCTGCAGACCTTATAGGGCCAGTGAGTGAAAGAGCCACTGGACTTTAGTACCTTTGATGTCACTGTGCAGAGGAACTTAATTAGGAAATGGAAGGCTTGTGGAAGAATTATTGTGTGGTTATTTTCTTCTCTTGTCATGTTCCCTAGTACAGTGATGTAGAAAGACAAAGCTCTTTTGCAGCTGCAACAAGGACGCAATCTCCGCCTGGTTTTTCTTGTCGTCCTTGTCCCTCATGTGAAATAACAGCACTATTACCACTGTTGGAGACTTCCCATTGCTCTCCTGCAAAAGTCCAAAGCAATCCCATGGCATGCAAGGAGCAGTGCAGTTCACCTCCCTTCCCTGTGTAAGGCTGAGCAGAGCCGCATACACTGCCTGAAGAATAGAAATCATTATGCAATCATAAATCACTGATTGGTCATGCATCATGCACAAGCATAAGTTATTATCAAATTTAAATTATTTATCAGGCTAAAATGTCCTGCCTTTCACTGCACAAAGAAACAAAAGTATTTTGCAAAGAATCCCCAAAAAAGTCCTTTTAAAGTGTGAACTGCCAGGTCCTGAAGTGTCTTTCCTGACACTGATTAAAGTGCAAACCACTAAAAAATAGTGGTTGTTTGATGACAGCCTCTCTAACGATGCCCAGGCTTTTTGTTTCCTCTCTTGTTCTCTGTACCAACATGGACCCAGTGTAAACAGAAACATGAGCTTTCATTATCTCATATTCAAGCAGCTGCAATAAAAACTGCTAATGGAAGATTAGGAAAGAAGAGTGAAAATATCAAATGCCCTAAAAGATATTTACACAACATAAGAGTTTTGCCATGAGATACTATTTTGAGGTTACATACAGGAAGTGAAGACATAAACTGCAGTTTCAGGAAACTCTGTGACAAGAATAGGTGGGAAAATAATTATGTTGCATGACTAGCCTTCTCTTTGCACAGACACATTATATGGCAGATGCCAAAGCAAACAGTTTATAAGTGAAGTGTAAGTTTTATTCATTTGCTGTCTGATCAGAAGTATTTATAAATACCTTTAGTATGAGTGTCTCTATTGTATTTTTTCCTTTTTTCACATAGGAAGTTAAATCTCTGATAGAACTGTTCAGGCATTTATTTTAAAAATTGTTTTACTTTAGATTTTTTTTTTTAGAATGATGGGATTGTTGTATGATTCAGCCTGAAAGTATTACTGCAGTGTGTCCTTTTCCTTTTTTGAGTGGATAGGTAACCTGCTGAAGGCTGAAGGAACAGAATACAAATATTTGGTGAGAATTTTCTGACACTGACTTTCATCATGTTAGGAGCAAGCTAAGGAAAAACAGCCTAAAAGAAATAATTGAGAAGGACAGCCTGAAACATCTTTCTTAAAGAGTAAGTATTCACTACAAAATTGTGAAGTCCTTTCAGGTGGGGTTTTTGCAGACTTTTATCCTCATCCCAGCCTTAATCTGCCTTTTCATGAAGGGAGAGAGCATAGACACACAGAGTTAATTTGCAGATGGCACCAAGAAGATGATACTCAAAGCACTTTGGAGATCTTCAGAAATCAAATGGGTAAAGTGGAGAGACGGCCTGAAATCCATAGAGGGAAACTAAGCAGGATGAATTCCAGAGAACTGCGGTTCAGATGGAAAAAAACAAACACAGAAATAAAATAAAGAATAATGAGAGCAGCAGGAAAGGATTTGGAGATCACTGTGAAGCAAAACCAAGTCAGAAACCTGAGGCTGTTGCGAACAAGAAAAATTGAGCATGATGTGATCAAGAATGTCATCTATAAGAGGCAGGAAATGACTGTTTAGGTCTGTTGGACATTGATGAAACCTCAGCTGGAAGACTCTGCCCATTTTTGGGTACTGCACTTGAACAAAGATATAGGCAAATTTCAGGAGAGGATACCACGCAGAGTAAGAGATTTAGAAAACATGATGTGCAAAAGAAGAGCCACAGAAATAAAAATGCTTATCTAAAGGGGGAAAACTGAAGAGGGGATACAAAAGTCAACTACAGTAAAGAGATTACCATTAAAAGATAGATTCACTTGAGGGGATTGAAAATCTCCCTTTCTGGAGGCTTGTAAGTTTGGGTTAGAAGAATGCCTGTAGCGATGATCTGAGAACACAGCAACCTCTCAAGCTCATTTCCAGCCTAATTCCTCTGATTCATTGACCCGCCCCATAAAACTGCATTTGAAATTAAACCTCTGGATATTGCCCTCAGTATTGCCAATGAGGCAAGATTGAGACTTTCTTGTTATCTTGATAACATTCTGTTGTCATCTTGATAACATTCTGTTGTCATGAATATCTTGAATTGATTGAGAAGAAAATGTACTGCCCAGATTTCAAAGTGAATTTAGCATTCTATTTAAAAAAAAATATTGAAAGGTTTCATTTATTTTTGCATCAGAAGAAATGGAGAGACAGTTTTGCTTTAGAAAAGAAATAGTTGTGAACATGACAGTAATTTTAAAAATACTTTGTCTTAATTCCTCATTTCTTTCAACAAAAGTACTTGTGTCCTGTCAATAGCATTCATAAAGAAATCCATTTGTTAGCTGAAGAGACGTGCATAAATTAATGACTACCAGAGTACAAGGTTATGCTCATTGTAATAGTAATGCAGGCTCTGTCATGTGGAGAGTTAGGTGTTAGACCATCTGCTTTAAAGCATGTTAAGGATCAGACATTGCTGCCGCTGATGAGACAGATCATTTGTTACAGATTCATGGACAGTGGAGATTCTGTAGTCACAGAAGGGAATTTTTGTTTAACCAGGGATTTACTTGGGGTTTTGGTGCATTCTTTGTGGACTGCACATTAATGCATACAATAGGCTGATAACTGCAATACAATTAGCACTCACTTTCTGTGCTGTAGTGAGACACCTGTGTCCGCCTTCCTGCCAGTGGGGTGGCTGCTGGTTGTCTGGAACAGAGCTTCAGCCCCAACTCCAGCCCAGCCCACAGGCCATGGATTCCCAGCCTGACTAAAAAGGGAAGCCTTCTCCTGGAGGGACATGGCAGTGGAGAAAGTGTTGCAGCCCTGGGGAATAAGTGAGGCAGGTGCCTGGCAGCACAGCTCATCACCACATCTCTGAGCCATGAAGTCATTTCAATGAAGCCACCCCACAATTGCCAAAGCCACTGGCAGATTCTGTATGTGTGCTGCCCCACACAATCAACAGCCCCATGTGGGATGCCTCCTCTGCCTTGTGAGATTTTACTAGGTATTCCACTGAAATTCCCTCTCCACCAACCCAAGCTTGACTGTTTCTTGTTAGGAGTTCACAGACAGTTCCACACAGCTGCAGGGATCTCGGGAGACCTGCTCATTATTCCAGCCCATTCACCTAGGAAGGTGAATTGTGATTGTTTTCCCTTTGAGGCAAGGGTGAGGGAGGTGAAATTATTTGCCTGGTATATACCATTCATTTTCTCTGTGGCAATGGACAAACACCTTTTCCTTGCTGTTGGCTTTCCTTGATGGAACCTGCAAAGCTGCACATCTTTCCTATGTATTTACCCAGCCTGTAGGGCACCATATTCTGGTTTTGTTCTTCAGGTTTCGAAGCCAATGAAACAGGATTGGCTCTTGGAAGTGCAACAGCTGGGATCCAATCCGTATTTATACCCTGTTGTGCCTTGACTGTATAGGTTATACCAAAGCATGCACCAGGACCAAAGAAGACATTAACTCATTTCTCTCGCTTCTTAAATCAGCAAGAGACATTTTTATTATTATTGCATGGATTTTTATGCAGTTGTTAACCCCAAATTTTAGCAATAGATTTCTGTTAATGATATGAAGTCAAAACTCACCATACCGCAGACATGAGTAAAGGGAAATAAATTATTTGTACTTCATCATTTCTGCTTGAAAATTAACAGAGATTCTTCCACTATTTCAAATCAAACTAATACTTTCCCTGAAATAAGGCAGAAGACTATGGTCACATCTCAACAAAATACCAAGAGATATATACTCTGTGCTTGAAGGTGTCTACACAGCTTCAACTACAGAGTACAGAAATATCCTCTGGCATTGAATATAGAAATTCTTTAAGGGTGGTGAGGCACCAAAACAGTTTGTGTAGAGAGGTTGTGGACTCTCCATCCCTGGAGGTGTTCAAGACTAGGCTGGATGGGACTCTGAGTAACTTGATCTAGTGGAAGATTCCCTGCCCATGATATGTGCGTTGAAATTAGATGATCTTTAAGATCACTTCCAACCCAAACCATTCTGTGATTCTATGATTCTACACTGGAATGCTCAACTGGTATAAGAGTGGTGTACTTCCAGGCCTATGGCCAGTATAGACAAACTTCTTACTGGTATGTCCATATTTTTGAAAACTGGAAATCTCATGTGTAGTGACAGAACTGTCCCAGCAGAAATGCTGAACACAAACCAAGCCTTGGGTTTATGGGTAAGTCCGATGTTGCATTAAAGACATGTTCAGGAAAAGTTCAGCTCTGAAAAAAGGAGAATGAGCTTGAAAGGAGAGATGGGAAGGTTGAGCATAATGTTAAGACAAAGACCAAAAACTGTCATACATGCATTCACAGTGAAGCATAAACAATTTCTGTGACAAAGCACTGACAAACCATGAACAGTCAAATATCCTGCATCATTGAGAGGCAAGCAAACCTTCTTGTTCCTTGGCTAATGTATATAATATATTCTTCCCACTATTGCAACAGCATACTGTGTCTCATCATTTGTGTATTTCATCCTCCTTTTCCTGATCCTTCTGGCAGAGCCACATTTTCCTCACTTCCCCTATCTCACGGACAGTGAACATTATTATTATCTCTGTGACACTAATTACTTGAGCTGCTACAACTTCTACATTGCTTGAGTCCTGTTATTTTCTAGAGAAGCATTTTAGTTATTGTTATCAAGAAGATGGCCAGATGAACTGTTGAACCGATGAAAGTTTAGTGATCTTTGAACTGTGATACCTGATGCTTCTGAAACAGCACTGGAAGGTGAAGATACATTTAGAAAAGAGAATCTGACTTTTCTTTCTTAATTTGGATGCCAGCTGCATCTACTTTGTTTTTCATGATACTTTTAGTATACAGCAAAGAATTATGAGTCTGAGGTGATTCTTCATACTCTACTGGTGTTTCACTGAGGGCTGGTTAGACATATGGTGATGATTCCTCTTTGTTGTCAGTTGCTGAACCATAGCAAATCTCTGGTAAAGAAAAGCACAGATATCTTCCAATACAGGTATTTGCCACTGGAATTTGGAAGGGGAATGAGTTTGGTTCATGATAGCTTTCCCCCAGACAGGTAGGTGAGTACTCAACTAGTGCATCTATGTTAGCTAAAATTTAGTGCTCTGGAGAAGTGATTAAGTGCAAATTTGCATTTTGTCTGTTCTGGGAATTCTGCAGCATATGTGAATGCACCCTGTTGGCTGAAGCTGCAGCTCTGCATGCAGAGCACTCCACCGCAGTGGTGAGTGGTGCAAGGTATGCCCAAAAATGGGAAATTAAAACCTCCAAATGTCCCTCAGCAATCTACACAAGCACAAAATTCTATTAGCAATGTCAAAACAATCTGGAGTGGCTGTACAGAAATCTACTTGGCATTGCAATATGCACCTTGGACAGGCAGCTGGTATCAGCTTCATTACCACAATAAACATGTTGTGAAGTAGGTCTACAATATTATAGCTTTACTATAACAAATTGCACCACACTATGACTTCACTATAATGAACTGAACCAAGTCAAGCCCTGGTTGTTCCTTTCCTTGGGAGGGCCTCAGCAACAGCTACCATGGGTGCATTCAGTGAGAAGTGCCTTTTTGTCCAATGCGCTGTCCACCTGCCTCAGTCCAAATACCCACAAGTGGGTTCAGTGGTGGGGTGATTCCACGTTTCCAGAAAAATTAAAAGGGATACAAACTGCCTATTTGTACTCAAGACATCATCCCACTAGTAACAACCATTTTGATTATGGAGCAATGATCATGTTTATTAATGTTGTTACATTGCAAACAACCAAGCCTAATTCTTATATTACAGATAATTTCATATACCTACACAGCTCTAGTGGTTGTTATCTGTTAAAGCACCTTCTGTTGTCAGAGAAGTTCTGGTTTAGATCGTCTTGCAAGACCTTTTCTACCACAGACATTTCTTCTTTCCCTTTTTTATCTTCTTTTATTTTTTTGTTTGTTTGTTTGTTTTTTTGGTTTGGTTTGTTTTTTTTTATTTGTTTTAACATCTGTCATAATTGGAACCTGCTTCTTTTTCTGGCCCCTGTCTATTGTAGTAGAAACAGTCACTCTAATAGCTCTATGGCTGGACCTTGGACTTGGGGAGACTGCTTCTGTCTCCTGTTCATAATGTAATTGTCTTTGACATGTGTCAAAAAACACCTGTCCAAGAGGTTGTGTTGATTGCCTTATTTGAGTAATCCATGGATTACTTATCAAAAGATATAATTACTTATCAAAAGATATATAACAGTAAAGATGCTAAAAGTCTTGCATATCTCCATCTAAGCCTTAGTCCTTCCTTGTGTGTTTTTCCACATGTTCTCAGTCCTCTCTCACTTCTCTTCTACTAGAAGATACAGATACCCAGCAACTGCTCCTTGTTTCCAACCCTTTCTACTCCAGGTGAAGGGTTTTAACAGGTTTAAGTTTCTTTGGTCCTGACCTTGGAAACATCCAACTGTAACCTAACTGGAGCCAGGTGGTAGATATTTCACTGTTAACAGTCCCTGTTCTGAAAGACTACTAGGTATCCTCTCTGAAAAATATTAATCTTTGTCATGATTCTATTTAGTATTTGTTTTTCTTAACAGTCTTCTCTAATTCTGTATAATTGAAGAAAAATTTTCAAACAGATAAAATGAGGTACCTAGATGGTAATGAAAATTATGGAGATATCTCCTTTTTTACAAGAGCCAAATGAATATGAAGTGTTTCACACACTGTAACCTTACAAGCTGGATATTACACAAGTAAAAATAAATGCCCACACCCATAAAACTAGTAAAACTGGCTGTTGCAGCCACACATAGTTCCTTGTGTTCATTAAAATTCTATCTTTATTGAGTTTATCTTGATTGGCATGCAGATCAAAGTGAAAATGTAATAAATAAAAGAATATACATAATGGAATCCATGGAAAGAAGCTATTTAGAAGATAATTCCAGTAGGGGAATTGCAATGAAGTATTAAAAACAACAGTGCAGAAGCATTTGAAACATAACACGTCATGCACTGTTGAAGGGCCGGATCCTCAGGCCATTACTCACTTGCACAGACACATTGACTTCAAAAGAATTACTCACTCTGAGTAAAGATAGTTGTAATACGACTGAACAACAGAGTACTGGCTCCTTTAGTGCAGCTGTGTAGCTAAACAACATCTCTGTGTGAGCATGACCCTGTTGGCGATACCCAGCTCAGTCCATTATGGTAGCTCCAAACCCCCTCTGGAATGTGGCAAGCACCTGCATAAGCCAAAGGATCCCTGGCCAAATGGAAAGTGGGAACACAAAAAGGGATGAGAATTAAATGACTGAGTTTTCCTTCAGTTGTGCTCACCTTCAGTTGTACCGCTTATGAAAATATTTTCCTTACTTCCCTAGCTCTGGCTGGTCTTGTGCAGGTCATACGTAGAAAAGTGAGCTGGATCAACCTCATTATTAGGCAAATAGTTGTGCTTTGCTGAACTGGAGTCCAGATTTCCATAACTGAATTTTTGTAGCTGTTTAAATGTATGGAGAAAGAGCAATTTGACTTTCAGATGTCACGGATGAATTTTTAGGGCAAGCAACAAAGAACAAAAATTTTTTTTTACCTTACACTGCTAATTAGGGTATTTTGAGACAGTCATAGGAGGTGAAAATAAGGCCTCTTAATGTCATTTTGCTGAAATTTTTATTGACAGAATTACACAAGTGAGCTAAGGGAGGACTTACAAGGTTGGTCACAAGAGGTGAACAAGACAGAAACTAGATGACAAATTCTAGACAACAGAAACTAGGAGACAAAGTCTGCATATCATGGGCTATTGAACAGATTTCAATCCAGAGTATGAGAGAATATGTAGGAAAAAATTCACAAAGGAGAAGCCTAAGAGGGAGATTTCTTAAACAAAAATAGAAGCCTTGCTGTCATCAATAGCTGCTGTTCACATTGACCTGTTTGAGCATTAAGAACCAACAAAAAGATCTGGGTATGCCAAATTTTGCTTTTCTGGAACATAAAATTGAGAGAAATTTTCTCCTGCTTTGGTCTTTCATCCCTTTTATGTTCAAGCATTCTTACTATGTACACAGTATAACCAAGAATTATCCAGGCTGTCGTGCCATAAGGATGAGTTTCAACAGAGAAAAACATTTGTCTGTGGTTACAGACTGGCTCTCTGGGAAGAAAAACAAAACAAAAACTGGTTGTGGCAGTATGTACTGGAACTTCTAAAAGCAAAGCATGAGGCTAAGTTTACCTGTCTGCCTACCACTGCCTAGAGTGGTTTCCCAGGTCTCAGCTAGTTTATAACATATGGTTACCTGCAGTCATGTGAAAGTGTTTTCAACCAACCTGATGTATTATTGGCAACCACTATTGTTTTACATAAAAAAACATTGCATGCTATTTTGAAGTAGCAGGAGGCAGTGTCCCCTTCTTCAAAACATTAATAGATCTCTTGAGCCAAATCCACTACCTCTTTGGCCCAATTTTATGTTTATGTGACTTAATCGATCCCAGCAATATTACATCCATGTGTCATTTTGGAATAAAACAGTGTAATGAATCAGTACCCTTTGCTCCTTTCTACATTTTTCCACCGCCACCATGAGAGATTCAAGGAAATTTTCCTCATCTGGGACCTTTCTGAGTAAGCAGTGAAAGATATTGGCATCCATAAAACCCCCACAATCCTCTCAAGAGATTATGATGTCTCTATAATACTGAAAAAATGCCACCCAGGTTATTTCAGCATTTTTTTTTCTATTTTTTTTCTTGTTTATATTTTGTAGGCAAAATTAAGTCAGATTCAAACAGATGAGTGGAGCCTTCTCTTTAAAGCGGAGCTTCTCCCCCAGCTCACTGAAACTCTTAACTAACTGACACGGAAGTTTAGCTGCATTATGTGGGCTTCAGGCCATGCTCAGCACAATCGGTCTGCTTCAAGCTGAAACTTGCTATGTTTAGGCAGGCTGGGGTTTCTGAACAGGTTGTTCAGCCCTGTTTTCTATGCTCAGTTGCCCAAGGATTTGTTTTCTTCCAAGAGCAACAGCAAAGAATTTGACTTACAAAAGTTTTTGAGAGAGCCTATAATTTTGAGAGTATTTGCTAGCCTTAAAACGTGCCGTTCCACTAGGACAGACACTGGGTTTTCAAGATGGAAGGACTCAGCAAGCTACGAAGGACTGCTGGACTGTTGCCTCTGGGTCTTCTACTGAAATTGTGACCTTTCCAGTATGTTGTGACAGAACAACAGTTTGTCAGGGTCAAAGAGGTCTAAGTGAGGACATTTCGGGACTCTGAAGAAATATTCATCTCAAGTGTTAACTTAATTTTATTTGATCACGTTCATTAATAAGGTGTTCAGAGTCCTAGAAGGACCATGACTCTGTCACCTTAAGCCTAAATAATCATGGCTCTATCACCTTAAACCTAAATAAGGATTCATGTCCCCTCATGTACTGTATATATTTACATAATATTTGATGATATGGGGCTTTGCTACAAAACTGTAACAAAATGCTTTTTCAGCGTGTCATGTTCAAGAAGACATATATTTACTTGAAAAGAAAAAAGAAGACCCAAGCCCTGCAGGGGATGTGAACTAACAAGTCTGCCAGCATGTCTTCCAAAGCAGTGAGTAATAACCTGTGCAAGGTATAGCTGCTTCCCATAATGGGAAAAAACACCAAGCCAAGCACACTTTCATATAAATGACTTAAAGATGAAATTAAGAGTCCTGCTCAAATATCAATACAAATCAATACAATGTAGATCATGCCAGGCTTTCTTTTGCCACATGTGCTACACATGCTAGAGACTGTTCTTAATGTAGTACATTGAGCTACACATTTATGCAGCACTGCATGAATAAAAGATACATGCTCTACTTACTCAACTAAGCAGTTATCTTCACTGGTGGAGTCAGCCTTGCACCTGTGGAGTCATACAAAACAGCTATGCTACCTTCACAAGCTTTATACTACTGTAGTAGTTCAAAGAAGAAGAAATAAAACCCCCAGAGTTTTCAGACAGGGGTTTCAAGAACTGCCAGTAGCACGCACTTACAGTGTTTCTATCGGTAGCCACAGAGTTACATCTTCAGATCTCCACAAGTCTGTGGTAGTTTGTATACAACGAACATAATTTCTGTTGGAAACGTCATGCCAGTCCTAGTGGGGTTTTTTTGTAGCTTCAAATTCCAAACAAGAGAGAAATCTGGAGGTGTTAAATGCCACATGGATGCCTAGAAAGAGACAGTCCTTGTTGTAAAATGTTTTCGAGTCTGTAAACATAGTAGAAAGAAAGTACCGTTATCCCTGTTTTATAAATGCAGACATCGAGAGATGAAAAGATCTGCCTCTCTTATTCATGGAAAGATTATCACTGACTTCAGTGGGTGTAGTATCAGCCCTATAGCGGTATGAAACTTGGCTCTTAATTACATTAGGCCCACGTAGGCTTAGTTTCAGCCACAGTTCATTTTTATCGCCAGGTTGTTAACCTGTAAACCAAAGGTATTTCAACTGCTGACAGAGTCTGACTTGTGGTTCTAGGCTCCCAGGATGCTTGACTAAGAGAAACCCATGTCCAGTCACGTTTCATTTGTGCTCGAAGTGCTTGGCTTCCATCAATGGCTTGGAATGGTCTGTTCTCTGCAGATTAAGAGGAAATAATATATGACGCACAGGCTTGTCTCACTCACTTCAAAGTGTGAGCAACAGTGACTCACCCACCTCCACAGACATCTTTAAACCCTGTGCTGAGTTTCCTATTTTTCTTCTTGTGTCAGAGATAGCATTACTGTCTTTTGTTTTCTCCAGCCTACCCTCACCTGCTTTGCGGAATTTTGAATCCAATCTGGCAATGAGGTTGAACTTTATTTTTTTTTTACAGTGCTTATGTGTTCCCGTATTCTTTTATAGTTTGCTTAACCACACAGCATGTGTTTAAGTTTCTCAGTATACTCCAAGTGTTACCAAATAAGAATTATCTGCATAATATCTACGTAAAAAGGAGGCTTGTTATTCACACTCTGTTATCATCCTGTCCCACAGACAGCTGCTGTCACTGTTTGCCCTTTTCAGTGGCAGTGGGCTAAATTCATCCTAGTCACAGACGGGGGTAGGTGGCTGAGGTGCAGTCCCCATCCATTTGGAATATGACACGTTAGACTGAGTTATTCTTTCACAGACCAGGGAAGCTTATTGAACAGAAAAGGTTAATTAACCTAACTGTGGACAAAACTGGTCCATACAGGACATCACTGCAACAGGGAAAACTTCCATAACTTCTTAAAAACATACTTCATTAGGAATATCATGAAGAAAAACAATAATTACCTTCTTATAAAAGTCTTGCCAGATAATACCATGGCTTCACCAGAAAAGATTTATGTGCTCTCATGCTTGCAGTCTGATGCCAGAATTCAATGAACCTGGGTCATCCATGGCTATGTAGGCAGTCAGTCAGTCCTGTAGGCTAGTATGCAAAAAGTGGATTCCACCACTTCTTCTACACCACTGTTTTTGAATTAAAGGGACCATGGCAGCTCTGCCCTGTGTTGAGCCTAGTGCTGTAGATATGTATTCTACATGATCTAAGCATGTCAAGATGATTGGGATCCTTGGGGGCCTTAGGCAGTGGAATACCTGCTTTGTAAATCCCAAATGCACTCTGGGAAATGGCAGTCTATGCATTTAGTTCAGTCAGTGTCAATGGTATAATTTTAAAGCATGGAATTAAATTTTATAATGGAAATTTTGAGTACTTACTGGGGCAAATGTTATTGGGAAAAATCACTTTTCTCTCTTTGATTAAATTCTCTGTTTGCACCATAAGTGCTTAGGTGTTTTATTTGAATCTTGCTGAAGGCACCTGCCTGTCTGAGCTTCAGCTCTTCTGGGTGTCCAGAGCACTGCTTTGGCACATGCCCAGAACAGTTTAAGCAGCCTGATAGCTATCTCCCACCTATGAAGCAAGGCATTCCTCTGCTAAAGTCTCCTGGGGGGATCAAACCTGCAGACATTCTCAAAAAAACACCCAACACACACCCAGAAAGCTCCTTGGAAAATGCTTTGTGGGGGATTTTTAGAACAGACAGTGGAGGAGGATCTGCCACCCACCTTTCATACAGAATTCTGGGGTTAAGTCATTTGCTAAGGATGTTAGGCTCAAATTCAACACTTTGCTCTGACTGAAGGGGTTGAAACTAATATTTTCCCAATGAAAATTATGGGGTTTCATGTACACTCTCTATTTTTTCTCTTCAAGTTCTATTAATGTGTAGCAAAAAACTTCAAAACTCACTAACAGGCACCTCCACAGAGATGCATTATTCTGTAGTCTGCGCAAAATAGTTTTGAGGAAAGACATGATTGCACACTTCATGGTCAACACCATTCCAATTCAACTCAAACGAGCAGGACATTTGGCACTTGAAAAGGCTGGAGGAAATTAGATTCTGGTCTCCCACTTTGTCCTCTACAACTTCACTTGCACTAAATAAACAGAAACATTACCATCACCAGCCCATTTTAGAAGTATGCTTTCATAAAGAGGATATGTGGGCACCTTCTTCCAGGTTCTGGTCTCTGAATGTGAAGTAAGACTTGTCTTCATCTCTGTATTTGCTGTAAAGTAGCTGAAAGTTCCTGACTGGTAAGTATGGAGTTAATGTAGATTTGAATCCTGTCTTGAGCACCTGACCTTCCACATGTTGTATATGTAAAGCCCTATTCAGAGGTTCTGGTTTCCACCCCAATGCCTAGCTACACAGGCTACAACTGTACTTGTGTTTTGTTATTCTTGGTAAGACTCAGTAATGCCACTTTGAGTTCCTTTGCACCTTAACCAACAGCCTGGCAATTTTTTCCTTTTGTTATACAATTTTGCTGTTTTCTAGGTCCACTTTCTTTCTGGACTCATATATTTCTCATTTAAGGTCCATTATAGGTGATCTGTTGTGTAGACAATGACTTCAAATTATTCACAATGGCAAGAAGATTATATTCTGCTGTATCTGTGGATTCTATCTTTTCTCTTTTTCATGGGTGTAAACACTAAGCAAACACCAAAATGTATTCTTGGTGAAGAGTGTGAGGTCTTTAGATCCCAGAAGAAACACTAGGGAAATCCAGAAAGCAGGAAGGGTTAGGCAGAGAATGCCCTGGTTTTTTATATCCAGTGGGAGCTTTATCATCTGAAGCAAAAGATGGCAATGGCACAGGAGAGTGACTTCGACTTCCATGTGGGGAAAGAAAGGATTGGCAAGAACTAGAAAGCTTGAAGCAAGGGAGTCCAGGTGAGGGACAGTGAGTGAGAGGTCAAGTTGAATGGACAGGAAAAACTGGAACTTTGAGTTTGGGGTTTAGTCTGGAAAGATGAGAGAGGGTATGTGGGAAGTTCAGGTGGGAGGGATTTTGCTGCAGAAGAGCAAAGGGAGGATTAAGAGAAGTGAGGACATAACTGACACTTAGAAAAGCAAAGTGTAAGGTCTTGGAATTGCACCAGGGAAGGAAATTTCCCCTCAGGAAAAGGACTTCAGATTAATTGGGAGTTGGTGGAGTCCTCTGAGGAAATACAATTACTTAGATCTGAAAGGTTTGGAAGAAAAGAGGCTCTGAGATCAGACTGAGTGGAACTTAGGGAATAGAGGCAGTCTCCGGTCTTCCTCACCTTACTGCTGCTACCTCCAGTGCCCTCAAAGCTCTTGCATGGGAGCAGTGATGCATAAAAAGTACAACAATCCCTTTCTTCATCCTGCATCAATCTTTGTTTTGAAAGGACAGATCTCTTTGAAAGTAGTGACCATGTAGTGATCTATGTCTCTGTGTGACTTGCTCTAGTACAAAAACTAGCACAGCTGTGGGATCTCCATCCCTGGAGGACTCCAATATTGTTTCAACTAAAAAATCCTGAGATGCTTCAGTATTTGCAATAGTGCCATTTGGAGCTGGGGCTTGATGTAGATGACCCCCAGAGTTCTGTTCCTACATGTTTTCCCATGGCCCCTGGTTCTAGGAATCTAGAAAGCATTTAATCATAGAGGATTCTTTACCTTTAACACCTTACGCTACACCAGCCTTGTTCCATTGCCCTTTATTTTTTGCTCAAGATGACAGATATGTGTCTGCCTTATTCCATAATGTTGGTGTTCCCATAGGCTTGCAATAATGTATTCTGAGTTCACATTTCTGTAACAAAACAAAAAGCAGTTTAATTCAGAGAAAACAAAAACCACTTAAGGGATTTATGTGCTTCTTGTTAAGTCATCTTGCAGTTCAGATTAGGTCTTCTCCTAATCTCCCCATTTTGGCCTTCAAAATCATCACTTCTTCTTGATCTGCCTGTAGGCCAAAGGGCAAATTGACTTGGCTTCTTCCAGATCCTGTTAAAGTCCATTTCTGAAGTGGTAAATGGAGTTTATCGAAGAATGAAAGCACAGCTTTTCCTCTATGAGTTGACAATATAGCTCTTTTGTACTGCTCATAGCTGAAGATGATGGGATGATTTGGACCAAATGTACTTTATTTTCTAATGCCGCAGAAGCTTTTGTAGAAGCAGAAAGATTTCACTTATGTTTTCTACCAAAGAAAACCCCTCCCCAAAGTGAGTTACAAAGTAGGAACAATTACACTATTTCATTGATTTGTTTTGGAAACCAGGAGGTATGAGGTAGTGCCTGAACCTACACTTGGCTCCACCGCTGAGGTACCAGTGTTACAGCCCAGCCATCCTGGCTCCCTCCACACTTGTGGAGCCACCAAGTCTCCCTGCCACCCTGAGAAAGTGCCCATCATCCTCCTGCGACATTAGAGGGAATCTGAGGTGACTAACCCCCTAATTTACATGCCTTATACAGGTGATTAACAGTAGGTAGGATGAATTGTGGCTGCAGTGTATCATTGAAACATCTTTACTTATTTTGCAGATCAAAGTATCTCGTGTTTTTGTTCTGATGAAACAGTTTGGTACTTAAGAAGAGGAGCACATAAGCATGCAACATACAAATTAGGGAAGCCAGCTGTTTATTATATATTTCCATTATCCTGCAATCCTGTTTAAAATAATATGTTACGGCATGTGGTTTGTTATGGACTTCCACAGTGAAGCCATAAAAGTAAGTAAATATCTGTAACTGTTACTAATAATGAGAAAATTTGGGTTGAAATCAGAATTTCCCTCCAAGCTAATTTTAAAAATAAAAATGTGAAACTTTTTATTCTGTGGCAATTTTTAAAATGTTTGGTTCGGTTGTGACTCAGCACCAAAACAAATTTTGTAGTTATATTTAACATGAACTGTGTTCACAGCTTTAACAAGCCTTTCTGTTCTATCAACAAGAGGGCCATTCAGCTATCAGTTCTCATCTTTAAGACTGAGTGAAGGGTTGGAAAGCAATAAGAAGTTCCAGTAGTGGGTCAATGTACTGCATTACCGCTAACTGTTGGATATTACCCAAATAATTTGGCTTTAAGATGCAAAAATAAGCTAAGTGTTTAAGGCTATGATGAATATTCTTCAGAAATGTTCAAGGTAAACATAGTCTAAATGGATATTAAATAAAGCTGTTTACCCAAGTGTTGTCTAACAATAGTAAGAAAGTAACCAGAGACTTATTCAACCTTAAAAAAATATTACAAAAGAAAAAAAAGTCTTGCATTGCTTTGAATAGACTAAGAGCTGAGGAACACACACACAAAAATCCATTTGTGATACTGTTTGACTATGCACTGTGCAACTACAAATGTTAGAGCATCTACTATTAAACTAAACAGAAGCACGCTGTGACTTGATTGACCTATGCATCACTGCATGCCAATCTATTTGAGTTGTTTCACAGTTTGGGAACGTTCTCACATAATCCTACATGTATGCTTACTGCACTTGTTTTTTGAGTTAACTTGGCCTTCTTTTGAGTAGTACACATAATCTTCAATGTTCAGCTAGGAAAACAATTTATAAACCATGAGAGTCAAAAAGCAGCTCTTCTGCTCCTTGTTGACATAGGGCTGGTACTGATATCACTGAATTTCTTGTAAAAGTGCACTTCCTCTGATTAACAAGAAATCTCTCATGGGACAGTAAGAAGAGATGTCATGGTGCTATTCCAGATAACAGATTCAAGTCAGCAGTGGACAGTGCTCAGGACTATGCAGTCAAAGTGGTTTGTAAGTTAAGATAGGTTCCAGCCACATGCAGAGGAGATGGCTTGGTGTTTACTAGAAATATCCATCCTGCAACTGTCAAATCCACAAACATAATCCATCCTGCAGAATAATGGTTTCCTCCTTCCCATCCACTCCACAGTCTAAATGACTATTTGTCTTGAATGCAACCAGGCTTTCAAATATGCTTTATTTTGTTGTCTACAATTGGATGCACACTATGGTATCCTTAGAAAGTAAATATTCATTAGTCATCATTAGCAGAAATACTGTCTGTATATTGTTGGTATATGATAGTTGAAAGTAACCATCTCCTTTACATGTTATGGTGTGACAACAGATGACAGCTGTTGATTTTTCAATAATGGTCACTGACAGGGTGAATGAGTGCAAGGTGTTGTTACTCCTATTCACTTCTCTGTACTAGAAAAGGGATGGAAAGTAGCAACAAAATGCAGAATTCCATTTCAGGATTAATCAGTCAATAATCAAGGTATTACTGAGAAAGTCTGCAGCCCTAACGAAATAGTAACTCAACAAAAAAAAAATAATTTCACCTGTTGTCTAAAAGTGCTTTAAACATTATATGCTTCCAGTAAAAAATATATTAATATAAACTAAATGTTTTGGTATTTTTTTCACCTCTTGTAGCAATATATCGCAGTTAGTATTGCCTTTCAGGAACCACCTTAAAAATAAACCCGTGATATACTCCAGATTCTTGGCCAAAAGAAAGCTTAGAAAGATGAATGTATTTATCAGTGATCTCCAGGGAGTTAATTTTATGCCAAGTTAGAAGGCAAGGACTAGACCTAAATCAGTGCTTTCTTTTGCTTTTTAGTGCTAAAGCACTGGTTTGGGGGATTTTTTTATGCTTTTGGGTTTGAAAGCAGGATAAGATTCCTCTGAGATGTTTGAAAATCAAAGTCAGAAGGAGAATTAGGAAACAAACGTGTTTACTGAGTAAGATTAAGCCAGTGCGTGAGCAAGGGAACAGGAAGGATCATAAACCAGAGGGACCAGTTCAAACCAATTTTCACAGAACTCCTCCCTTTAGTAACATTACTGTAAGTTACAAATATTACATCATCAGAACAAATGATTATTTGCTAATCCATGATTCATAAGGACAACCATCGTTTAACAGCACTCTTTGGAAACTGGTTAACCCTTCATCCTCCATTTACTACATCATAAATGTGAAGACACAAAGAAGATCTGAAATAAGCATGCCAGGAAGACAGTGACTATGAAATCAGTAAAATAGATGTACAGTCCTTTATACAGAAAATGGCAACAGGTGGCAGGTATTGGTCATGACAAGAGAAGCCATTAGTACAGTCATAGATAAGAGTGCAATGCAAGACTCTCACGGTAACACACTCTAGTTAATGTATTACAATGCTGACAATTCATTTTCTGGAAATTGGGCTGAACATTGTGTGAAGAATGTTGCTTACAATAACTACTTCGATGTAAATCTGTAATTTGGGAAATGGACTACGGCAACAACAGTCGTATCATATGAAGACGGTGATATCCACATCTGCCCAGACTTGTAATTTTTTCTATTCCAATGAATCCTACTGTTAAAGAATAGAAATACCTCTGAGATTAATCAATGTATACAGTGTACAAAGGCATCCCAGGAACCACAAGCAGAACATACTACCAAAATTGGAAAATAGGAGGATATTTTTAAGGACAGGTCTCTATGAGTGTTTTAGTTTGTGTTGGGAGTACTGCTTTGAGGGGAATTTCCTGACCACCCCTAGCTAGTATAGAATCATAGAATGGTTTCAGTTGGAAACAACACTTAAAATTCTTCTAGTCCAACCCCCCCTGCAGAAAGCAGGGTCATCTTCAACTAGATCAGGTTGATCAGGGCACCACCCAACCTGGCCTTGAATGTTTCCAGGGTTGGGGCATCCACCACCTCTCTGGGCAGTGTTTCACCATACCCATTATAAAATATTTCTTCCTCGTATCTATCATGAATCTATCTTCTTTTAGTTTAAAACCATTACTAAGTGTCTTATTAGAAAAGGCCCTACTAAAAAGTCTGTCCCTGTCTTTGTTATAGTCCCCCTTTAAATATTGAAAGGCCACAATAAGGTTTCCCCAGAGCCTTCTTTCCTCCAGTCTGAACAAACGCAACCCTCTCAGCTTTTCTTCACAAGATAAGTGCTCCAGACCTCTGATCATTTTTATGGCCTTCCTCTGGATATATTTCAACAGCTCCACATCTTTCCTGTGCTGAGGACCCCAGAGCTGGACTCAGTACTCCAGGTGGGGTTTCACCAGGGCAGAGTAGAGGGACAGAATCACCTCCCTCAACCTGCTGCCCAGTGAAGCTCTGGTTTGCATCATAGAGCCTCTCAAAGGATGTAAGCAAGATTCCTTTTGGATGACATTAACTAGGAAATGTGCTCCAGAAGACTACCTAACACCTTTGCATTGCTAATGGAACTTCAGTCAACAGGACCAAACTAGAACTAGTCTGATGTCAAACCCCTGAAATGTTTGCGGAGTACCCATCATTCCTCAGCACCTCTTCCCATTAGTCTGGATTTGCTAAAGCACCTGTAGGCTTAGACAGCTCAGGCTTTTAGGCATGCACGGCAGAGCTCTGAGAGGAGTCAATAAATGACCCAGAACCACCTCATTGCAATTTGCAGCTATTCTGTTTGTCTGTGATATGAGTGTGAGAGTTCTGCCTAAAATTTTTCTGCTGTCTTAGAAAGATATTTTGTTTTTAAAGTCCTCAGAGCCTTTTGGAATGATCATTTATTTTGGTCATTTGTGAGTAAGCATTCTCCTATGTACTGTTGAATGTAACTAGGCTACAGATGGTGCTGATAGTGGTCTGAAGAAAGTATGTTTCCTTTTACAGAATGTTCTTATGGACAGTTGAGCATTAGTTGATTTGGGACAGAGTTCGCACTCTGTATGCAGATGATCCTCTTGACTTTATGTTTTGTTGGGTGTTTTATGATACCCCATAGTTATGGGTCACATTGACATAAATGGCTGCACAAAATGTGTAAATCACTTTCTGTTTACAAGTGGTAGGGATTTTTTCAGTCCATGTGTAAGAAGGTATAATTGCAAAGGAAAAAGCAACTCATGAGGATATATGAATTCAGAATAGTACCAAATTAGTCAAGATAGGTTAGAAGTCTCCACAAGCCCCAAAAGAGATTAGTGTCTGTTTTCCTCAGGTCTGAGTGAGCAGGATTCAGCACAGCGTTATTTATGGTGTCTGCAGTGTAGATGTTGCACCTCAATTGGGTGTTAAGCTCCTATTAAAGTTAATGGACAGTTTGAAGGCTTCCTAAGAACATCCTTCTAATGCCATTTGAGATACCATCCAGAATAAAAGATACCTGCATAAAGCCTGAAGGTAAGACCCAAGACGTAGGGGTGACCCATGCTCTTCTGAAGAAGCCTAAGCATGCAGCATCTAACACTTCAATAACACTTCTATGTCTAGGAAACTGGCTTGGATCTGAGCTTTCCCTTGACTTTGATGGGAACTTGGACAAGCTCAGATACAGACACCTGTCTTACATAGCTTAAATTCAGGCAAGCTGAATTCTACTCAGTATCTCATAATGAATGCAATGGAAGTGCTAAACAAGAGCTGACACTGTGAAGAATAGCCCTATTCACAGGGAAGAAAGGACAAAGGTAGGTTGTGGTACTATTAATGAACATGAGTGGCATATTTATGTATGCTGGAAACAGAACTGTGCAAATAATGGATTTTGGGGTTTGGTGGTTGAACTGAAAGTTATACAGTAAATTCCTTTCAGTTAACCTGAAATAGATTTTGTGTGTGTGTGTTTGTTAACTAATATAAGAAACATGTGTCTCATCTAGTTTGTTAGTGACAAGGAACTAGACTTCTGCGTAGCTGTAGTCATGGGTTAAGCATAGTAGCTGTATTCCTATGACACTGAATTAAAAATCTTAGAGACGATACTGAGTAGGAATGACAGGATCATGAGCTGAAAATTGCCATGCAGGGATATGACTAGAAATAATAAATGATCTTATTTTGCAGAATGACTGGAAAGCTTATGTTATATTGTGTGTTTTATGGTTTCTACTCTGCAACTTTTACTTTGGATTATGTTCGCTTGAAGTGCCACAATACTTATTCACCTATGTAAGTGAACAAAAATGATTCATCATGCAAAAAGATTGTGAAACTCGGCAGTATATCTTATGTATCTATGTTTTCACCCGTCTCTAAAATAATTATCCAAACCCCATCATTTGAGGTACATATGAGCCAGATTCTTGTGCTCTGACATCAGATTTAGACCTGAAAATTTTTCTTGTTTAATTATATTATTAAACTGGTAAATATGTCAGTTTATATCATGCTATTACTGTTTTGGAAGTACTGAAACTGCTGCAGGTTATGCCCACTCAGAATCTAGAATAAGCTATAATAGCATTAAAACTTACATGCCATAATAAGTGTTTATAGCAGAGCACAATCCTGTGCTCATGAGGCTTCTCAGTTTTACCTACTCTGAGTCTAATGGGAATGCTCAAGTGAATAAAATGAACAGACTTTGAGTCCTGATCAACACAAACAATCTGTATAAAAAAATTAAAAATGTCTGTGATATCAAGATCATACCCATGATCAGTTTAACACTACAGATGTTTAGTAATATACAAGTTGAATTTCTCAAAGAAGATACATGTTGATAATTCAGATTATCACATGGAAAGTTGTGCAGTTGGCAGTAAAAGTTGCTTTTCCTTAAAAAAAAGAAGAGCTATAGTAATATTTACTTGATTGCCTGATAAAAGTAATACTACAAAAGAATATTGCTAAACCTTGGAGGCTTGGCATGCTTTTCTATGTGGGTGAAAAAATGTTGTATTGAAGCCAAGCTGGAATGAATCATAAAACTGTAGCATAAAAAAACATACTTGAAGATCTATTTTTTTAAAGCAAACAAACAAACAAGCAAACAAAAACCACCCCAAAAATATGACAACTAGAATAATAAAGCTGTGGGTCTTACAAGTGTATGCAACGTAAACATATTGCTGAAAAAATATTGGATACTGTAGTATGCAGGACAGGCTTTGATTGTAAAGAGAGCATTAGGGTTTTGACCTTCATTCTCAAGTCTGGGCTCTGGACTGATTCCCATCACCCAAAACATTTTCTAGGAACACTCACTTAGTGACAGGATATCCTCTGACCTATAAGTTCCAAGGGACATATTAAAGGGCATATAGAGGGATATGGCTTCATTTATTTCACAGCATCTTCTATATTCAGTGTCAAAAAATACCTCACAGGTTAATGCAGCAGAGGGTGGCAGGCAGTCAGGTTTCTTTAGCCTTTATATCTCTAGTGTCTCAATGCTTAAGGGACGACTTCAGGGAAAGGCACTCAAAATTTGTTTGTTATGCTGACACCCCATCTGTCTTCTTATCAACCTAATGCCATAATTGCCAGGTTGAAATGAAGATGTGTAATGCCAGGTAAAGATAAGTGTGTGTTAATCTCATGCATAAGCATCAGCACGTGTGTATGAAACGATGCAAGCTTTAAAAAAAGCAGGTTCCATCCCCGTGACCTGGAGGGCAAATGACACTGGCTGGCTTGCATCAGCTCTGCCTAGCACCAGTCCTTTTCTCAGAAGACTCATCTCAGAGACTGCATGGAGGGGCAGTCTTCAGAACAAGGCCAAGAAGTGAGCTAAGATACAAGCAATGTGACCATCAAGAGTCAGATGAATAAATTCACTAGCATCTTGTCTGTGTAAATGTACCCAGTGTGGCTTATCATAGGTAAACAGTCATTGCAGGTAATCCTATTCTAGCTATCAAAGTTAAATAAATGTACAATATACATGTACTCCATCAACTGTTCTAGTCCTGTGTTTCTACTTTTTATAACGAGCATTTAAACATATTCACCAGCTGACAAACATGGAACTATGTTTGAAGCATTTATTTATGAGCAAAATTTTATGATACATTTTGAATTCAGGCCAAAGCACTTCTTTCTATGGACAAGTTTAAGAAAAAGGGAAGCAGAAATACCAGATGCACGGAGAATTATCTTCATGAGCGTACTTTAGGGCCCAAAAGTTTGGCTTCACTTAAAAAAAAAGAGGTGAAATACTGTTGAAACATCCTCAAGTAATTTTTTTTAAGTTTTTACTCAGAAAAGAGTAGATAGGAGCAAACAAACAAAAAAAAATTAAAAAATCTATACTCCGTCTTGAAAGGACAAGAAAATAATGAAGAGTAGACAGATCAACACTCAAGTGGGAGTATGTTCAGAAGCACATATGAACGGGAAGAGTGGGGTGTGCTTGTACCCTTGTAGCTGCTACTTGCAGATACTTCTCCCAGCCTTATGCATATGCATAAGTAAAATCCCAGGGCTTTTATCACTCACCTCATCTGGATTTGGGGCCACTCCCTAGGCAGGCAAATTTGTCAGGAGCTTTGGCTGGGTATTATGAGCTGCATTTGGCCTCCAGGTCTTCACTTGAGGAAGCTTGCTCCAAGGTCCAAATTCTGCCACTCTTGCTGTCATCAAACTGCCCCTTATTTCCCAATCCATTATCTATCTCTCAGGTCTCAATTTCACCCTCAATTATCAGCACAGATATGATATTATTTACATTACATTGAGATTTTTATTAGCATTAGAGAAATTCATTCTGCATGACATCTTCATGTGCTACCTCTAACGTTAGAATGAATGAATGAATAGTTGTGAAGGGACAGGGGAAACTGAAGAGAAAATCTTGAGCTCTAGCACTGTCTCCTTAACTGAAGTACAGCAAGCCCTGCTCATATCTGATGAATTTGTGCCTACAAATCCACACAAATATTTTAATTTATTTTACCATTAGTTATTATTATCGTTGATTTTGCAATTCCATAAACATGAACTCACTTCAAAACACATGGTTGGATTAGGGTGCTGATGGTGTTCACTATAAATGAAAGTTTTAAGATTTACAGAACTTGCATAGATGTTCAATATAATATATATAGATGCTTTTTTCTCTCTTTTTTTTTTCATTTTACATAAAGCTAGGAAAAATGTGTTTCCTCTCAACAGTTTTTATAAGAAAAGGGAACACATTTCAAATATATATATTCAAATAACATTAAAAAGAAGATGAATAGGAATACAAAAGCCAGAGAAAATAATTAATCACAGTATTTCTACCAAGCAACTTTCTTGGTCAGCTGTATTCAATCAATACAAGGTAGAGGACTGAAGACAAGAAGGTGTATGGATAGAGCACACTGTCTGTAGTTAGCCAAACAGTAATTGTAAGTGTACCTCCACTGTATTGGAATCAGCTGCTTCTGTCATCACTGACTGTGAGCAACATTTCTTTCACAGAAGAAATGTCTCCACGTTCCCTCAGAAAATTCCTGTAAGACTTTCTGATCATTTTAATTCTCCTTTTTAGAAATTTTATACCATTTTGTTTCAGAAACTTTAATTTGATCTTCTGCATTTGTAGCATATTTGGCCATAGATGAGGTTTTACAAGTTTGTTAAAAAACAGTCCTTCCCAAAAGACCACACACAATTTCCCAGAGCTTGGCATTCCCTATCCTACTCAAAGATAGAATGTCAAGTTCAACTTGTCACATCTCTCCCAGAAGCCAGGATCAGTAAGCAGATGAATAGTGAGAGAAATAGTTTGTATTTGTCTATGTCTGAATGAGCATCATCAAATATTGCCCTTTGATTATTCTAAAGGAAAGAGCCTAGACCTAGAATCCAGTTTTGCCAAGAGGTGTCTTGGATATGCCTTAACCCTTAGAAGACTTATCCCTTTCCTAAGATGATAGCATAACTCTTTCATTTAATAGAGGGTTCCTTCTTAGGAAACTTGCTGGAAAAGAACAGACATAACAGCCAGAATATCCAGCCAGTTAAAACATAGCTGTAGAAATCACCAAAATGGGGATAGCAGACAACAACTTCTATGGGAAGGGTATTGTGATAACACCCCTGACCTGATAGTGGTCCAGGAGTAGGTACTGACAAGGCAAATTTATTTCCTCAGTTATGACCAAGTGACACAACTAGAGTCAACCACTAAAATCCACTGAGTTCCAGTCAAAAACATTCAACAGTTTGAAGTTCTGTCAGGGAGGAAAGTAGGGGGCAAAAAGAGTGCAGAAATTATGTAACCTTCCTAAAACATTTGTTTATGCAGTGGTATGACTATGATATAAACATCTTCCTTCCACATCCACCTTTGTCAGTGGCCTCAGAGGATTAAGAGCCTGAGAAATGCAGGGCCAATTATGGCAAACATTGCCATAGCTCTGCCTTTGATACCACCCAAGTGCAGTTGCTTGGAATGATTTTCTACAAATGAATAGGGTGCCTATTTTAACATAGTTTTCTAAATTTTTATGATCAGAGAGTTTGGAGTTGTATCCAAATCATTGTGCATAACAGTCACTGATGAACTCTTCTGCCATGTTTGTCTAATTTCCACTTTGAACCCATTCACACTTTTGTCCCTCTGCATTATATATGTGGAATATGTAGTTACTGTACAAAACAATTTTGTGATCCCTCTACTAGTCACTTCATTAGGTGATCTCCATTTGGTGAACTTTGTGGAAATCATGTCTCTCTAAGTTATGAAGATCTGTATAAATTCTGTTCTTCACTAACTGTTCTTTATAGGGAAGAATTCTATGTTCTATAGTTACAATAAGGGTAAGGAACATAAAGAAGAATATATAATAAATACAGATGTAACAATGGGAAGTAAGATGAGTACTCAAATGTTGTATGTATTGGCACTATTAGTCATCCATTTAAATTAATCCAGCTAATTCTTAAGTCCCAAATAGGTAAATTTGGTGGGTTGGTCTTATTTTTTCACAGGAGAACCAGATTCAGAGAGGGTTATACAAGGTTTCTTTCCTGTGGTCCTGTCCACCTAAACCTGAACACTGGACCTTAATCCAAAGCAAGGGCTTAAGTTTCTTGTACAGTCAGATGGCCATAGAGTAGAATTTCAAAGGGAGATCCAACATGCTTAAGTTAGTTATGTCTCCATACTTTTTTTAATGTTTGAGCTATTGTTTGCTATATCAGTGGCGGCTGCATTTGTAATTAATGGTGCTTAAGTTCTGCATATATCATGTAAGAAACGCAGAGCTTTATGACTTTTTCTCCAAGAACCAGAAACAATAAATTATTTATATCACTTAAATATGAAGTCTTTTTTCAATTTCTTTTTCATGTAGGTTGTCTTGGCCTTCAGGAGAGGCATGTTGCAAAACAATGTTCTGTTTCCCCTTCCTTCTCCAAAATATCATAGGAAGCTGAAGACTACTGCTGCAAACATTTCTTTTCAGTTTAGAAGTGCTGGAGTCCATGTTCCACCCCAAAGTTTGTCACAGCCCATTTTAGAAGTCTCGATGTGAGATTTGGCTCAGACAAGGCTCCAACGTACCTTCTGCTAAGAAGGTTTCTGGGCACCAGAAAAACAGCCAAATCCTTCTTCACACAGTGTCCTGACTGTGGCTGGAAAACACGTTTTTCCTCAAGGTAATGAAAGGGCGGATTGCATTCCTTGGCCTCTGGAAGGGAGTGGTTTCATGTAATTCTCAAAAGGTAGCTCAAGGCTCATACTTGGAAGGACAGCTGTAGGCAAAAATAGTGGAGGCAGCAGCAGTGTCAACCTTCCCCTGGAACAGGTTTTTTGGCAGAGAAGCACTGATAACACACCGCTTAGGATGGCTAACAGAAGAGTTTGACCCTAGGCAGACTTTCACACTTGCATCCCCTGCAGTGCTGGGTCATATAGCTGTACTCGCAGAGCAACCTCTTCTGTCACATGCAGCCTGTGATATGCAACTACAGTAGTGAGCCTTTTCTTAGGGCTGAAAGCAGCATCTAATTCAGCCTGCCAAGGCTATCTGCTCTGTGAAAGGAAGATTTATCGTCTCATAAACATGACAGTGAAATCACTTGTCTTCCAGTTTTTCTCCCAGGTTACTCATGTCATATTAGTTCACTTTCAGTATCTCTTCTGGACTGAATGAACTAATTTTCTCTGAGATCATAGCCAGTTCTGGGGGTAGTTCACCAATGTCAGTATGGACATATGCCCACCAAATTTGTTTCCTTCTGTCTTTCACAGCTGTCCAAAAATATGTCCCAAGCATCCTCAAGTGAATATATGACAAATTGCAAGACACGTGATATATACCGTCCAAAAGCACTGTTCCACTGGCTGTAGTGCAGTCCACCTATCAGACACATTTAAAAACTTTAAAAATGCACATAAAAACGATTAGTATGTGTGTTGGTTTTGGCTGGGATATAGTCAATTTTCTTCAGAGTAGCTAACAGGGGCCATATATTGGGTTTGTGCTGAAAACAGTGTTGATAACACAGGAATGTTTTACGTATTGCTGAGCAGTGCTTATACAGAGTTAAGGCCTTTTCTGTCTCTCAAACCACCCCACCAGTGAGGAAGCTTGAGGTGCACAAGGGAGAGGACACAGCTGAGACAGCTGATGCCAACTGACTAAAGGGATATTCCATACCATATGGCAACATATTCAGCATATAAAGGTAGGGGAAGAAGGAAGAGGAGGACATTCAGAGTGATGGTGTTTGTCTTCCCAAGTCACTGTTACACATGAAGGAGCCCTCCTTTCCTGGAGTTGGCCGAACACCTGCCTGCCCATGCAAATGGTGAATAAATTCTCTGTTTTGTCTTGCTTGCCTGTGTGGCTTTTGTCTTATCTATTAAACTTTTTTTGTCTCAACCCCTGAATTTTATCTCTATTTCTTTTCCAATTTTTTCCTTCATCCCACTGGGGAAAGTGAATGAACATCTGTGTGGGGCCAAGTTGACATCTGGAGGTTAAACCGTGTCATTATGCCTTAGGCCTTCAAGGGAGCTGTGGTGTTCCCACTTGGTCGTAACACACCCTGCAGTACTTGGACTGGTGGGCCACAGTCTCTCTTTTGAAAGAATGGCTTTATACAGATGTGTCCTGTGAACCCGTAAGCCTTCTTTTTGTGAGCCTCAAAAGCAGTTTGAATTCCTGAAACCCTCATTCTGGCAAGACGAGTAGCAGATATCTCAGGACTGCTTTCTTCAGATACAGATACTAAGAAATTCCTAGAGATGACGCAGAGAGAACCTTGGCTCACACACCCTGTGATATTCTCACATGCTACAGTTAGTTCATTGGTTAACAAATGATTACTGAAGGTAGTGAGAAATGTGTATTGGATGCTGACAAATGTAATACTAACCTCTAAACCAGAAACTGTTAAGAAACTGTTATGAAACTCATGTGTTTTTATCTTTTCTTTTGCCCATGAAATAGGGAAATGCTGGCATAGTAACACCACTGAATTTCATAAGGACAGACTCATGTTTATGTGTCATGTTAGAGCTTTTACATACCATAGTCTCATTCTTACTTTTGCACCAGATTACTTACTTGATTACTCTTTTTTTGAAACTTGACTGTAACACAATGAAGCCAGATTCTATATTCTGGATATACACAAAACTGTTTTTTAAATCAGGATAGGACCAAAGTTTTCAGGTACCCCAATGCTATTTGCCAGTTTCACAGGTAGGACAGAAAGTCAGACAGTTAGCCAGAGGCTATTTTAAGTGGGTGTCTAATTGCATTAAGTTTGTTGTGAGCTAGCCAGATTAGATCTACCAATTCAGGCTAGAGTTCATGCCACCACCTGAGTGCCAGCAGCTTCCATTGCTTTCCTGAGAAGTGTGCCTAGCACTGAAATCTGGAGAGGATTGGGGATCAGGCTATAGATTTGCACATTGTTTTTCTTTTTAGGTCAAAAAATTAAAATCTGAAGCTTGCTTTCACAGAGATGTCCCATAGCCATTATTTAAGGAAGTCTCCAAGAACTCTCACCTCCTACACATCAGGTCATTGCTTGTGAGTCATAGCAGCAGAAAGCATAGGGATGTCAAGAAAGGATGTCAGATACAGAAATTTCCATTACTAGGGTTTTCTTTTGGCATAATAAAATAAAATGGTTGCAGTAACTGTGAATATTCTCTGCGATGTTGCCCAACCAGCTATCCTTCTCACTGCTGTGGGGTTTTATAACACCTGACTTCTGTAACGGCCAAAGAAAACTCAGTCTTGGTGAAATAGGTAGAGGAGTTTTAGTGTGCAGGTGCAGGTTTAGTGGATGAGGCTGCCAAAATAATTCAAGCATTGATATGCAAAATTCAGGCACATCTAGAGTGAATCGCAAATGGACAATGCACTTGAAACAGCCATGGCTACTACAGGGTCCGTAATGATTCCTACTTGCCAAAGGGAAATCCTACTTGCTGAAATTTTCCAGAGTTTATATAATTTCTTGACTTCTTGAGACCTGTGTCAGCTCTAATGAATAATAATTGCATGGTGAATCTTTGATTTTATTATCTGTTGTTTGCCATAAGAATTTGAAATCTAAGTGTTGACAATGAACATATGCATGCAACTGACTTGACCAGCCTGGTCTCACTTGTAAACCTGCTGAAAGGAATATGAAGTTTAACCGGTACAATCTGCATCAGGAAATCAAATGGTAAAGTGAAAACTTCCCTCTTTTTTTTTCCCTATGCTAAGATGAAAATTAGTTGCTAACCCCACTGACAGAAAATAATGGTTTCTGCATTTTTCTTGGATGTTATATTGTTGTTGGACATATTTTCAATGCACTGTATGAGGTAATGCTTAATCTTTCTTAAGAAATAAGCCAGAGGCATGTTCATAGTTGGCATAATAGATAATGTTTTTAGTGGAAGAGGATGGTAGTGTGCTGATGATGTACCTGATAAGATAAAGGGAAAAAAGCACATTTTTCTGCATGTTTAAACTTTTTAAATTAGAAAATGCGATCAACTCAGTGTGATGATTCACTTGGAAAACAACACTGTGAAACCAGGCCTAATTTATAAATTGACTTAACTTTTTTACTGCCACTCCCACAAAATACAGGTAAATAGAATGTGCGGTACATGTTCTGAGAAGAACTATTCTACCCCTTTCTATTTTGTCAGTACGAAATTTCCTATGTTGATCTTTAGCCCTGCCACTGCTAGATCTTTAAGGAAAGCAAGAGTAGAGGGGAAACTCTTCAGGAAATGAATTGTGCAGAATGAAGTGAAGCTGATGAATTACTCAGTTATACTTTTTGTTCTGACTCAGAACCAGGCTGGTGCTTGGCAGGGTCATGACGGTGTATTTGCTGTGGAATTGCCACAGTTTGGGTGAACAGTCAACACCATAATGCTTTTCAGAGTGGTGGTTCCTGTGGACTCCCAGTTTGAGGATTACATTTAGCCTTTCCTCAAAATTGTCCTGCAATTGGAAATAAGCATTGTCAACAACTCTTCAGTTCCTCTCTTCTTTTATCGTGTCATGTCACTCTGTGCCTAGCACTAATTGCCCTCTTTCTCACTGTTTTTGCATGACACCTATGATTCAGAGACTGTTGGAGTCAATCAAAAGTCTGTAATGACCTCAGCAACTTGTGGTGTGGGTCTGAAGAATTTTGCCAAAGGACAAAGGAAGACACTTTAGTTCTCAGATGCCTTCTTCACACTACAGTGCCATCTTTGAGAGAAAGGCTAGCAGTGAGTACCTTAAAATAGCCCTTTAAATCTAAAATTATGTACCTAGGCAAAAGACTGTCCCTGATGCTCCATGCAGCCCTGCTGACACCGAGTTTGTTGACAGACAAGATGCTTCTCTCAGCATCTCTTTCTGTGACACACTTTCCAATGCCAGTGAGATACTCTCTTTTATTTATGTTTCCCTATATATTTATATGCTTGACAGTTGCTGAAGTGAATGTATGCACTTCTTTATTATTATTCTACATCTAAAGGCATATTTTATGGTAGCATAGACAATATTATTTCTCTATTCCAGCACCAGTCATAAAATTATTACCTCTCATTTTCTTGACAATTTCTTACTCCACAAAAAAGGAAGTTTAACATTGTTACTTGGACTTTTAGGTAGCATAGATTATATAGACTTTTCTATTCTTACCAGTTATTGTTACTACTTTGACATAAACACATAACCTTCAAACAAACTCTTGTGTGCCACCTGTTTCAAAAGGTTCCGGCTGAACAAAATTCTGTTTGCATTTTGATAGCAGAGGTGACTTACTGTCCTTTCCTGGATACTTGGTGTTCAGACGAGTTGTTCAAGTTTTTTTATATGTATTGTATACACACTATGTATTTATATAAACATGGTATCCTTCAATCTATTACACAGTTCGTCACAGTGACTCTAAAGAAAACCTGTTCTCCCAGATCTGCAGACGGCAGAGAGGCTTAACAGAGGTTAGAGCAATATCAGTATTGCAATTGTGTTTAAACAGTTTGAGCCATGTAGATGGTAAGCTTTGACTGGGACTTTTGCTTCTTTTAAACCACAGTCATCATCATTTTTATCACTAAGGGGAAACAATTAAAGGTCTTTCTTCAGCTTCAGTGCAACCATCATTCTGTGAGCAGATAGCTGTGTCATTCATAGTACAAAACTGCAGTCTTGGAAGTCTGTGTATTCTTTGCATCATGAGTAAGGTTCTGCAGATATGGACCTAAAATTTTTCACTCTATCACCTGGAGCCAACAATCATATGAAGGTAATTTCTTTTAAAAATTGACTCAAAATTTTATTGCCACATATAGGATTCAGTCGTCCAAACAGCTGCCTAGTGCTACCTGAGGGAGACTCAGATACGTAATGCATCTGGATACCCAGGACACCAGCATGGCACTAGCAGATGGAGGGTGACTGTGCAGGATAACATACTGTGTTCAAATGGTGCTTAATGTCAATGTTTAAGCAGTTGAGTCTCACGGACAGGATTCTTGTCACAGGCTTAGATTACTGTAGGCTGGTGTCTTCTCACAGGTGTTTATGTTGAAGCCTGATGGTTAAGTTGCCATTGTAGTCAAGGTAGCTCAGCCTGGCTGCTCACAGGTGGGGCATTTGTAGTCATATGCCAATATCCTGAACATCCTAGGGCATCTTGAATTGTTAAAGGCCAAGTGATCTGTGTGTGTACAAGTAGATGAGACAAAGCAGTTCTCTAGCCCTGAGGGCAAGTGTCAAGATGTCACTCATGAGCAGCTTAAAGCTCCTCCAGCCCCAAAGTGAAGTTTCCTTAAGGGAACAGTCCTTGACCCATGTTATCTTCTAAACCATTTCTAGACTCCTTCTGACAGGTTACTAGCCTTCATCAAAATCCAATTAGTGTGTATGTTAAAGCACAGAACAATATGGATGCTCACAGTATTGCAATGGGGCCTGTACCTGGACCACTTTTCAACCTCTAGAACACAAGAAGAATGTAGTTTCAAGAATATCCATTTCTACCTCCTGAGAAAAGTATAAAATTTATTTCTACTTTAAAACCTTAAGATATTAATGTCTAATGTATTTAATTCTTAATTTTAGCATTTTCTCTGTTCAAAAGCTCTGGGAAAGACCATCACTCTGGAAGAATTTTTATATAAATATATATAAATATATATATAGCTATGACTATTTCTCTAGCACCACAAAAGACAACAGAGCATCATATAGCCCTTAATGATAGCATTTTCTAAATATAATATTAAAATAATACAATGTATATATTTCTAACCCTCAAATTGTTATATGTTTATGTATTTTTTCTTTCTATAAATGAATAATATTGCAAGTTATTCAAGAATCTATTCTAGTTACTTTCCAGGTGTACCTCTATTACTCAATGGCTGCATTTCAGAGATACAGTTCCCACTAAATGTCATGTCTTGAAATCTTGTGAAATTGTACTCTTGAGAGCTAATAGTTCCCTAAATGAAGTAGCATACAGAATAGGAAAGACACCCATATTAATTCAGTCTACTTCCAAACAACTATTATTAACTTATGAGCAGGTTTGCATTATTATAAGCATGCATATTTTCCTGTTCTAAAGTGAGCTTGGGGGTGATGAGGGACTCTTTGGATAATACTACATTGCTAGTATTATCATGTAGCTATAATTTTAGTGTCAGTTATAAATTAAAATTTGGAATAATTTTGGCATTTTATCATATAAAAATAGTGTAACAGGGAAAATTCAAGTCAGTATTCTCTTAAAGACTGTTTACTCCCCTCTGTTATGAAAATGGCTCTTTGTTGCTGTACCTTAAGATTTTATTATGAAGGCTCATGATAACTAGTATTTTTGTTCAATTGTCACCTCCTTGAAGTACTATACTTACAGAAGAGTCTCACCTTCTGTTTTAAATTAAGTGAGGTTGTAGAAGTGCTTGAAAATGTGAACACTCTCTAACTTGAATGCAGCTGATCTATTAACTTGGGAACTTTCACCACCATTAAAATATGTCCTTCACTTTTTCAACAGCCTTTTGTAATTCTGACATAGAGATGGAAAGGAAGAATTTATTTCAGTGTAAGATTTTGACAATATAATAACTTGATGGGGGTATTTTCATTAAAAAGTTACTGAAATCCTAATTTCAGACAGAAAATTAGTAATAGTTGACATAGACAATGATTATTACCAGACAAGGAAATAGTTTGTTAACAGATGTAAGTGACAGCAACTGCAAGAAGTTATGCATGAAATTCTGATTTAATTCCAAAAGTTACATATACTATGGTGGAGATGGCATATTACTTGCTAGTCTAAAAGGAGAAAAAAGTACAAGAGACAGTCCTATTTGCATCTTCTTCATAATTACATGGTTAACTGACATGCTCATCACATTGGCATGCCAAAATGGTGGCTGCATAAGAAGATGCTCCATCAAAAATATACATTTTATATGAATGCCAATGCATGAATCAATCTCTTACTTCAAAGTGTTTCCCCCCATTATTTTCAGAAAGCAAGCCCATCTAATTCTGCTTGAGACAAGAGATGTGTTGCTGGGCCTGGGAAAACCATGTATTGTTTTTCCCATGTGACTCTGAAGCCAAGATACCGAAGGGCACATCTCTGAAGCCTCCAAGGACTCCCCATCATACTGACAACACACTGTCCCTTTCCAAGGGAGGTGTCTAGTCTATACCTTCTAACCAGTCTCACCTACTGTGTTTGTCTGCCTCTCACAGATTGCTTTTTGTTGGCATCCACTCCCCTACATGGCTATGTCAGAAGAGTGAATAAACAACAGGATACCCTGGCGCTGGGATGCATTTTCGTAATGATGAAAAACGAGGATTTCACAGACACCATGACTCAAGTTCCCTCTTCAAAGATGAGTTAGTGGGAATCTTTACTATGGCCAGATGATGCTTAACCCTATGTGAGAGAAGTGGATGTTGAGGGCAAGAGTGGCTTTCTCTCCTTGTGCCTCTTGGCACAGCCTGGAATGGAGGTAGCTCACTGCCAGCATAACTATCCTGTTTGCCTACAGCTCACTGGGAACAGGTAAACACAATATTTTAGATAAATGGAGCAAGCCATGATGCTCTACTCTTTATACAGAGAAAATCAGACAACAGTCTGTTTTGAAGGCCAAGAGGCTCAGTGTCTGCCTCCCACCTGCTCACCTGAGCTAATTTTTTTCCCAAACTCTTATCAAAATGCCTGAATGATGCCATCTCTACCTGAAAGAGTGGCAAAGCTGTTGAAACGTTCAGCTGAGTGAGTGCCTTGATTCACAAGTGACTGCATATCAGACCTGAGAGGCTTTTGCTGAAAGCAATTACATTGATTAATTACCCTAAAGGAAAGCCTCTTTCTCTCTTTCTATGGAGTTGTGGAGGAGAAAAAAATTATTAACTTAGATGTTTTATTTTATAAAATTAGATGCGATCAAGCCATGTAGCATGTAATTCTGTTTAGCAGTTGGGAAATAATGTCCCATTGCACCCTCACTTCACTTTGAAGCTGAGTTACATTGCTCCACAGGTAGGAGTAGAAACAATAAAGGATATCTGATGTGGTAACCTGGAAATGTGGTGTCAAGTGCTTGACTCTCAAATACTTAGGAGTACCATTTCACTGGCTGTTTACATGGTCATGCTAATTTTCACTCCAACTCCATAATAGCTGTTTAGTTTCAAGAGAAAGGATAATCTATGACTGACATTAAGTAAACTCAGTTATCACTAAGATAACATGTCTTAGAGAGCATCTCAAGGTAGAAATATTTTAAATGCAGATGATAAAACAACAGACAAAGATTATGATAGTAAAAAGAAATTAATTTTGTGGCTCTGGTGATTAATTATGTTCACTCTGAAGGTTTATGGCATTCCTGAATCTCAGAGTAAATTACAGCTGCTTTTTTTTTTTTTAACATAGAATGCTTTTACAAGTTATGTAAGTGAGAAGCTTTTCTATTCTTGCATTCTGAGTACAGTATCAGGAACTATAGCAATAGTTTGAAACTGGACTTCAGTTATTTCAGAGAAATTGCTTTGCATAACAGGAAAGAATTGAAGCTGGGTTCCCAGGCAGTAGTATCATGATATAGGACATCATACAATGAGTGGTCTCAGATTCCTTTTCCCACAATTTCACCCACCTTGCTCCCCTCTATATTATCTGGAACTCTTTGCAGAGAGAAGAAAATCTGCCTTATCTGTGAATACTGTTATTCCATGTGATTTTCACTGGAGGAGTCTGGGAACATTAAAAGTGTGACAGAGCAAAACACAAAAATACTACTCTGTCTCTTGCTTCCTGCAGGTAAGGAGTGAGTAGGGAAAGGAGACAGAGACTGTAACCAGAAAGCATATATTACATTTGGTACAGGGTCACTGCAAGGTTCTTCATCACTGTCATCATCCACAATAAGGGTACTGAAGAGGTGTGTGTTTTGGTCTTGTGATCCCATCACCAAGCAGCTTTATGGTTTGTGCCTGAGGCTGCTCAGTCAAGCCCTGCTCCATGCAGGAGCCCGTGGCAAACCACAGCCAAGCCCACAGAGCAGTCCTTCACTGTTGCCTGGCAGCATGATGTCCACACACACCCTATGTTGTTGAAAGGGCAGACTTAATAAATGTTTAGGTTGTCTAAACAAATACATTATCCAGACTTGAAACTTTGTGGTTATCACTTCCCCACCACCCGCAAGTGGAAGACCAGACCGTGTTCAACTGCAGGTGTGTCAGGGGAGAACAACGTGTTACTGCCATTTGGTGTCAGGTGCTGAGCTACCTTCATCTGCTTTTCCATGCATACCTACCTCCTGGTGGCCTAATGGCATATGATTCACTGCTGCTGACTTTAGTCATCTAATATTTGCTTGTCTAAATGTAATCTACTTGTTTCACGCTTTAGTGTAGAAGAAATTAGAATGTTCAGCTGTTGATTCATCTACTAGTTTTCGATTTCTGTCCTACACAGGAGTGATTTGCTTGTCTTCAGCCTTTCACTGAAGGCAGACCCTGAACAGCTAACTTATGAACTTTTGGAGCTATAATGTTAAATGAGATTAATCCATGCCCAGGGGCTTACTTGTGAGCTATTTGATCACAGATCATAAAGTGGAACAAGTGTTACTATAAAATATAAAATCCAAGTACATCCTAAATGGCTTCTATATTAAGTTTTGATGTCATTTGTGTGCAATATATCTTGCTGTTAAAAATGAAAACAAATTTTTTTATGTGTACCTGTGCATATATACAGGTACACGGAGAAATTAAGGTATGTTAAGAAAGGTAACCAGCTGTTTTAGCTGAATAAATGTGACCAACTTTCAGGCACACAAAAACTTTTAGTTTTTTGTATGCATATATATATATATATATACACATATGCATATAAAGGAGTCAAAATAAAATATGGAAAAATATTTTTCATGTGACAGTGTACATCTGAAGTCCAAGTACACATTTGCTGTTCTTTAATGACATGCCATAACATTACATGCAGTTCCCTCAAAATCTCCCTTTTAAAAAAAAAAACATCATATACATGTGCATGCCTACACTCCAGTATATGTAACAGTAGGTCTGAGTTGAGTTTACTTTGACCTATTACCTATATAATATAGTAGAGATAAATAGATAGATGTACACTTGTGTGTATCTATGCTTGGTTGTTCGTATACCTGTATGCTATGGAAGCAGTGATATATCAAACCCTTATGTTTTGCTTCAATTTCACTGCTGGATCATGTTGCTTTGCAACTAGAAAACAGGCTTGCAGATTTGGCCAAAAATGGTGAAAGACATTATAATGAGCTCTAAACCCCTTGCTATTCACTTTGTCAATTGTGTTTACCAGAAGGCAGGAGAGATTGCACTCTGTTCAATTACATTCCCAATGAACACCCAGACAAGCTCCAGTGAGATGTGAACTTAAAAACAGTCCAGGTGCTCACAGGGAGATCCACGGCTTTCAGGGCTGTCCCATCCCAGGACTGGCACAGTGACAATGCCACTTAGAACAAACTAAGCACAGTTGAGGTTTGAACCTCATCAATGCAGGGAAAGAGAAATAAAATAAGAGTGTGCTAGTCGTAAAATTACTTACTTGGAATATGTGCCCAAATTCTGTAGATTTAAAATGTTCCTTGCTCTTATGTTTATCTTATGCAAAAACTGTGTTGCGACTAATGAGTTGATGTCAAGAACAAGAAATGAATTAATTACCTAGATTAAAATGTGTGTTTTAATGAAAAAATGTAGTCTGCACTGTAGTTTCTTAACTTCTTTTCATGTAACAATACAGGTAATCTTTAGTCTATATGCCATAAATAATAATAATTTGAAAAGTAAATTGTTCTTTTCTCAGGTGTAACTCTCAGGTTCTATCTCATTTACTTTTGAAAATATGTCTTAGGGCCAAATGTTGCCCTTAAGTGTATTTGTCTCTGAAGTCAAGGGAAACTATATGTGTAGGTGTGACCTTAAAATCTATACTAGTGGAATGATTCTGTTTTTTCTTTTACCCTGCTCACACAAATCCTATATGTGGATCTGATCCAAAAACTTCTGAAATCAAAGAAAGTTCGCAATTACTTCAATAGGTATTGTAACAGTACTAAATTATCATGAAATGTTTTTATTTGGGGAAAAAAAAGGGCAGTTCTTCGAAGCAAAAACATTTCATAAAAAATAACTGGGTTGTATATATTCAGAGTCTTGAATATAATTTAGAAAAGACATTTGGAATTGTTGAAATGTACAAAAAAAACCCTCTACTTTTCCACTTCTCTTCATCTATTATTTAGAAATATGAACTGCAATAAAAATCGTGTTTATCACACAGAATTTTAAAGGAAATATTTCCTTATGATCAGAGTGTCTGAGATAATTATTATTTTGTTTTCTTTCAAAAATTTCATTAAATTTGAAATTTTCTTCCTCATCTGTGATGGGATTTTCTTTTAAATTAAGAAGAAAATTTCAATGGATAAAGAAACTTCTAAGTGAAGAACCCCCCTTTGGTTCAGGCCTTTAGTCGCAGAATAATTGCTGAGCAAACTCATACCTCATGGCAATGACAGCTGTAATTTCCTTTACACTGAGTTAAACCTAATAAAATGAGACAGAGCTTTCTCAACGGTACCCATCACTCATTGAGCTTAAAAAAAATTAGGAAAAAAATAAAGTATTTGTCTCTCTCCAATCCTGTAAGGCCCCCCGCCCCAGCTAACATACTTGTTGTCACTAGAGGAGACAAGTATTGATAACTTGAATCTGTCAGCTCTGTCTTCCAGGTTGCTAATGAGTCTTAACATCCAGCTATTAAGTGAAATTGTGATGGACAGACCTTTCAGTCTTCTCAGTTCATTACAGAATAAAGTAGATCTTTTTGTGACTAAATGTTGTCTGAAATATCTCAACAAAACAAGCGATAAAGTGACTGCTGGAAATGCTCTGCTGTTGTAGAATTCTTATCCTTTATAGAAATGCATCAATAAACAGATTGAGTATATTAAACTGAAATGAGGTACTGTTTTGACTGATAGAAGTCCAATCAAAACCTACTGAATACAGAATTTTTTTACAACAGGCCTTAATTAGAATGAACATTGTGGTCAACTGTGAACTTACAAAACAAACAAACAGATCAGGGTGCTGATAACACCAAGGCTGTGGTTTTGATACCGATATGAGCTACTCAGAGCTGGACTTGATGATCCTTGTGGGTCCCTTCCAACTCAAATTATTCTGTAATTCTGAAAAGGAAAAAAGAGAAAAGAAGTCCCATGGAATTGAGAAGGAACTGCAATAACCAAAATACTTTCCATGGTGGTTTGACTCCTAGAGCCAAACCTTTGAGTTGGAAATGATCATATACACTGAGATACACTGTTTGTATTGTGGATTGGCCTAGAGATATTAATTTGTGTTGTGCGCTGAACTGAATTCAAAATTCAGACTTTGGAGAATAAGAAATCTACAGGTACTTGATCAACTTATTTCACTGAAGGAATATCACTGACTCTACATACACACTCTTGGCCCATGACATCAGAATTGTCATGATTCGCAGTGTGGTCTACAAAAACAGAAGATGCACTTTAGTTGCATTATTTGGCTGTTCTCTAGCCTATTCCAGTGTGCAATTACTTGCTGCACAATACAAACATGCAAAGGTTAGGACTTGGTGTGATATGCAATTTGTATCTCCATTTAAAATCTATTCTAGTGGTATGGAGAGAGCAAAATTATCTGTAGGAGATGAAAACAGCCAGCCAGCTCTTTATTTGGTATAACAACACAGAAGAGTTGTTTTGCAAACATTATTATAACGTGGGCTAATGTCATGCAACTGCACTTGATATCATGTCTAGGAATGGGCATTTGACTTTTCCCAGGACCTTTTCAATACATACTGTTTAACAGATATTTGCATAATATGAAGAAAGGAAATATTCATTTTTTGCAGAAGGCAGCTTACAAACTTTAAAATCAGGCTTACAAACTTCGCTTTGTGTGATAAAAGCCCTGAGAGATCTGGAGGAATTCAGTAACTGCCACTAGAGCATGTCTTTTAAAAAACATGTGTATTATACTCAGCAAGTTTTTTCAACCTAGCCCTCTACTTTAGAGTGTAAAAAAGGCAAGGAGAGGTGCTTTAACCAGATGTGATGCTAACGCCTGAGAAACCAGATAGGAATGGGGAACAAGAACACTATGGCTTATACTCTGAAAAACTGAGTCAGAAGAATTTATGTGAGCGTTTGGGACCATGTGTACAGGAATTGAGCTGCTACCAAGTAACCATGAAAATTAAGACAGATTATTCATCTGACTTGGTTGAGAAATTCTGTAATAAGGAAAATTATGCCTGAAATTTTCTCAACTAGGAAAACAAGGCTGCAAAATTATGTAGGTGCCAGCTCCAATCTTTTCCAGCTTTTGCTGAACAGAATTAAGTTGGTACAGTAATTGGGACTTACAACGTTCGAAAGAGGTACTGTTTTGAATCCTTTAGGATAATTTATATCTTGAAAAAAATTGCATTCATAGTTCCATTCAAATACATTTCTTCACAATGCCTAAATGATAGATTAAATAGCATGGTCCATTACAACAACCCACTTTGACTCAGATGAAGAGTGAGACTGAAGCAGTATTTGAAACCTGTCTCTGGAATCCCTTTACTGCACATTGCTGTGGTTTCGCATGAAGTATTTTCAAGATCAGGGTAAGTAGATGTACTGGTTTAGAGGTAAA